>CM022774.1:20684798-21202298 GCA_012411365.1 Ameiurus melas | reverse complement strand
GTGTGATTCCTCCGTGACGCTTCCTTTTCTCCGCAAGAAGCGAGCTGGCCACAGCTGACCCTTAGAGGACCATCCATCGTCTCTGTTACTTTATCTAGGGGAAAAAAAAGTGATGGTGAAACTAAACAGAGGCAACAACTAAGTGAAGCAGAACATCAAATGCAAAAAAAAAAAAAAAAAAAACGGCAGCAAAATAGCTAAGCACTTATCAGTCTAGTGGTGAATCATGTTTAAACGTTTTTTCACTCATGTGGATACTATGTAGCTTCGCTGAGTAATAATAAGAACAGTGACAGAATCAGGAACAAACTGTTTCGCGGGCTGAATAATTTCAGCCAAAGCCTACAAACATCCCACATCTAAAAGATTTTCTCAGTGATAGTCTCACCTGCTGCTGTCTGCACGAAAAGCGGAAAAGGAGCAATTCAAGCTCACTCAAGCACACCATCTCTACCATCTCTCTATAGCTCACGATTCATAAACCAAGTTCAGAACAAGTCAACCTACAGGAAAGGAAGCGCAAAACCCAGATGGCAGATAAATCGTCCTGGAGCCATTCTTTCTGTCATCGTTCATCTCCTCTCTAGGAATGGTACCGTTATAGATGCAGGGAATCGTACGGATTTGAGATGGAGAGATGGTAGAGTTGGAAATACTGGCGGGATAAACTTTAATGGAGGAAGATAAGGCTCTGATATATTGATTTATCACCCTTGTGGAATGGATTCCAAAAGCTGGGCCTCAGCTCAGCTCAGAGGACTATTAATAACAGTCAAGCCAAGAGATAGCGGTTGATAGATTTAGAGGATAAATAAGACAAAGTTGAGATTCTATCCTCTCCAACAGGTTTTTAGGTACACCTGAGGCTAACAGAGTCGTAATGCTTAGGTGGGGCATTAAATCATATTTATATTCATATGATAGAGAATTCAACTGTAAGGTGGAAGCTATGTACATTGTGCTGTTTTTGTTTATCTGGTTGGTTTTTGTTTTTTTTTCAGGATTACTCTGATAAATTGCCAAAAAAAAAATAAAAATTCTATGGCCAAGTGTAAATCAGTAAGCTTGAAGGAAAAGGTTTGAGCATAGTCTACAAACTACAGCCTTGCCTTAACTGGGGCTCAAATTAATTATATAACATGTCCACTCCACTAGCTTGGTCTGGTCATGTGCTACAACACATACTATATGCTTGCAGAGACAGAGTAATATGCTAAAGTATTACACTGCATTCTACTGGCCAGATAGGAAACTACACCATCTGAGGATTTATTTTAATAGCGTGTTTAGAAAGATGTATAGTGGCAACTGCTTGGAATCTAGATTCAGTTTGGATGTTTGTGCAGATATAAGTGGAAAGATCAGATCTGAATATGAAGCTGTTAAGCTAAAGTGATATTGCTTTAGCTGTGTTACTAAGTGGCAGCTGGCTGACTTGTTTATGTGGGAAAGCCTCCTTGATTGTGACTCTAATGACCTATAACACAGCTGAGGGAGTGAGGATGCAGACGTCTTGTCTGCTGGAAGAGGCTTTCATCACTCAGCACCAGGGCTGGGGCACACTTAGAGGAGTCTGGGAAAAAAAGAGCTGCACCAGTACAGCATGGATAGGGGGATATGGGGAATACTTCTGCATGGTCTCTTGCGTTTGGATGTCAGCCTATACAGAGTGAACCGAAAGATTTTGGAGCTCAACCAGAGGCCTAACTGCACCATGAAATATAAAGAGAAGTGAGAGCCTGCACTCACACCACAGACAGTGCTAAAAGAGCTTTTTCAAAATGTCCAGAGAGAGAGAAAGAGAGAGAGAGAGAGAGAGAGAGAGAGAGAGAGAGAGAGAGAGAGACTCCATTATAGCTCCGGAAATAGCAGAGCTTTCCAGACACCTCGGAGAACACTACCCACACACATATTCAGAATATTCCGCCTTCACTGTTTTGCTCACAAAGGCTTTAAAATTACCTAAAATAAAGTTTTGCAAGTTATATTTTAGCATATTGCTGGCATTTAGTGATCATTTGGGTAATAATATGGGTTCCATATTATTATTATTAGTGATGTTGTTGTTGTTGTTTTTGTTGTTGTTGTTGTTGTTGTGCGCACGGTGGCTTAGTGGTTAGCACGTTCGCCTCACATGTTCGCTGCCATGTGTGTGCGGAGTTTGCATGTTCTCCCCGTGCTGCGGGGGTTTCCTCCGTGTACTCCGGTTTCCTCCAACAGTCCAAAGACATGCATGGTAGTCTGAATGGCGTGTTCAATGTGTTTGTCGTGTTAGAATGGATGTGTGTATGTGCATGTGATTGTGCCCTGAGATGGTACAAGGGCCCCCGCCTTGTGCCCGATGGGATAGGCTCCAGGTTCCCCATGGCCCTGAAGGATAAGCAGTATAGAAGGCGGATGGATGGATTATTGTTGTATATGGACCTTGATGTATATAAATTTAAAAGGGAAAATTGCATATCATTTGGCTGAACAAAAAAGACCTCTTCTATACCAAAAAACTTGATTCTTCTAGGAGTCAGCCACTGGAGGTCCTCATCGTAAAGGAAATTTCCTAAACCACCAACAAGCACAGATCTAGCCTCATGCTTTCAAGACACTTACAACCCCGCTTTATTAATTGAGAGCACAAGTCAATGCTATTCTAATGTGAACGCATGAGTAAACATCACAGAAGATACAAGAATATAAATCCCTCCACATTCTACACACTGACTGAAAACATCATCTGCATACTTACCACAGAATGGCCAAGAGCAGTGCTTCCTGCACATGTTCTCCAAGTATAGAGAATGGACACGCCTATCTCCTCACTCAAGTCAGTTTCCAATTCAACATAGCGTACGCTGCCATTCTAAATATATACCCTCATCCATGCACCAAAAAGAAGATACATTTTAATGTTGGCCTCAATCTCCCATGCACAATTAGGGATGATGTGCAGAGGTTGGCTCAGTAGAAGATTAATTGAATCCCCTTGTGGGATTTGATCATTTAATAGAAAGCATTCATTCATAATGTGTGTGCTCTCTTACGTTGAGGGACGTCTGATACATGCAGCGGTAGAGAAGCGGTAGATATGTTAATACTGTCAAATCTTACATAATTATATGATATTGGCAAGCCTTCTTCTTATTATTATTACTATTATTTGCACACATAACCTCTGCTGCATTTATAACTTCCACACAGAATGATACAGAAGATATTGCACAGTTATGCCCACTGCATGCTACCCCTATTACATCTAATGGTAAATGGTAAATGTGCGCTTTACGCCGTGTCTCATTCACCCATTCACACACACACTCACACACCAATGGTAGCAGAGCTGCCATGCAATGCGCTAGCTTGCCATCGGGAGCAACTTGGGGTTCAGTGTCTTACCCAAGGACACTTCGGCATGTGGAGTCACCCGGGCTGGGAATCGAACCGCCAACCCTACGATCAGTGGACAACCCGCTCTACCAACTGCACCACAACCGCCCCATGGCGCCACAACCGCCCCACGACAATCTATTAACAAACAAACAAAAAAAAAAACGCAGTAGCATTCACTAAGTCTTTATAATTAGACAGCGTAGTTATTTTTTGTTCATTATTAATTAATTGCACCAGAAAATACAGTGTAAATCTCATAGACACCAGACAGTAACAGGAAGCCAACCTCATTTATAAAGCTAGTCTCAGAAACTCACAGCCTCTCTTATTTCCTGGTGTGTTAACAACCCAAAATGTACTCTGAAGCAAGCTGTAAAGTATTCCATTGTTCTTACAGACCTCCAGAAAAAATACCTTGGCAGAGCAGGGCCATATCATAAAAAAGCATACCCTTCAATCAATTGTTTGCCACATAGTTGGCCGGAGGATAATATTGGATAGTATTCCCAGAGGTCCAGTGGAGCCATCTGACCTTAAAGTCTGGTAACATTCTGTGCATATAGACGCGTTAGGACAAGTGGAGACACACTCACCCAGGCTATAGTTAAAGATGTATATATAATTATACAGGAATGTCTACAATAAAACGATGAAATGAGGCACAGGTACTCCAAGTCAAAAAGAATCGGATTACGTTTATGGTATTTTGGCAGACGTCCTTATCCAGAGTGTTTGGCAGTTGAAGTTTAAGGGCCTTGCTCAAAGGCCAAACAATGGCGGTGCTGGGGTTTGGACTTATGACCTTCCAATCAATAGCCCAATGTCTTAACACTGAACTACCACTGCCCCAGATGCATTTCTCAATAGGCTCATGACAGCCATATTCACCAGCTTAATCAATAATAGGACAGTACACAGATGAAAATCTTCAGCATCGAAGTTCTGCTATGGCAAACCACCCTAATCCCAAATCCTATCTGAATCCATTTCCCTATTCACCACACAGTGTGATATTAGACGTGCAGACATTTTGTAGTGTTGCTAAAATCCTCCCTGGACAAATTGATTTACTTTACAGCGGCGATAAACATTCTTTTCTCTCTTTTGAATCAGACAATAAAAAAAAAAAAAAAAAACTTGTCACATTACTTGCTGATTCGTACAAAGAGCGGACGCATGAGACTTCTATAAATGTTAAACGAACGTATCCTTGCAGAAAGCTTCACCATATTAAACAAACACCCTGTATTCTTTATTAAATAACAACATGCTTTGAAATCAATTTACAGTATTATTAGCCAGAGTTGCACCATTAGTGGAGAGTGCACCATACAAGTTCCAATGAGCTGTTGCTATAGAAACAATCATGTATGATTGAGCTGTTGCTATAGAAACAATCATGTATGATGTCTAATTATACTAATTAGAAAATTCGAATCATGTCTAATATATCCCTGTGATTTGCCTTTGCAGCCAGAACTACTCTCAGAACCGTTTGGCCAGTCAGAATCATTCAAACCACCTAAAAATATCCATTTTCTGTACCGCTTTTTCTACACAGGGTCACGGGGGAGCCTGAAGCCTGGTCCAGGGAACTTGGGGAGCGCCAGGCCATCAGACTGGCCATCGGGAGCACAGGGAGAATTCCCGGTGACCTGACAACTGACTTGTCCCGCAGCCCTGCTGTTTATGATTTTGAAAATGTAATAAAATGTATACATTCTTTTAGATTATTGCGTGTCCTACTGTCTGTAGTCAAGTGATCCTTTCTGACGTCGGAATTCGATAATAAATCGATAATAATTCATGAATCTGTACGTTTCCACTTGCAATGCTATCATTCTCCTCAGCACCGGTGAACGGTTTGGAACAGAGACATCGCGGCACAGAGCGAGGATCGAGAGGAAACGGGCAGGTGAAGCAGAGAGGGAAAGGGCACGCAAAAGGAAAGAAAAAAGAAACGGCAAAAATGTAACAAAATGACCGACCAGTTCAGAGCTTCAAGTGCAGGCCGGTCTCACCTGTAAATACAGTAGCTTTGTGTTCGCTAACTTCGCTAAACAATTATTAAGGCACAGTTTCACTACTAGTGAACGTTAGCACTATTACTATCGTCACTCAAAATATACTAAAAAGACAGCATTATCTATTGTATAGTTATAATACTATGCCATTTAGCAGACAAATATCCAAATGTATTATTTTAAATGTTGAAATTACACATACAGCTATGGCAAACAACAACAACAACAACAACAAACACTTTTCCAAGCTGAGTCAAAAATGTTATATCATGCTCAATGATTTTTCTAAAGATATTTTGTCATGATGTAGTTAGTATTGCGCTAACAGACATTTAGGCCATTTAGAAAATGATGTCTTCCCATATATGAGGTTGAAAAAAAAAATTCTCCTGTTTTTCACAATAAGGTGGAGAGAGTCAACCTGGCACTAGCTCTGTGCAGTCGTCACATTTCAGGGTTAATCTGAGATGACAGGTAGAGGTCAAATAAGAGAAATTAAATATGCTTTAATATATTTGTATGAAATATAGTATGGTCAAACCTCAGGTATTTTCAGTATTTTTAAGTCAGCTTTATATAGATGTGCATTTCTTCAAATGAGGTTAAACAGTTTTCATTTTCCAACAATGTCGAGACCGTTCTGTTCATACCATATATGAGAAAAAATGGCAACAATTAAAGTATCTTTATTTACCTCTCTTCGTCATTTAATGTACTTTTCGAGTGAAAAGTAGAGATGTACTGGCAGCTTTGTACTTCTGGTGTTTGTTAAATGCTTGGCATACCCATGTAAGCTGATATAAATTCGGACTGCTTCACTACCTCTAGGTTTCTTGTTTATGTTTGTATGGGATGACTATACTGTGTGCAATAAATTGAATTTAAGAAAGAAAAAATAGGGTTGTCAGTGGGTTTAAAAAAATGTTGTGGGTGTATGGGGTGGCCTGGATGAGTATGAGACTCCCGGCCTGAAATGATGTCCCAGTCTGTCCCTGCAGCACTGTGGACAAGTTGCCAACCCCTTCACACACTAAGGACAATTTGGAAATGCCAGTCAGCCTTCAAGGCATGTCTTAGGACTGGGGAGGAAACTCCTGAAGCACAGGGAGAACAAACTCCACACACACACAGGGCAGAGTCGAGGTTCAAACTCCCAACCCTACAGGTGCAAGGCAAACATGTTAACCACTAAGCCACGCCCTCTGAAAGGACGTGGAGTGATTTTATATATAATTTTTAGCGTATTAACGCATACTGACTAGACATTATTTCTAGTTTACATCACGTAAAGACGAATCGTTTTATCTTGAAGTTATGCTCCAGGTGAAAGAACATTGGTGAGTTAAAAGAAATATACATTCAGCAAGGTCTCCTTTCTAAAGACGTGACCATTTTGGGTGAGAATTTGGATATTGCACAAGGTGGCGCCCTCTTACTTTCAGGGTCGGAGTGTGTGCATTACTACTTTCAGTTCGGTGCTGCTTTCCTATGAGATGTGTATTATTGGGGCACTTGTTGCTTAAATGAGCATTTTAACAGCATGTTGTGCTGCTACTCTGCACAGGATAATATGCTCTGAGCCCTTGACAGCATCTGGTGATCATGTGATAATATCTCATGAGAACATGATATTTATCTGGGTTTTTTTTTTTTTTTTAATGACACCGTGTCCTTTCAGGGAATCTGTACAGCCGAGAATCCACAACACACTGTAAATCCACCGTATATGCACACTATGAAGCAAAAGTTTAGTGATTCCATCCATCTTGAAACATACTTGACATACTTGATAGATTGACCAGACTTGACCAGAGTGGCCAACTTTATATAGATGTACATTTCTTCAAATGTTGTTTTACTTGTATCAAAGCCAACAGATTGTTTATAATACTTTAATATCACTTATGTTTGCAGTTGCTGGATATCTGCGATGTTCAAAATGTTTATGTAGCAGCAGTGTTGTGTAAATTAAATCCAATGTCTCGATCAGAGATCCCCTACTGTATATTGTATTCTATAGACAGCAGTCTGATCGGTGAAGGAAGCGGTTTCAGACACTGCAGTAGACTGCATTTTCCCCCTGCATGGCTCATGTTCGAGTGAAGACCAACAAAAGCAAGAATGCTGTTCTTGTTATTGGAAACGATGGCTTTGATAGGACTCAAGCATATGAGCAGGTGAAAGTTAAAGATGTGATAAAGAACAGGAAGAGACAGTGGTGAGATGTTTTTGGCATGGGGAGTGCATAAAAGCAAGAATTCATAACACGCGTTCCACTCAACAGAGCTTTATGTTTATCTATAAAAGCCTGCTGAAATGACCGGGGAGGAGTTGACGTGTGAGACTCAAAGATCAGGGGAAATTCCCACAGGGGGATTCCTGTGGTTTAAGATGAAATAGGACCTACCGACAGACACTACCTATAGACAGAAGAAGGGGGGAGAAAAAGGTGGAGGGAGGGAGGGGGGGGTTATGGGGGAACAGACATTTGTCTGTCTGCCCTGTATCCTCTTTCTTTTATTTATTTGTTGAAAAAGCCCACAGACCACTGCATTGGGTCACACTCGCCTCCTTTCCCCATTGGGCTGCATTACGTTCCTGTATCCAAGACCTCAGATTACAGTGGGATTAAGAATAATGTACCAGTGACTCTCAACTCCAAATGATGTACTGTATCCTAGCTAACGGCCAAGAGAAACTTTCAGCAAGAAATGTGACCAGAAACAGTTGGTTAACACGCCCCTGAAGGAACGTCTGAACCATCGCGTCGAGGAATGTCATTTTATGACCCGGAACACACAGCCTTGCCAAAAATACGGAATATTTTGCTGAATATTCTTCAGTTAAAACCTAAGGCTTAGTTTCTTTGCCAGCTCTATCCAATCTCTCCTTCTCCACTCCCCTCTGTACGGATGCAGATATGAGCCCATGGCTACACTGGAGATAAATGATCTATGACAGAAGGTCGTTATTATGCAAACTAAGAACTGTCGATTTGTATTTAACCTCGCTTCCCGATATGGAAATCTGCAGCAGTGTTAGGCAGCCTTGATTCCTTTATATAAGTCATTATATATTTCCATTTAGTTTAAGTGTGAAGTTAATAGATGAAAGCAAGCCGTTTGTATTCTCAGGGTAACACTGTTCACAAACCAAACTTCAGCGAATAGGTGTAAGAATGTCAGATTTGAAAAGATACATTGTACTGTCAAAAAAATGGTCCAAAATGGTGATCAGAATAAATGAGCTAACAGAAACCACTGTAGCTACAACTTCCCAGCAGGGCACCACTTTATAGTCATCTGGAATCAATAAGACAATGGTCTTAATAACTCTTATGTTCGTATAAGTGTGTAACAGACCTTGTGCGAGCCTTGCTATAGAAGCCGTGGAGGACTCGGTGGTTATGTCCTTAGATAAACAGTATAATTCAGGAAGAAAAATGGTTTGCTTTTGCTTATTTGCACTCATTGTTGCTTGTTTTTACAATATCGTTCTTCATGTACCCTAAATGTTCTGGTAGCGGAGAGTGGACTATAGTGTGCCACTACTATCCACATCGGTGGCCTTTTGGTACCAGTGATGAACTAGCATTACAGCAAAAATATTATCTTAGTTAGAATTAGACTGATGAAAAAAGCCCTATAATTACTGTTGCTGCAGACTTTACAGTTTGAGTTTGGAAACCTATAGTCTTTCATTACAGCTGGGACCATTCCTGGCAACGGTTATCTGTAATCAAAACGAACCACAAATGTTTTCTCCACCTCCCGTGTCGGAAATGATGCAATTACCATAGCATATATTAGCATATTTTAATGTGGGAATGTTTTAACTTGGTTTAGAGTGCTCTCATGGCTTTTAGCTTTGAGTAAAAAGCTTATATAAATACGACAGAGCATTCGTAAAGACACGGATTAGAAATTAATCCAGTTTTTATGGTGCATCGAGACTACAGCTGTAAAGATTCAGTTGATGTGTGTTTAGTTTATCTAAACAAGGCATGTTTGGACTGATGGAAGCTGATATAAATGTGAGAAATGAGGAGTATTTGGTCTTTCAAATTTGGTCTTGATGTGGGGGAAAATCCCTAAGCAATAAAAAAAAACAAAAAAAAAAAAACCCACAGGTTTGATCTGGGCCCAGTGTAGACTACGGAGGAAAATTACCATAGTTTATAGACAGGCAGTGTGAATCTCAACCCCTTTCTGTCTGCAGTTTGGCTTTCTGTACGGGTTTAACGTTCTAACATCACAGGAGCGTGCAAATACATGTCAGATTTCGGGTGTGGGAGAAATGTTATGAGATGATTACTCTATAGGTACAGCAAATTGTATTACTTTACAGCAAATTGTATTACGGGCAAAATTAAAAAGAAAAGGCAAAATGTTAAAGGTAGCAGCAGGTAGTATTGGCCTGGTCTGGCACCGTTTCACAAAATGTTTATTACAATTGTGTGTGTAATTTAAATCACTACCGAAGCGATTTAAACCTGACAGTATAATCCATATCTAAAAGTAGATTAACTCATTGCAAATAATATGATTTCAAGCAGATCAGTTGGTGTTTACATAAATTAGTCTTCTTAAATATGATTTTTACACATGTTCAGGAGTGCGAGTAGGATACAAACTTTTTATAGGATTCTCATGAATACCAAATTTCTTTTTTTAAATGCTCCTATGAATGATTCATGAATAAATCTGTTCATATTCAGCTTGATAATTGAGGCACACTGTTTGGTAGGTGGTTTGGCTACACGAAATGATACATAAAAATGACAAATTATACACTCTGATGGTATGGGGGTGGATTAGTGACGATGTAATGGGCAGCTTGCACATCTGGAAAGGCACCACCAATGCTGAAAGGTGTACATACAGGTTTTAGTGCAACATACGCTTCCATCCAGATTCCATCCCATATTTACTTCTGAGAGAATCTGACTCTCTGAGATGCTCATTTTATACCCAGTCATGTTACTGACCTGTTTAACCTAATTAGTTAATTAGTAAAATGTTCCTTCAGCTGTTTCTTTTTAGTAACACTTACTTTACCAGCCTTTTGTTGTTGGAAACTATTTACCTCGAAATTTTTAAGCTGATAAATCAATTTCTTTAAGCCAAATACACTTCAATATAACAATGAAATTTAACTTAAAGAAATGGATTTATCAACTTACACAATTTGGAAGTAATTAGTTTCCTCAAATATTTTGAGTTAAATGAACTTTATCCGGTTTTACAGTGCATTTGGTATGTTTTCTACGTTCTACTGTGAATATCATGGCTTTGTAAGTCTTGCAAAACATTGCATTCTTGATTTTATTGCCCTTTGTTTACCCTACAGAAACCACTGATTTAGTTACCGTTTCAGCTCCGCTCAAACTTTTACATTTATACATTTATTTTACCTGCAAAATGCACTGATCTTTGACACGTCCCAAATACAACTTTGTGAACATTCGATAAACTACTTCTTTAAAAAAAAAAAAAAAAAAAGGCATGTTGGGTAACAGGTAACAGCAGCTAATGCAACATCTACGACTTCCGTTCCTACGGCTTTTGGCATATCGGTTACCATTTCTCTCTAACAACAATTGAAGGCCATGCACACGCAAACCAACACTTCCAAACGTAACAACATGTAGCCTATATCCTTAAACCTCAAACCTCAAGAACATCATGAACAGTTTCAAATGAACATAACTGTCCAGCAAAAATGAGAATATTGAGCCAAGATCTTCAGCAATCATCAGTGTTCACGAGTCAGTTGGAAGGCGCCTCATCAGGCGATTACAGCACTCATGATAGGAGCACTAGCAACTAAGCCAACCGATCCAAGCACAACACTGATTATTAGGTGAGTGAAGGGACTCACGGCCTGCGGCTAATGTGACATGCTCTGTTTCGGCAAAAAGAAAAACGAAGCAAAAAGAAAAACGAAGCAACCCAAAGAAAAACTGCGCTAAGGCTACTTTAAACCTCGTCTGGAGTTACACTCAGCCATTGAGAAGGCAATAGATATGCTCATTAAAAGTGAAAAGGGAGCCAGTATCTTTAGTCCGGTCTGACAGGCAGAAATTAGCTGCCACATGCCCACCCACAAATGTGGAAAGAAAGTGCACACAAAAAAACCCACTTACCTGCCATCCCACTCCAAAGGTTCCCCAGCAACAGCAGGAAAAACACCACACCACACACACACACACACACACACACACACACACACACACACACATCATTTAATGTGAGACTGCTGATTAATTTTCAAACCAGCTGCCAGCTGAGATGTTTTAGGCTAGAAACGTTGGACGTTTTCATTACCCGTCACAGTTCACAGAAGCGTTCATCTACACCTGGAGGGAATGTTATGTTCACAAGTAGGTCAGAAACATTTTCTTAACTCATGACAAACACAGAGGTTTGGAGATAAACCGCTTGCTCTGAAGGGAGGCAAACTTTCAAAGCATTTGTCCTTGCTTAAACATACCCCACACACACGCACACACACACCAAACCATACACACATCACCAGCTTTGAAGTTTTCCATGAATTTTAAATCGTTTGGTCATGGGTTCCTGGCCTATTTACTTCAGCATTGATTTCATGAAATCCCTATTATAAGCAGCTCAGATGCCAAGTGAAATCAATGCAACCCCTGATTCAGTTATGCAGCTTAGTTTTTAAAAAAAATGAATAAAAAATTGACAACGTTTAAATTGTTCTGGAGCTCATTAATCACCGTTTCCGTTTAAAAACATTATTTTTTTGTCGTGTGAAGCCAGACATTTAACATGATCTTGAACTCTGCTTTTTCGTATTTACGCGTTACTTCCAAACTCCTGCAATACTGATATGGCACCACGCCTCGCAGGCTTTCATTAAGTAGATCATTTTATGCACAATGTGCAGCATAGAGCTGTCTAGCTGTCTGGCAAGAGCTAAAGGATGTAGCAATGTGATAGCATCACTGATCTTTTCATATAGGCAAATTAAAATAAATAAATTAATTAATTAAATAAAATAGAATAAAAACTGCACCAAATGCACAATAGTAACAAGCAAAGAGGTATGAAAAATAAATCAATACGGGTTCATATTATGATTTATTACCTCAAATTTCTCCCTGGGAATCAATCGAGTTCATCTCTATGCATCAATTATTATTGTTATTTAAACGTAAATAGCCTTTTTAGTCTAAAAAGTGCGATCTTAAATCTTACACTCATTCCTCCTCACTATGAGAATAAAACGATGAGTATCATAATACAATAAAACATGAGCAGGAGCCTACAGGAAGGGTAATAATAGAAGCTATATGAAATATCTAATGCATTATTTGACTGCAGCCAATTAGGCCACTTTGCTGGAATCCTGCGTAGCTCTTTCCGGAGGAATCCGATCATTTCTTTCACCTACCCTTAGTTTTTTTTTTTTCTCTCAACAAGAGTATATCTAATTAAGCAACAGATCTGCTGCTGCCATATACACAGATTTATCAACTGTCACATGAAAAGTTTCGTGGGAGTTCAGGGAATATAGCCTGGCATTAGTCTTCCCCAGAATTATGCAAATCCTCTGTTATCAAAAGCAAAGACTCACATTAGGTATTCAAAACGGTTCCCATGGACAACAAAGGTCATTAATCTTTTAAAGACAATTATTCACCAGTGTAAATGTTACCAACGTACACCTATCAGGTTTGTCCGATTATTAATTCTTATTCTTAAACCACAAAAGGTAAAACTTCATGGCGTATGGTAAATGGCGCACTTATATAGTGCGTTTAGCCCAAGCGCTTTACACTGTGTCTCATTCACCCATTCATACACTTGCACACCAATGGTAGCAGAGCTGGCTTGCAAGGTGCTAACTTGTCATCGGGACCGACTCGGGGTTCGGTGTCTTGCCCGAGGACACTTCGGCATGTGGAGTCATGTGGGCCTGGAATCGAACCGCCAACACTACAGTTAGTAACAGATTTTATCCTCGTCAAGGGCGGATAGGGCGGATCCCCGGAACACTGGGCACAGGGCAAGGATATACCCTGGATAAACACTGACAAATACAACTGACATGACTACTCGCTTTGGAAATCTACCATTAAATGATATTTCCCTATATAGTAGATTTATAATGGAATCCTCCGCTTTGTGCTTCGAGGCTGGAACACAAGACCGGGAAACGTACATTTTTGATTCTGCCCGGAATGAACAAATAGTTTGTTAAGATTACATTTTTAAACCTCGCTTTTGATAAATGAAACAATATCATTCTTTCACAGCATACTTCCTAGCAACAACAGCAGGTCTTGTGCATTAGCAGAAAATAATTTTTGCGAAATTGTATACAATTTAGTGAAGTTGTGACTGCATACCTCAAGTGAACTAGGTCAGCTTAACTCTTAGCCAGAGACAGCTGGGATAGCTCAAGTATTTATTTATTTTTTTTGTTCCGAACAGCTTTTTAGTATGACTTTTTATAACAAAAGGAATAAATGCACCTTAACCAGCCTGAGCATCTCACAGCACATAAATGTACTAAATTACAGTCATTTGCCAAAACCTATTTTGTCATTTTTTTAAAATTTTGTCATGATTTAATTCTTCAAATCAAACTAGCTTCTAATATTTCACAACAAAACAAAGCAATGATAACCGAGAAGATGGTGGAATCTCAGTTTCTGTACTGCTTATACTACAAAGGGTTGTTGGGAGCCTGAAGTCTATCCCAGGGGACACACTGGATGGGGTGCCAACCCATCACAGGGCACAATCACACACACTCTCACACACCCATGCACACAGTATGAACGATTTGGAAATGCCAATCAGCCTATTGGCATGTCTTATTAGAATGGTCGAGTGTCGTTGCTGCCCTGTTTTTCTATTTAAATGAGCTGTCATTATGAGGGTGGATTATCCAAAGCCTTACCTGGTGATAAAAACTTAGCTACTTGATTTGTTAAAAATTCAAAGTTTTATACAAATTGGGTTTACAATCCTGTCTAGGAGCATTGTTGCTAATTTGGCTTGACCAGTAATACATTTCTCTATCTTGGAAAAGCACTGCCAGTGTTTAATTAGATACATATTTTTATTTTATTTTATTTATTTTTTTTATTTTGTCTTTGAGTGCACAGTGGCTTAGTGGTTAGCACGTTCGCGTCACATCTCCAGGGTCCGGAGTTTGCATGTTCTCCCCGTGCTGCGGGGGTTTCCTCCGGGTACTCCGGTTTCCTCCCCCAGTCCAAAGACATGCATGGTAGACTGATTGGCGTGTCTAAAGTGTCAGTAGTGTATGAATGGGTGTGTGAGTGTGTATGTGATTGTGACCTGCGATGGACTGGCACCCTGTCGAGGGTGTACCCCGCCTTGTGCCCGATGCTCCCTGAGATAGGCTCCAGGTTCCCCTGTGACCCTGAAGAAGGAGTAAGCAGTAGAAGATGGATGGATTTTTTTGTCTTTCTTGCTTTTCCAAAATCACAGCATGTTTTTTCTGCTCCAAACAGATTGATATGAGTGAAGAGTGAAGGGAACTGAGAAGTTTCTAAAAAAAAAATTACTGACAGGAGACCCATGTAAACACAAACAAGCACTCCAGTGCAGTCACATACAGTGAAGGAAAAAAGTATTTGATCCCCTGCTGATTTTGTACGTTTGCCCACTGACAAAGAAATGATCAGTCTATAATTTTAATGGTAGGTTTATTTGAACAGTGAGAGACAGAATAACAACAAAAACATCCAGAAAAACGCATGTCAAACATGTTATAAATTGATTTGCATTTTAATGAGGGAAATAAGTATTTGACCACCTCTCAATCAGAAAGATTTCTGGCTCCCAGGTGTCTTTTATACAGGTAATGAGCTGAGATTAGGAGCACAGTCTTAAAGGGAGTCTCCTAATCTCAGCTTGTTACCTGTATAAAAGACACCTGTCCACGGAAGCAATCAATCAGGTTCCAAACATTTTGCTTTGGGGGTCTTTTTCTGCTAAGGGGACAGGGCAACTTCACCGCATCAAAGGGACGATGGACGGGGCCATGTACCGTCAAATCTTGGGTGAGAACCTCCTTCCCTCAGCCAGGGCATTGAAAATGGGTCGTGGATGGGTATTCCAGCATGAGAATGACCCAAAACACACGGCCAAGGCAACAAAGGAGTGGGTCAAGAAGAAGCACATTAAGGTCCTGGAGTGGCCTAGCCAGTCTCCAGACCTTAATCCCATAGAAAATCTGTGGAGGGAGCTGAAGGTTCGAGTTGTTAAACGTCAGCCTCGAAACCTTAATGACTTGTAGAAGATCTGTAAAGAGGAGTGGGACAAAATCCCTCCTGAGATGTGTGCAAACCTGGTGGCCAACTACAAGAAACGTCTGACCTCTGTGATTGCCAACAAGGGTTTTACCACCAAGTACTAAGTCATGTTTTGCAGAGGGGTCAAATACTTATTTCCCTCATTAAAATGCAAATCAATTTATAACATTTTGGACATGCGTTTTTCTGGATTATTTTGTTGTTATTCTGTCTCTCACTGTTCAAATAAATCTACCATTAAAATTATAGACTGATCATTTCTTTATCAGTGGGCAAACGTACAAAATCAGCAGGGGATCGAATACTTTTTCCCCCCACTGTAATGAATTATGATCGACACCTCCTTCATGAAACATTTCGAGCTCTAGTGAATACATTTAGCAAAGATTAATCCATCCCCGCTGTCCCAAGGAACGATTTAGAAAGTGTTTTTTTTTACCAACTGCTATTAGACCGTACAATCAGTGCTATAAAAGATGATGGATTATATTATAGATTAATTTGGTTGTATATAATCATAATGCCTTGTGGGACTGATACTGTAAAATTATGGTTATTGTTGTGAATGTGTTCATATTTATTTTATTATTGTGTATGTGCTGCTGTGACTTCTACATTTCCCTTCAGGGGATTAATTAAGTTTAATCAATCAATCAATCACTGATGTTGCGTGAGGAGGCCTTGAATGCAGTTCATCCCAAAGGTCTTCATGGAGCTTGCTTTGTGCACAGTGAAGGGCAGTGAAGGGATAAAGCACAAGCAGTAATAAGTAAACATTTCACTTTTCTTGCCTTGCCTTAATGTCTTCTTTCCTTTGAAAGGTCAAGATTTGAATGGCTCTTCTTTCATAACTGATACCTTTAATATAGAACGTTCACAAAAACGTTTGACTTCTTTTGTGAAAAGAACAAGAATAAGGAGAATAACAAAGCACTGCAGACCATCATCATTGTTGAATGATAGCTTTATGAGATTATTTTATGACCTATAAAACCAGACTGCAAAACTGCCATTAGTGAAACATTTCTGCTGTTTACCACAACATGTTTTATCTCGATCTGTGTTTTGTGGATTTACACCACACTTCGCCGAACACCGAACTGCTTTGCAGCCATCTGTAGACTGTCAACAATTTATTAAGTGACTCATGTCAATCAGCCAATCAACTAATTCTAACAAGTATGTTTATTATATAATCTATACACAATATATAGTCTACCAGTTTGTTCCTTTTCCTTCCTTTTATTTATTTATTTATTTTTTTGGGATGGTCCAAATTATAGCTCTTGACAGCTTTAGTAGATCATCTTTAGAGTATCAACGCAACCCTGGTCGTGTCACAATTTCAAATACATTTTACTTAAATTCTACTGATACATTTTATGACATGTTGTTGAAAGGTAACCAGACGCCTGTTTTGTGGGTGCTCCGTGTTCAGCACTGAATTTATTTGTGACGTCACACTCCACCGTGTTATTAATACCTCATATGAAAGTCGACACTCATGGCATTAAGAATTTGCAGTTTTTCATAAGTGTTTCTTTCTTTCCTTACTT
This sequence comes from Ameiurus melas, assembly GCA_012411365.1. NCBI lineage: Eukaryota > Metazoa > Chordata > Actinopteri > Siluriformes > Ictaluridae > Ameiurus > Ameiurus melas. Next base: position 21,185,019 of record CM022774.1, on the reverse strand, counting down.
TTTAACTAGTCTACTAGGTGTAAATGTTATCATTTAATTGTGGCAGTTGTATACAGTGTTCTAGTTTCAAAAAACTTTCGTTGTGCTGTCCGTTTCATCGCTGTAAAAGTGTTATTGTGGAGAGGTGTGAATTGTTTGGCCAGCAGGGGGCTCCCTCCAATTTCCCATCTCCGTGCTCACCAGCAGCTAAACACAGAGCCACGTTACTCTACACACAGAAACCCAACAGTGTCCTAACAGACTTGCAGCGATAAAATAATTCACCTGTGTATACTGATTGAAAATGTCCGACACGTCGATTTCCAATCCGTCAGTGGACTCAAACGCAAGAAAGGGTTAAGGATTATTTGATATGTTGAATGTCTGCAGTCAATAACTCTGCTGTTGACTGGATGCGAGTTATCCACCCTGATGTACCACCAACAAGTATGCTTAGAAACCTTTTGATTTGGTGTATAGGTTACGCCAAAAAATGAGTTTGTGCAGAAGAATATGTGCGAGCTGTGCAAACTACTGTATGTTTTGCTGCAAATGGTGGAAACACAAGCAATCTTTTTTTGCTCATTTAAGAACCAGTCTTATGGAGAATATCTGAAGAGGCAGACCTCAGTGACTGGTGCCTCACCAAAAGCTACAGCTAATGTTCCTCTCCTTATGTCATAGTTTTTTTTTTTCCATGTACATTGCTTAGGAAAACAAAATACCATCAAATACTGTAACACCTTCAATAATGTACAAAATATGATGTGATGATTTTGGTCATATGGCCCAGCCTTTCTGGGAATACTAGCATGAGCTCCAGCTTTCCTGTCTAGCTCTGACTCTCACTGTTATTCTTACAGTACAGCTGGCTCAGGTCAAGTGGCTGAACTTTAGTCTTGTCTGTATCAGTGTTTCAACTCCTACAAGAACTCAAGGTTTGAATTTAATTCTGTCTCACTTGTAGGTCATTAAGGACAAACGTGCATGGCAACTTGAGTTAACCGGGAGGGGGGTTAAGTGTAAAATGTTGTGGCTTTAGTCCACTGCCAGATACTACACGTACTGTGTGGACAGTTTTCATCCCAGACAGGAAACAACAGTCAGCATACCGCAAAGCACCTGCCATAATAACTCATAATGCTTATAATGCTCACATCTCTCACTTGCAGTGTTCTAATGAAGAAGCATGAAACATATTATATATATATTCAAAAAAGACATTAATAAGCAAGTAGTGTATGGTAAAAACATGCAAAAGACTTTGCTTTCTTTGTAGAATCTTACATTAAATGTAGGAACAGGTTGCTGTGCCCAGAATCCCTGATTAGCCTCTGACACTATTAGTGTATAATGGTATCCAGGTCCACCTTAATATGCCTCATTACCACAACATGAGGGCTTGCCACCTGGATTTTGTTGGTTTCCACTATAAACTAATGCTGCAAATAAATAAAGAAATAAATTTGAAAGCAGTTGGAGCAATAAAAGAACTTCATAGCGAGTTAGTCTGGTTAGTTTCCAGATTTAAACAGACAACCTTAATTTTATCCCACCACACCCAAAATGCACTAATCATATGATTGAACGCCGTTATAATCGGTATGACATGAAGGAAGCATGCCTGCTTCTCTTGGCAAGCCTTCTGAAGGAGAATGTCACTACATATGAATATTTCAGAGACACATAAAACAGTACTGACAGTCTTTCCCTATAAACCATGTGCTTCACTAATTCCACCACACCCACATTCTTGTATTGTTCAGAGTGAGCAATAAAAGAATGCTGTGAAGTGTAGTATTAAAGCATGAGTCAGATTAAAAAATATATATATATATTTTTTTTTAAAGGGTCACTAAGGTACAAGGGTGTGGAGACATTCTTTGGTTTGATGAAGCAGGTGCAGTTCACATGCCATGATCTCTCAGGAACACAACCTAATCTTTAGGAACACAACATAACAACATCCACTGTAAAACACATCATGTTAAATAAGATCTCACAGCTCCATGGTCCACTAGTTTGATCCTGAGCTCAGGATACTGTGGAGTTCTGTGGGTGTTCTCCTTTGGAAATTCTCATTTCTTCCCACACAATCAGTGTGTGAATGTGCATAGTGTGGGAATATTTTCTATTTTTCCATGATTTTGTGAGACATGAATGAATCATTTCAAATCAACTCAATGGGATTTTTGCTTACTCATGATGTACTATATAATGTCTGTCTTTGTTCACGGTTTTTCTATTTTTCTCTTATTTTAGCCTTGGGCATTATCTATATGGTCTCGAGTGTGTCCTCGTTATATTAACTGTTTTCAACTTACGTTTCAACTAATGAGCGCCCACATGTTCATCGTCCCCACAATAAACCATCTCTTTTTATTATAACCTGGCTCTTGGTCTCCTGACTCTTCAGTCATGTTACTTCTGGTGAAACTACAGTATTTTGATGGTCATCTAGAAAGATCTACAACAATTTTTCACTATTCACACAGAGATAGACTGTCAATCCCTTGCAGGTTATATTCCCAACTTGTTCCCACTGTTCCCCGGATAGGATTCAGATAGGTAAAAAGGTTTTTTTTTATTAAAAAGTACCTTATTCTTATGATCTTATGATAATATTCACGATGAGTCTTATAATAGGATTAACAGGTTTACCTCCTAGTGTGCCTGCTGATAATAAAATGCTCATTCATAATAATATAGTTCTCATTAGGATCTAAGAGCAACCAGTTTTTGCATTACACAAAGATTTTGGTTTCCTTATTTTACTGTTGTCACGTAATGGAGCCACAGACGGAAGCAAATGCAGGTATGCCAGTTTAATAATATAACAAGTCCAAAGGATGAGGCAGAAATTAATATACATAAACAGGCAAGGGTTAATCCATCAGGCAAACAGTCCAAACTAGGCAAGGCTAAGAGACGAGGTTGGGAACGTAAACAAAGGCATAACCAGATAAACAAACACATTAGCAAGGCTTGGTAACGACAGAGACAAAAGGCAACTGTGTGTATACTTCACAATTTGCTGTGAGAGTGAGAGTGAGAGTGAGAGAGTCTCTTATATAGTGTGGTGTGATTTTCCATGTGATTGGGAACAGGTGTCTCTAATTAGAACTCCCGAGAAGGTGTTCGTGTGAGTGTCTGGGAAGTGTAGTTGTCTTAGGTCATGTTTGTTGCTAGTGGAGTATTCTGGGAAATGGAGTCGCTGGTTTGCGCTGACATGACAACTTTTATACTGTGATAGTGATTAAACTGTAATATAATGTAAGAAGCTCCAGACTTTGAATTGTTTGTCTGGCAGGGTGTGTATACTATATACAGTATGCTCATTCATGAAATTAGCCAACTAGAAATCAGCGTGACAGCGGCACAATGCATAAAGTCATGAAGTTACACATCAAGAGCTTCAGTTGATAACCACTCTTTACAACCACAGTGAGCAGAAAAACATGGCAGAATGCACAACACAATTTAACACTGTATCAGATGGGCTACAACAGCAAAAGACCACATCGGGTTCCACTCCTGTAGAACAGGAATCTGATGCTCACCGAAACTGAGAAGATTGGGAAAGGACCATGCAGTACGGTGGCAAGTTCTTAGGGGTAGAGATTCAGCAGTGAATTGTGAAAGAGAGGTGAGTTGTGTAATTCTGTATCTAAGAAGTGTGGTCTGTATACTCATAAAAGGGGAGTTCAGCAGAGGAACACACAGCTCTCTCTTACTAGGAACTCCTCCAGGCATTTTAGATGCTGAATGCTTGGTAATTGGTAGCAGAGACTTAAAAGCGTGGCCTCAATATTCTGTAGTGATTTGGTGCTGTCTGCTGTCAGATCACTGAGAACATGCAGTGTGAGGAAGAGAGGAAGACAGACACGGGAGAGACTGTGGAGCGAGGGACAGATAGCGTAAAAAAAAATAAAGAGAGGAAACACAATCACATAGGAAGAAAGGAATTCAGATGAAGTAAAGGACTGTCAGGGATTTCCGGCCGTATAATTTTTATCTGTAGTTTAACTTTGGTGAGTTTTCTGTCTGCAGTGAGTTTGTCTTCAATTCAGCTGAAGCGACGCCAATGACACAAGGTCATGAGCGACTCGGTCTCCATAGTATAAGGTGAAATAACAGAGGTTTCGCGCCTTCTGATGTTAGTGGAAAAAAATTCTCTCTGCTCTGAATACAGCGAGCAACGAGAGTTGTTTGAACAGCTGGCGTCTCCTCTTTTGCTTTAAATGCATGCAGGCTTCTTCGTCCTCAGCCATTCTTAACACCTTTCCTGTCTTTCCGTTACTGTGTGGATTTCCACACACTCTTAAAAGAAAGTCATCCTTTTTCAACCCATGGCCACATTCACTCTAAATCGCATTCGACTATAGAAATGACTCTCAAGCTCAGTGGAGGCACTAAAACAAATGACTTCTGCAAGAACATATCACACCCCTCACACACGTCCCTTTGTAAACCTTCATTTCGGGTCTATTTTATGTCTATAGTGCGTTTAACAATCGAGAAGCTGTGCTTTTAACAATCGCTGAGGAGCTTTACAGAAATCCAGGAGTATATTTAGCTTCCTAATGAGCAAGCCAGAGAAGACAGTGGAAAGGAAAAAACACTGTGAGATGACACAAGGATGAAATCTTGAGGGGAACCAGAGTCAAACTGGAACCGATCATCTTCTGGGTGACACCGGATAGTGGGAACATACAGTAAGCCATTACAATATACAGCTGTAGAAGTGTTCAGGATACGTGGACTAAGTTCATATGTAAAGGACGATTGGGAGGCGTTTAAACATGAATACGAGTCAGTTAATTGAGCACATGACAGAACTTATGAATATAGCAGCAGTTCTTAGCAGTGTCCACTAGAGTTCGATGGGTTTTGCAGCGTAATCGGCACGGACAATCGATTGCCGTGTCTGCAGCCCATTACGACCAATCATTTTAATATCTTTACCACGAAATCGCCATTTTTAAATAAAGCCTTTTTAATCATTTCAATTGGAAGTGTGCCATGGATTAGATTTTTTTTTTTTTTTTTTTTTTGTATTTAAATTTTGAATTTACCTTCAAACATACTCCGTAGAACTTTCTTTGAGAATTGCAGATATGGATATTTGGAGCTCTAAACAGATACAGATACTGGTCTTGTGTTACACCCCTAGTGTCCATGTGGGACCATCCTCAATAGCAATAGCATCAGATTCCTCAGAACACAATTAAACATAAAGTGCTTCAGATACAGTAGCTTAAATGGTAGTAGCTGTTCAGTTGATACACCTACAAACACAACCAAATACTACATACCTAACTAATAGCAAAGTACTATAAATAATCACCCATAATTGACTAACACAACATATCCATGCTCATATCAGCTATTAGCAAGTAATAGCAAGTATTACCAAGACACTGCAGTCAGTTACTGCTTTATCACAACAGCTCCAGACCAAATCATCAATATATGTCAAATGGAAATTTAACAAGAAGGCTGAGAGTAAAGGAGTAAAGTGCATTTATAATTAGAACTGACAAAGCAAGTGTGCTACAACAGACGATTATTATATCAAGCATGACAAGATTCCAGCCAAGCATACAGCTGGTGCGACCGTTCCACAGCACGGAAAAAGTGTGAGAGTGTTAGCGAAGCTGCAAAACTATGCATATGCATACAATGACTGTATATGACTCTCTATTTCAAACCTGCCAACCGAGATAACAACAGTCAACTGCGGTGATAGCAGTGAAAGTGATATTCACAATACTACATTATCTTCAACAGACATGCATAGCAAGAGCTGAAAGCTGAAAAACCACACTTAAAAACAAATGGTACACACACACACACACACACACACACACACACACACCACCGCCAACTGCCTTGTTCTACAAAACACCTACTCACATTTATTCACTTTTCCATTTCGCCCCTAACAATTTAACCAAGCATTTCACCCACACTTTCGTCCCTGCGGATCTCATTTGAACTCAATTCATATCTAAATTCAGATTTTCAAGCTTCAGCACTACAGCCTTTAAAGCTTCCAACAAGCGTCTCGTGTTTGTAGCAGTAATCAGCATTAGTGCCGTCTAAGAGCTAGTTTAATTTTGTAATGATAATGTGTTTCACTGAGATGTTTCACTGTCGTGACGCAGCTCCGCCGCACTGCAATCAGCTTAGCATTCATCTGATGGGAATGAACAGAACTCCAAAAATCAGTGCTTTTTAACACAACCATTGACTTCTGTTTAAGATATGCGCAGATCTTTTTGTCTTTTCCCCAAACTGTGTGTATAGAGTGTAATATAGTTTTGTGCTTTTTGTCTCCGCAGCGAATTCAAACCATACATCACAAAACCAGGTTAGAAATGTTTGCTGTTTCTGAAATAGCTTAGATAATTAGCAGACCCGTCGTGACTCGACATCAGGGTGCTAGGGGAATCATCAGGGGGAAATGCTGAAATACAGTATGCACAGCAAGACACAGTGGTTGAACACAAATCTGAGACTGCTCATGGTAAATGCTAAATGGCGCACTTATGTAGCGCTTTTATCCAAAGCGCTTTACACTGTGTCTCATTCACCCATTCACACACACACACTCACACTCACGCACCAATGGGAGCAGAGCTGCCATGCAAGGTGCTAACTTGCCATCGGGAGCAACTCGGGTTTCAGTGTCTTGCCCAAGGACACTTCGGAATGTGGAGTCACCCGGAATCGAACCTCCACCCCTACGATCAGTGGACAACCCGCTCTACCACCTGATCCACATCTGCCCCACTTGCTCATATGTTACAACTGCAGTCAGAACATGATTCAGGCCTCATTTGACCAAATGGTGCATGTGTGACGTATTACAGGTTATGGTCAGGTATTATTTAACATTTAATATTGCTAAAAGTAACGTACAACATGACAAAATGTGTGCCAGAGGATAGACCTGACGTTTTGGAGAAGTATGAAGCATTTTGCACGTCTTGATCGAAGAACACACATGAAAAAAAAAAAGCTAACAAAAATATTGATGTTCTTCTGGAAGTTATTTGCAATAATTATTTGTACCAGAGAGGGCTTCAAATCCCTTGTTTTATCATGTTTTAAAGATTTTTATCTTTGTGGAATGAGGAGTGATGGCATGGTGTCCCCGGTTTGATCTTGAGCTTGGGTTGCTCACTGGGTGGAGTTTCAAAATAATGTTTTCTATGATTTATCCTGTTATAACTGTAATTGTGTTTTAACAGTTGGATGTCGGGGGGTTCAGGAGCTTTAGCAGAACAGGCTATAGAGTCAGAGTCAGGCTAGAATATGATAATGATGGGCTATTTCACCAAAATCAAATACTGGCATGGTTAAATTTGAATTACCTTTTACTATGTGTGTCTACATACATACATACATACATACATACATACATCAAGCATAACGTTAAAACCACCTGCCTAATATTGTGCAGGTCTCCCTTGTGCTGTCAAAAAAAAACAGCAAAACAGCTCTGAACCGTCAAGGCATGGACTCTACAAGAGTCTGAAGGTATTCTGTGGTATCTCGCACTAAGACATTAGCAGCAGATCCTTTTAAGTCCTGTAGGTTGCGAGGTGTGGCCTTCGTGGATCCAGCTTGTTTGTCCAGCAAATCCCACTGATGCTCAAGCGGATTGAGATCTGTGGAATTTAGAGGCCATGTCAACACCTTTAATGCTTTGTCATGTTCCTCAAACCATTCCTGAACATTTTTTGAAGTGTGGCAGAACATATTATCCTGCTGAAAGAGGCCTCGGTTATTAGGGAATACCGTTTCCATGAAGGATTGTGCTTGGTCTGCAACCATGTTGAGGAAGGTGGTACGTGTCACAGTAACATCCACATGCATGCCAGGACCCACGGTTTCCCAACAGAACATCACCCAGAGTATCACACTGCCTCCCCCGGCTTGCCTTCTTCCCATAGTGCATCCGGGTGCCATCGCTTCTCCAGGTAAGTGACGCATACGCACCTGGCTGTTCACATGATGTAGAAGAAAACATGATTCCTCAGACCAGGCCACTTTCTTCCATTTGCTCCATGTTTTAGTTCTGTTGCTTATGCGCCCATTGTAGATGCTTTCTGCGGTGGACAGCGGTCAGCATGGGCACGTTGACCGGTCTGCGGCTATGCAGCCCCATACGCAGCAAGCTGTGATGCACTGTGGGGTTTTTTTCAGCAAAACTTTTACCATAGCTCTTCTTTGGGATTGGACCAGATCGGCTAGTCTTTGCTGCCCACATGCATCAGTGAGCCCATGGTTGCCCATGGGTGCCCATGTCGCCGGTTCTCCAGTTTACAGAACCACTTTAGGTAGGTACTAACCCCTGCTTACAGAGAACACCCCACAACACCTGCTGTTTTGGAAATACACTGACCTTGTCGTCTAGCCATCACAGTTTGGCCCTTGTCAATGTCCCTCAGATCCTTACACTTGCCCATTGTTCCTGCTTCCAACACATCAACACCGAGAACTTGCTGCCTAACATATCCCACCCCTCGACAGGTGCCACTGTAACGAGATGTTATTCGTTCACATAACCTCTCAGTCATTTTAATGTTATGGCTGATGTGTGTATACATTATATATAAAACAGGGCTTGTGTTGTAAAAGAGTACAGGCAACAGGGAATGACTCATGACTCATTCGTGGCAAATCGACTGGTAAAACTCTGCTGTAACACAATGCTAGTTCATGGTTATATAAGTAATAGCCTGCAGTGCTAAGGGTCAGTGGGAGATCAATGTGAGCCACAGAACACACAACTGAACTGACATTTTTGGTGGTTTCAGTAGCAGGATTTTGAACAGTTTTCTGTGAAACCCTGACTAAAATATTACATGCAATTCATCCTAAAAGCATATTCTATAGCTGCTGATCATTGTCAATCAGACTACCGCGCACTACACACGCTGTACATTAACTGCACATTATCTTTGTAGTGTAGTATATAGACCGCACTACACTAATGTACTAGATATGTTACTCTTTACATATATGCAACTGTATATGTACACTACTATAAATATATTTACATAACTGCTATCAGAATTCTTATACCATAATGCACATTTTAATATACTACAGTTCTACTGTTATTTTTTTTAGTATGTGTACTTTATTATTTTCCCCTTGCCCCTACTTTATACTTATTTAACTGTCTGCTTTGTGCCCTGCGATGGATTGTACCCCGCCTTGTGCCCGATGATCAACGGGATAGACTCCAGGTTCCCCGTGACACTGAAAAAGATAAGCGTTATAGAAGATGGATGTATAGATGGAACTGTCTACTGTCTGCTTTGTTTTATATATATATATATATATTAATCCTGTGTAAACTGTATAATGTATAATCTCTGATGTGGCAATAAATCTAAATCTAAAGGCAAATGCCATCTACAAATAAATATATAAAATTCTAAAGGTTTAGTTGTTCTCAGCCTAAGCTTATGGAAGAGTTAATAAACTGTTATCTGCTATTTCTACACTAAAAGTGTAGTAACTGCCCTCTAACTGTTGACTTTTGTCATCATCACGTTTGGCAGTGATATAAAGGATCGATAAAATTGCCGCAGGTTGAACTGGGAATACACTTGGTCAGATTTATAGACTGATGCAGCAGGTTTATGGCTGTCTGCAATGTCTTTTAGCTCACCATACCCTCTTAGGTCTTAGGCTGTTTCTATTATGCTTAATAAGACCAGTATTTATGGCCTGAAATGGCTCCATCAGGAGCTTTAAGCAACACGGAGCCAAATCCACCTCAGGAATGCAACACTCTGGAGCTCAGGAGAAAAGCCTGTGTGTGTGTGTGTGTGTGTGTGTGTGTGTGTGTGTGTGTGTGTGTGTGTGTGTGTGTGTGTGTGTGGTCAATGACCGCATCATACACCCTGCTGCTGGTGTTGCTGAAGCTCTAAAAAACCTTGCTTATTCACCAGAACAGATTTTTTTTTTTTTTCATTTTTATCACAGTTAATGCATTAGGCCTGCGTTTCCCTGCGACTCTGTCCTCACACTTCAAGCTGGAGAGCTGGAAACCAGAAACCGTCTCATATCATTACCAAATCATTTAATGATCACTATCAAACCACATTAACCACCATGATCCAACTCCTGTCACTACACCCATTCAACCAGCCAAATAATAGCACTTAGCTCTGTTTTATGTGTCCTTAGTGCAGGGATGACTGCACTGGGGCTCAAATGATTACACGTGCCTCACCATAAATAGTGCCGAGCACACGTAAAGTCATCAACCTCGCTGCCTGCGGCCATGCGATCACGGCGTTTATGCGCTGCAGTAATGGCTAAAGAGAGAAATAACAGTGATTATCCAGGGCTAGGCTGAGTCCTTGGCCCACTGCAGTATAATTAGAGCCTTGGCTTGGTGTTTGACTTTTCGACTGAATCTAGTCAGTAGACTGGCCCGTTTGGGCCAAAGAAAATACACCTCATTTAATTTCAGGGCAATGTGAGACACTAAGCATCAGCCTTTATGCTGGGACTTTTAGAAAAAGGGTATTTCTGTATTATATTTAAAAGCACAAGCGCAACACAGCATGGGGAGTCTGCTTTCAAGCGAGCCTAGCAGAGAAACCACAGTGACACCACTGGCTGGGATGTGGTTGGGGTCGTTGCATTGTCATACTGGTAAAGGACTGGACACCTGCTTCCAGTTTTCACCCAAATAAGCAAAATGATACCATGCAAGAAACAAGAGATAGATGGAAGAAACCAGAGTAAGGTCAACTGACTCGAAAAAGACCAACACATCTCACAGACTTTTGTTCAGCCATTCCTGAGACATCACCAAATGCGCATTCTCTTTGTAGATTTGAACTAATGCTGAAACTATTAAGCCAATGTTCTTTTAATGCAATTAAGTATAATCTGGCATTGAACCATCTTTCAGCATTCTGCTATTCCAGAGCTTTGATGGTAAATCTGTGTGAGAATATCAAAGTACCATTTGGATCTAAATCAGAACTAACACCAGCTTAAAACTAAACTCCACCACAACTCAGCTAAATACAACACATAATATCTTAAGTCCATTTTAGAAGCTGATGTTCTACATTATTCCCAGAATTATCCCTTTAAGCATGACATTTCAGAAAATAAAGCAAGCTTTAAAAGAAAGAAGAAGAAGGGGGGGGTTTCAATAAAACAGCCCAAAACTCTCCACTGGTTAAAGCAAGGATAATCTGTTTTCTTTAGATATGGGTTCCTTCCAAATCCCCAGCCCAGTGATATACACGCTTTTTAATGACTAGAGAAATGCACATAAAGCTGGGGTAAATACACACGCAAAAACAGCATGTACATGTTACATATTTTTTTCCGAATCAGTTTGTGGTGGTGAAATTCTCCATTGCATCTGTTTTTCCTCTCTTTATCAAAACCTGTTAATGTAAGTGAGCTGCTCCACGTAGAAACAGTTCCATTTGGCATGAGGGCTTGGAAAGTAGTAACCCAATTCTTTCATTATTACAATTTGTTTTATTTTCTCTTCCTACCAGTGTTGAAATGTGTGATTTGGACTTTTATGGATGTTGGAATGCTTTCATACTTCAAGGAGGGTATGGACTGATATCTCCATGATGAAATAATCTATACGACTGTTCTGATAATAAATACTTGCTGTGGTCTATATCTGTAGTTCTTGTACATTATGTTCACTCTTCACTGTGAGTTTAAATGAGATTTTAAGTGGTATTTTGAGAACAAAAATCAGATCGGTACTGACATATTGCCACTTAATTGTTTAAGTGATCATTAACAGACAACATAATGAGACTGCCATACCTTCCTCCCCATGTACAGTGCTGTGAAAAAGTATTTGCTGATATCTTCTGTTTTTGTGTATGTCTCATACTAAATAGTTTTAGATCTTCAAATGAAATATAACATAAAACCAAGACAACCTGAATAAACACACAATACAGTTTTTATTCTTTTATTGAACAAAAAAAAAACTTATCCAACACCTATCATCCATGTAAAAAACTAATTGCCCCCTTAAACTTAAAATCTGGTTGTGCCACCTTTAGCAGAAATAGCTGCAATCAAACACTTACGGATAATAACCGGAGATCAGTCTTTCACTTATTTCTAGGACTTGCTCCTATGCTTTAGATCATTGTCTTGCTGCATAATCCAGTTGTGGTTGAGTTTCAACAATCCTTTTCTGGTAGAGAGCAGAATTCATGTTTCCCTCAATTACTGAAAGGTCCCGAAGCAGCAAAGCATCCCCACACCATCACACTTCCACCACCATGCTTGACTGTAGGTATGATGTTCCTTTTGTGGAATTCTGTGTTTGGTTTACGGGACTCCTGTCTTCCAAACAGTTCCACTTTCAACTCATCAGTCCACAGAGCATTCTCCCAAAAGGGTTGAGGATCATCAAGGTGCGTTTTGGCAAAATTCACACAAGGCTTCTTTTTAGTAACATTTGCTTTTCCAGCCTTTTGTCATCAAATTCAAAATGACCTTATTTTTTTCTTAAAATGTTCTCTATGTTCTATTGTGAATAACATATTGGTTTATGAGATTTGAAAAGCATTGCATTCTGTTTATATTTACATTTTCCACAGTGTCCCAACTTTTTTGGAATGGGCTTGCACATTAGAAAAGACCAAAAAGAAACATTTTCATTAGTGCTCTCAAACTTCTGGACCCCATTGTATATGCATTCAACAATACCCACATAATACCTTAGACACTAGTAATTGAGTATAAGATGGGGGGTTTCCACAAAAATACTTACTGGAAACAAATACAATGCAGTTTATTTTTTCTTTTCTCACCTCTGTTTCTCAGCAGGAGAATTAAAGAAAAAACACACACACAAAGAACCGTCAATAACTATATAAATGTTTTATTTCAGCAACCACAGTGTGCATCAGGCAGACAAAAGATAGATGAGACTGTCTAGATTAGTTAAACCAGTGTATAAAATTGTCCAAGACCAATGTCCTGTATGAATCGAAGGTGCTAAGGAGACAAAGGGTCATAAATCATTACAAAATGTATTCCTCAGTTGCCCAAAGCAATTTTGCTGTATTCTGGACTGGAGATGTGGTAGACAGGCTTCCAAATATGTACCCCATATTTACTCAGGCAATAAACAGACCACTGTGATTTCTATTGGATGCAATCCAGCCCAGTGTGTTTTTATTTATTTATTTATTTATTTATTTTTATTTTATTCTGCACATATATTGTTTTCTCATGAAACATGAATAAATGGCCCAGGAATCTGCTTATTGAGTGAATCCACACAACATTAACTACCGGGGAATGCTCTGAAGCAAGCGAGACTTTGGTGATAATCTCCCAATTGTTCCACAGACTGTAAAACTAGAGAAAAAACAACACTAGTTTAATATTAAGCCAGAGTGAACAATATTCAAAAAGCTGGAGAGCATGTAAACACATTTCAAACAGTCACTGTTATTATAAACTGAATATTCCAAGCGGGGAAAAAAAACATGGAATATATGGTATGTATATTTTGAAGGTACTGTATAAATACACCACATAAGTAAATTTATCCTTTAAATGCTTCTAATTCACTGTGTAATGATTTCTAATTCACTGTGTAATAATTTCTAATTCACTGTGTAATAATTTCTAATTCACTGTGTAATGATTTCTAATTCACTGTGTAATGATTTCTAATTCACTGTGTAAGACGTTATTTGAGCGTTATGCCATGTCCAAAGGGAGAAGTAATCACGTGATATTGACTACTTTTAGCTGCCATGATCGCCAACAAGAGATTCTTCAACGTGTTTACGTGCACTAAATTAATTAGCACTAAACGGAGGTACTGTCAAGATGAAGAATTAGTACGTATAGATAATTACTGCCACTTCTTATAGACTAGAGAAAGTACAGGCCAGATGGCCAAACCTTTTTTTTTTAATGAGGATCCTCTGTGGCATTTTCGATTCGCAGTACATTTGCTGTATGCAACAATGTGATCTGTGGAGAATCCATAGTGTTCATTCAGCTTAAGTTAGCTAGTATTGTGCATGCAGACGTTTGCTATATTCTGCAGGCTTCACCCAAAATACTTTGCTGTTTAAAAGACAGTTATAAAGCATAAATGAAGCATATTAAACATGACATAAATAATAAATATCGAAGTTGGTAAAAGATGCCTTCACAGTTCTGTCATTGATATCCCGAAGGAACTCTGGACTTCAGTTCCCAGCAGCCACTGCACCTCTGCATCACATGACCACCTGTACCTGATTCTGATTCATGATAACAAGCACTTGTTTGTGTACATAGTCTCTTTGTCTTGCTTTGTTGGTCTTATTTTGCCATTGTTATGTTGCCTAGTTATCTCTCTCCGCCCATAGTTCATGCTTTATGAACTTCGTTAATTGTGTTAGTACTTGTGTTCCGTTTGATTAAACGAAATTTCCATTTAGTACTTTTCCACTGTCGAAAGACTTTGAAGAGACTCGTTTAGTTTCTATTGTTTGTGCTCTATCTTTGCTGTAGTAATGCACAGCACCAGCATAAGAGCATAAATGAAATATTCACAGGTCAGATTTGAGGTGAACAACCCTTCACCAATAATAACAAATTACAAACACCACTCCAGTTGTCTGACCAAACAAGTATTCAGGAAGAGCTTGAAAGGTTAGGAGGTGTTGGGCATACATCACCCCCCACATACCCCCGCTTCACAGGCCTTCAGTTACGATTTAGATTGGTGAAACAGTTGATTAGGGATGCTACTTCAGAATATGTTTGAAAGAGTGGAAGCTTCGTGTATTTGTACTGAACGCTATCTACATCAGTAAACAGACGGACTTATTGACAGTACTGTCGCTGTGACGCACTGGTGACAGGTCAACTCCCTCCGTGAACTCTTGGTCGACTCAGACTATGGGTCCCACAATCCATTACAGCTAAGACATTCTCAGTCTCTGGACTTTTGATCATCCTTACCTGTTCCCGATCTCACACACACACACACACACATACACTGTAAAAAAAGTCTCTCTCTCACAAACTCAATGCTCATTTGTGCGAACTCTCAACTTACCAAGATTTTTAATCTAGTATCGCTATTCGTTTTTTGTTTTTTTTAACGTTGATTGTGTCCTGGTTTCTCTTTTTTTTTTTGTTTTTTACTACTTTATGCTGTTTGCTGATCTCCTGACCCTGGACTATGAACCTGCCTCATGTTCTGGAACTATCTTCCGATTGTCTACTGCATTCGCATCTGTCACTGTCTCGCCGTTGTAACAACTGTTTACATTTTATACAGTGGCAAGAAAAAGTATGTGAACCTTTTGGAATTTCATGGTTTTCTGAATAAATTTGTCATAAAATGTGATCTGATCTTCATCTAAGTCAGGGGTATTGACAAATATAATGTGTCTAAAAGAATAACAATAATAAAAAATCTGATATTTCATGTCTTTATTGAGAACAACCAAAAAAACCTCATAGTGCTTGTGGAGAAAGTATGTGAACCCTTGAGTTAATCACCTCAAAAAAGCTTTTTTCACATCTGGAGTCTCGTTAAGAAAATGAGTTTGGAGGTGTGGACTACAGCGACTTTGACTGATAAAAACCCCTCAAACTTTTGGAGTTTGCTCTGCACAAGAAGCACATGCTTATGTGAGCCATCCCTCACCAAAAAGAGCTTTCAGAGGATCTACGATCAAGAATAGTTGATTTACATCAACAAGGGTCACAAAGTGATTTCAAAGACTTCAGAAATTCACCAGTCTACAGTTAGGCAAACATTCTACAAATGGAGACACTTTGGGACTGTTGCTACTCTACCAAGAAGTGGGCGCCTAGTTAAAATGACACCAAGAGCACATCAAAGACTCATCAATGAGGTAAAGAAACAACACCGAATAACAGCTAAAGATTTGAAGGCATCATTGGAACTGGCTAACATCTCTGTTCATGAGTCTACAATACGCAAAACACTGAACAAGCAGAGTATCTACGGCAGGACACCACGAAGGAAGCCACTGCTTACTAAAAAGAACATTGCTGCACGCCTGAAGTTTGCAAAAGAGCACAGTGACACTCCACAGTGGTACGGGCAAAATGCTTTGTGGACTGATGAAATTAAGAAAAACTATCTGGAAAAACCACACAGCACTACATCTGGTGTAGAAAGGGCACGGAATATCATCATGAACACATCATCCCAACTGTAAAGTATGGTGGAGGAAACCTCATGATTTGGGTCTGCTTTGCTGCACCAGGACCTGGCCAGCTTGTAGTCATTGAGGGGAAGATGAATTCTCAAGTATATCAGACAATTCTTCAGGACAATGTGAGAATGTCTGTACGTCTGCTGAAACTGTGTAGAAGTTGGGTGATGCAACAGGACAACAACCCAAAACACCAGAGGAAGTCCACACCAGAACGGCTTCAGGAAAACAAAATCTGCTTTTGTAGTGGCCGAGTCAGAGCCCAGACCTCAACCCAATAGAGATGCTGTGGAATGACTTGAAGAAAGACACACACACATGAGACCTCTGAAGAATATGACCGAGCTAAAGCAGTTCTGTCAGGAAGAATGGGCTAAAATTCCTCCTGAACCATGTGCAGGTCTGATCCACAGCTACAGGAAGCGCCTGGTTGAAGTTATTGCTGCCAGGGAGGGGGGAGGGGGGGTCAACCAGTTATTAATTCTAAGGGTTCACTTACTTTTTCCACTGCCATTTTGAATGTTGAATGAGTGTGTTCAATAAAGACATGAGGGATCAGAATTTATTTTGTGTTATTCTTTTAGACACATTATATTTGTCAATACCCCTGACTTAGATAAAGATCAGATCACATTTTATGACAAATTTATTCAGAAATGTATTCTAATGTAAGGGAGCATGAGAAATTTATTATTATAGCTAATATTTAGACTGGAGAGAATGTAGTTATAACGTAAAAAAAAACTTTTTAACGGAAATTTTAACTGAAACCTTTTCAGCTTTTTCTGCATAGCACATAAAAAAAACAACAACAACCACACAGTACATCAAAGACTTCACTAATGTTGAATACATGACAGTCAGAAATGAAGACAATATCACCAACAAGCAGAGAAACGTCATGTAATCTCACACGACCGGTCATTATGCTAATCAAAAGCCATTAATGATTCCATTACACCTGCAAAATATCAAACCAATTTGCTAGCATTCATTTCTTCTTGCTTTTAGGGTCCGTTTGTCCTCTCCTGTTTCTGCTTTAAGCTTTTTTTTTTTCTCAGCTCAGCCTATGAATGGTTGTTTACAGGCATGTTGTTGTTGTTTTTTTCACCGATTAAAATGTGACAAGATTAATATCAGCTGGTGTTAGCTTGTGCATTAATTACATGCGATGTAAGTCATGTGACTTGCATCACATCAAGACGCACCAAGACATAAGAATGATGTCGATGTGATTAGTCACGAACGTTGTCATTTAGCTGTTTTAACACACGGAGGGGTTTGTTTTGGTTTTATTTTTGTTTTTTGGTATGTCCAAACAAATAAAAATGTAGAAGCAACAGAAAATGAAACCACCAAACTCATTAAAGAAACTATTTGTGGCAGAGCAGGAACACACTGATTACTCTAAATCAGACTGTTTTTCTTTAAAGGCCTGTAAACACACTGATGAGTGGAGGCATAAGATCACATACACAGGCAAGAGGACCGTCCATCTGGTGCATAACTCTTCATAATTATTATAGTGAACAATATTTTTTTAAGTGTTGAATGCAGAAATAATGTGAAAGTTTAAACACAAACAGGATGTAATGCATTTGGTTTATTATAAAGGTATTACGTGGGATTTTATTTATCTTCTTCTCTTTTTTTTTTTTTCCAACTTTAGTAAGTGCTTTGGCATTGTGATTACCCTGAGACAGCCTTTACCTATATAAAGGAAGCATGTAATAACTTAGATTAGTACATATGATGTAAGGGAGCATGAGAAATTGATTCTCTTGGTGCTCATATGCAAAACATACAGTGGGAAACAGACACACACAAGCTAGGGAGCTAAGGATTGATTGTCTTTGCGTCATTCAATAGCTTTGCCGCTCTGTTCCTACGCTCTGTTCCCGTCTGTGTGTGGGTGTGTGTGTGTGTGTGTGTGTGTGAGAGAGAGGACAGGGTTGTTGATGGCGGGTGAGTTAAAGAAGAAAATGATGAGACTGTGCCAATATGATCATTAGCGAGAGGAACATCGGTGTGGTACACTTTGTCTTTATTTCGTTTGCATACATCGATGATTCTGTAATAACCTCCATTTTCTTTTTTCCATTTCTGTTATAATGGTTCTACATAAATTATCTCTAGACTTTAAGTCCCATACAGGAGAGCCTCCAGTGGGAGATGATTATGGAGAGGCTTTGCTGTATTAACTCCCCAATCAGCAGGTAATTAACAACAAAAGCACTCGGCACTATCACAGACAACTATGCAAATATTCTTGTCATCAGCCTGATTAAATATAAATATATAATAAAAAGGAAAAAAGGGAAAAAAAACTAAATCAGCAGCCATGTGGTGGGTGGTTTTTAATGTCTTCTTGTTATTCTCTTTCCAAATAAAGCTTGTACTGGAGAGTTATTTGGTACTGAGTTAAGGTAGATCAGCTTATGGTTGCTTAAACTGGTCAATTATTCAAAATACGCTTCAGGTAAATGCTTCACATGCTGATGTTTAGCATTAGAGTCCCCAATTTATCATCATGATTATGATCAAGATACGTACTATTAACTATAACGTCTGGGGTGAAATTACTACAACCTGTGTTGTGTTTTTGTCGTTGTTGCTGTTGTTATTGTTGTTCAATGTCAAAATCAGCTTGATTGTCATTATTAGCACATCACATTTCAATGGATTAAATTCAGGAAACTACCACGCAACATGTAGTAGGCATTGACAAGGACTACAGTAAAAGACAACATTGTATCAGTACTAAGTGAATAAATAAATAAATAAATACATTCATACATACATACATACACAAACAAATACATATATAAGAAGGCTGGGAAAATTGCCATAATTGTTCACCCTTTTGATCTTCTGTTGTACAAAAATGCTCTGCTCTCATGGATATCAAACAATTGCAAACATAGGTGTACAATAATTATTGGCACCCCTATGAATTCATATGAGAAAAATATGTCTGAAGTATATTCCCATTGATATTTGATATTTTCTTTGTACACCTGGGTGACTAGGAACAGGAAATTGTTCAACCATGACTTCCTGTTTCACAGGGGTATAAATATGAGGGAACACACAGGCCAAATTCCCTTAGTCATTCCTAACAATGGGTAAGACCAAGGAATATAGATGTGATGTGCGGCAAAAAGTTGTTGAGCTTCACACAATGGTAAGTGGATATAAGAAAATAGCACAAGCACTGAAAATGCCCATTTCCACCATCATTAAGATGTTCCAGTCAACTGGAAATGTTATGAATCAACCTGAAATTGGATGTGTGTCGATATTTTCTATCACTCTATCAAATATCAACAGATATTAAATGAAAACCTGACTGCCTCTGCCAGAAAGCTTAAAATGGGCACTGGTTAGATCTTCAAGCAGGATAATGATCCAAAACATACATCAAAATCAACACAAGAATGGTTTACTGACCACAAAATCAAGATCCTGGCATGGCCATCCCAGTCCCCTGACTTGAAATATTTTAATTTTTTTGATAAACGTGTGTTTTATTTGCAATTGTTTGATATCTACACCAAAGTGTACTCATGCATATAGGGGTAAAAAAATAATAATAATAATAATAAAAAACAATGCCAGTGCAGCTCGCTGTACTATTTGCAGAGATTTCTCACTACTGTATTGATGTCTAGGTGATGAGGCCAAACTCCCTACATATGCAATACTACTACATATTAGGGAGGCTAAGCGCAGGGAAGGCTGCTTAAGAATTTCACAGTTCTTTTCAGCAGAAAACCAAAGTCTTGCCGAGAAAGCCACTAGAACTGTAAATTTTTTATTGTTCAGCATAACCTGGCATTCCAGGTGTGTAAGTAAGTACACAGGCTAATTATTCAGGAAAATGTTTCCAGATTCAGATATAGCAACAACAACAACAAAAAAAAATAACATACCAAGTCAGCATGAACATGGCACTGGAATCTGAACGTTCAGAGGGTCTGTACAAGTTCATCCAAAACAGTATTTTGGTTGACAAAAGCAACAATATCATGTGTGAGTTAATTGGTGGGGGGTGGGGGGGTGAAGCAGTAGTCGGTGAAGCCACCTCCATGAGACGAGTTTTTGGAGGTTGGGATGTCTAGGGTGGATGGAGGGGGTGTTTACATTTAGAGTTGTTGTTGTTGTCGTTGTTGTTGTTGTTGCTAAGAGAGATCTGATTAATTTTTTTTCCCTGCTGTTTCCTACTGGCTGAGTTGAGTTGGACCGGACTTTTAACCTGTGAAAGGAATGAGAATTAGCAGAATTTACTGCACTGTCATTGGAACTACACCTAACACTATACAACGGCAGGCAAACTGTACAGTACTTGTTCATTTTACATGGACACATTGTAAAGCCAAGACTCCTGTTTCATTGTATTCGTAATGTAAGCTGCTTGCCACTGGGCTGTTAAATGAGAGAAAAGAAAAGAAAAAGTAAAGCTAATGGAATCTGTTTTAATAAACCAGGTGTAATATTGCACTGTGTTTGTACACGTTGCAGTGTCATGCTCTGCTGCTCAGTCTAAGATTATAAACTATCAGAAAGGTGCTGTGCCACTAGAAATACTGTACATTATACAATACAAAACACACCACCACACTATGTAATGTTCATTACTCACATGTAAAAACAAAAGAGCTAGTTAAATTGTAAGTTAAATTGCAGTCCATCAATATACAATACGACATGCACACACGGTTCTGGTCAGACAGAAAATAGGTCTTTTTGTAGTTATAATCAAATCATAGTTAGAGAAATGGTACATATGTTTATTGAATATACACTTGTTAAATGAGAGAGCTTTGGAATATTTTTAGGGGTTTTTTTTTGTTTTGTTTTTACATTTTGAACCGCGTTGTCAACTTTACAATACATGCTTTAAAAAAAAATTTGTGACAGTCATTAGCTGTGTAAGAATAAGAAGAAAAAAAAGAAGCAAAGGATGAGAAGATGAAGAGTGCTGGGGAGACTGGAGGGATTTCAAAGGATTTGAAAAATGATGCTAGCTTGCTTTTCCCCTCTGTGACGGGTATGTATTTTGTTTTGAAGGTGCCGGTAACTCTAGCATGCTCTCCTTGCAAATTTGAACAATATAAAAGTACACAACATAGTTATCCAGACAAATACCTGTCACTTTGATGACTGTCAGTGTTTAGCTGTGGGCGTGGATTTTAAAAAGTGCCTGGTGTGCAGTGTGCAGACTTTGAATCCATCCTTGCACATCAAATCTACAGATTTAATAACAGCAGGTCTTATTAAGTTTCTTACTCTGAAATCGGACTTTAGCACTGTGCTTGAGAGTGCCTTTGGAGGGAGCATCGATTGAGGGTGTAGGATTGTAGGAAGGCGCAGAGAAGAAGCAAAATCACCAAACATGTCTCCATATGAGCCTACTTTAAGATTCCTTTATGCTGGACATTTTTGTAAAAGATGATCAAATCATGATGCAAAAACCACAAATTAATTTCCATCCCTCCATTTTATGTACTGCGTATCTTATACAGTCTATCCTGGGGAACGCGGGGAACAAGGCACGGATCACCCTGGACGGGGTGCCAACCCATCGCAGAGCACAATCACACACACTACAGACAATTTTGAAAATGTCAATCAGCCTAGAACACATGTCTTTGGACTGGGGGAAGAAGCTGGAGTACCTGGAAGAAACCCCTCAGGCATGGGGAGAACATGCAAACTCTGTGCACACATGGCTGAGGCACGGTTCAAACCCCCAACCCTAGAGGTGTGAGGTAAATGTGCCAAGCTACCGAGCCACAATATCTACTTTATGTGCTTAACAGACATATGGTTAAGTTTTTTGAGAGTAACTCTTAGGAGAGAGTTACTGTAAAAGTAACACTCTCTCAAGGCACAATGACACTGGCAGCTCAAGAGATCGAATCCCAGGACTGGTGGGTTCTAAACATATATATCTACTTATTCACGCCTTCATCCAAAGTGACTTACGATTCAACTAAGTAGTAAGAGGGTTAATGGCCTTACACAAAGACCTTACAGTGCCAGAATTTGAACTCGGAAACTTCCAGTCATTACTTCAGAACATTGCTGTGCTACATCTGTTCAGACTTCCATTATTGGGCCCTTGAGCTGGGCTTCATCTGTTCAGTTTGATGCTTAGATTATATTGTGCCTCGAGTTGCTTTGGATGAATAATAAACTTCTTGTGCTACTTTCTGAGAAAGAGAGAATATTGAGGAGTAGGTAATATTGCCTGTGATTTAACACCATCAAGTGTAACCCATCACAAAGCTGTTGATAAATCATCTCACATTGTCACTTATATACCTAAGCAGTGCAGTAGTTGCACGGATTTATCTGTGAGAGATCAGAAACAGCTTCTCATGTGGGCAGACACAAACTTGTAACCCATTACTAGATGGAGTGGAGAAACAGTTCCATCTTTATTATTTAGTATGTAGCACTTGGCTCTTTTTAAGGAAGTAGTCCACTTCTATTTGCCAGTAAAATTATTCATTCATGTATACATATATTCATAGTCATGATGGATCTCAGGAACACAAAAAGCTAGAATCTGTTCACACTATTTGTCGCCCCAGTGGTGGAATGAACTTCCAACCTCAATCTGGACCGCAGAATCTTTCATGATCTTCAAAAAACAGCTCTCCCGTGAACTCCTAACTAACCGAAAAAGCCTTTAAAAAATAAATAAATAAAAATAAATGAATAAATAAAATTTAATTAAATAAAAAAAAAACCTTACTCTGGCTCTTACACCTCTACTCTGCACACTTTGCTTCTTCTATAACTCAATTAATAAATCTTGTACAGCAGCACTACTTGTATTGTTCTCTGTTTGATCTATCACTTTGCTTGTATTTTCTCATTTGTAAGTCGCTTTGGATAAAAGCGTCTGCTAAACGAATAAATGTAATGTAAATGTAGAATGCATTGGCACACTCATTCACACCTAGAGGCAATTTAGCGTCATTAATTCACCTAGCATCGTGTTTTTGGGAGGTGGAAGGAAACCAGGGAAATCAGATGAAACCCATTAGGACACATAGAGAGCTTACAAAACTAGAACATGCAAAACTCCACAATGGCAGTCATCTGAGCTCAGGAAACAACTGGTGCAGTGGTGGCTTGTGGTTTTAAATTAGCGGAAACACAAGTGTCGGTTATTGAAGTATATGCTATCTGTGTGTGTTCTGTTTTACCGGATTCATCTGCTGGTCTGGCCTCAGTCTGTTTAATTCTCAGTCTTGCTTCATGAAGTCATGCCTCTTCCATTGGAAAAGTTTCATTCAGGTTTTAATCTACATTCTCATCTCCCTGCATCCCCTCACCTAACACCTCCAAGCAGCAAGACTGACTATCCACTGTGGACCCAATTAGATGACCTTTTATTCTCAGATTTCTGTGAGAAGATGAATATTGATGATGAATTGACACTTAGGTTAGAAATCAGCCTCTTGTGTTATCCTCCATTTCCTGTGGGACAGAGCCACTGAAATCAGTATACAGGATACAATATACAATAGTAGGGTGACCCATGACCCCATGATTTCATGACTGTCTCTAAAAATTGGATTTGAATCTTTTTTACAACATGTAAATACTGAAATAAAATACAGGGCTCGGTTGGAGAATTGCATTAAGATTGAGCTTCATTTATTTCATGCTTTGTGTAACTTGCACCAGATCATTTGAACTCCGCATCAAAAGTTGTTTTTAACACCAGGAAATGGTTTCCATAAAGAACAATAACGAATGATGTGGTCTGTTTCTAAATTCATGCTTTGTTTGGCCTTTGGGATCGTATCTATATTACTGTGGCATTGTTTCAACCTCTAAGACCCTATCCAGATATGTTGCCTTGGGCCAGTAAAAACAGCCAAGTCTCAGGGACTGTTAGCACAGGATACACTCCTCATGACCGGCCACAAGGCTCATGCGCCAATGAGCTTATCCACACCCATCTCTCAAAAACCAGACAAAAACATACTTAGCATACCAAAAGTAGGCACTGGTGGAGAGGAACTGGAAAAAATGACAAAACAACAGCCAAAAGGCCAGAGAGAAAAATATAACAGCAGTCATTACATGGTACTTTTCCAGCATCACCAGAACTGAAATAAATGATTGGTTTTCATCAGAGAACAGGCACCAAGAGGCCATTAAAACACTGGCACTAGCCGAGCATGTAGTCAAGTTTTACAGGGTTTCTGTTGCATAAAAGTGGAATACCAGCTGGGTGTGGTGAGCCTACTATAATGGATGAGCAAATGCAGGAATATATGCTGAAGTATGACTGCTTCCTTAGCAAACAAGACACTGAGGTTCCACATGATGTGTATATATCATCATTCATTCATTCATTTATCTTCAGTAACTGCTTTATCCTAGTCAGTGTCGTGGTGGATCCAGAGTTTATCCTGGGAACACTAGCCACGAGGCACGAACACAATCTGGATGGGATACATACTTAACCGCACACTCTTTTACACCTAGATGCTATTTAGCATAACCACTGGTATGCTTTTGGGAGTTGGGAAACTGGAGAACCCATGAGGACAACAATAGAACATGCATAACAGATATCAAGCTGTAAATCATGCTTTCTGAGATAGGCCGCAGCTCCAAAATATTTGGTTTGTTTGTGTTTTGGAGGTTTTTAAAAAAAAACCTACTTAAATAAATACCTACTTGAACACTTATCAATATACAACAATGAAGCATGTTCTCCCCGTGCTGCGGGGGTTTCCTCCGGGTTCTCCGGTTTCCTCCCCCAGTCCAAAGACATGCATGGTAGTCTGATTGGTGTGTCTAAAGTGTCCGTAGTGTATGAATGGGTGTGTGAGTGTGTATGTGATCGTGCCCTGCGATGGACTGGCACCCTGTCCAGGGTGTACCCCACATTGTGTCCGATGCTTCTTGGGATAGTCTCTAGGTTCCCTGTGACCCTGAAAAGGAGTAAGTGGTATAGAAGATGGATGGATGGATGGATGGATGGAAGTATGACTTAGCAATGAGACAACTACAATGGGCAACTAAGCCACACTGCAAAGTCACAAAACACTTGCATCCAAAAGCAACACCTGCTACAAATCCTTTCACGTTATACAACCTCAGAAAATGCATGAAACTCTATCGATTTGAAATTTATCTGGTTGCTTGATCGATGATTTTCCTTACAGTGGACATCAATTTCTAATCATTTGTAGATCTTTTTAAATCTCTTGATAGACTTATAGGCATGCACAACTTTTTTTTCTGAAGGGCTTACAGAACTCTTTATGATCTTGGCATGATCACACCACACACCTCAATAACAAAGGGAACACCAGACACTACATATGAGAGTGGTATACATAACACCTGCACTCCCTAAGCAAGTTCTACTCACTGGCACCCAATCTTCGAACACCTGATTTTAATTTTATGGATTTGAAGGTGTGATAAAAGTAGGGGTGTACTTACTTTTTAACTTACTTACACTGTTTCAAAGAGGATCAAATGTTTGCTTGCTCAAATATGTCAAAAAGCCAACCATTTCCATGGGGTGTGCTTATTTTTTCACATGACTGTATATTTGAACAAATTCTTTCATTCTGTTAAATTCTTTTTTGGATAAACCCGTGTTTTGTTCCTGATTGTTTGCTATCCATGAGACCAGAGTATTTCTGTGATTTTTTTTGTGTGTTTTTTTTAAACGCAAGATCAAAAGGTTAAACAATAAAGACAATTTTTCACAGCCTTCTTTGCTCATATATACCAAGGGTCCCAATATTAATGGCGGGCACTGTAAATCACCGAACCACACTGATCATAGTCGTTCTTAGACTCTAATTCTTTCTCAGTTGTTTCTGAACACTACATCTGAATCTGGAACAGGGGCACGTTTCGGTAAAAGTTGAGTGGACAGGGACTATTCCTATGCGTCTTTGATGTCCGTGGCAGCAATACTAGACTGTTCGGAACAGATCCTCTGAGGCAGGGTGACTCATCAGCCAGACATGATTTCCTGACTGCAGCAATTACCCACACAAATGATTGTAAATACGTCGCACAGTGTGGCTACAGATCTGGAGACTACACAAATCGAGCGCTTCATTCTTGCCAGATTTTAGATCTAAGCAGGCAATGGCAGCATATGTGCGTATCTTTTCTTGGTATGAAGGTCTTCACTCGTATTTTCTTCTCATAAGGATGTGAGGAAAGCAGACCTCTCCTCTGGCCTTAGAACAACTGCTCGCCTTGTGAGTCTCACTGTTTGCTTGAAGAGGTGTTTTCTCACATAGCTGCATTTCACTGGCTGTTCAAGCAAATCACACCTCCCTCGCAGTTTGTGTGTGTGTGTGTGTGTGTGTGTGTGTAGGGGCAGCCTAAATACCCAGGCATACAAAGATTTCCTGTTTTCTATAAGAGCCTACTCACAGGAAATGTTTCGAGTCTGCTGGCTTTATTGGAAAACGAATACTTCGAGCTTTTGCAGTTAGAGCATTGCGACTTTAGACTAAACGCTAGGACACTTGAGCAGATATTTGAATTGTTGGTGCATGTCGAGTAGTGACTAGTGAATAGATGACTCCATGTGCTGTTCTATGTATCCAAGCACTGTGTGTTATGAACTTTTCCAGCGAACAGGTCAAATTAAGAGCCCAAAACAAGGACATGTCAATTTCTTGACCAAAGAAACGATTAGAAGAGAAAGGGAATACACACTATGCTGGGATTAGCTCGAAATAATACCATTTTCTCAAACAACAGTATGTTGTGTACATTTTATGTATATTTTTCTATATTTTTCAAACATTCATAAAACCTAAGATTATAACTGTCTAAAACTGGATATTATTTCATTTATACTTGTATGCATTTTTTTTTTTTAGAAATAAAAGGTTAAATTCAGAACACTTTAGGGTGTTTTTATTTTTATTTTTTTCCTGAGGAACTATTAAAGTCAAATCCTACAATTGACTTTTTTTCCTAACATGGGTGTCAAATAGATCCTTTTTTTTTTTTTAAGGAAGCATGAACATTTGAATGGTTTTCTTGAATTTTAGTCAATAGTTTGAATGCTTCATGTCTTTCATTTTCACAGACTAAGTGTTTCCACATCTGGAAAGATTACACAGTGTTTGTAGAAATAACCCCAAAGAAAATAAGAGTACCTTGTACACTGTGGCATTTAAAAAAAAAAAAAAAACACGGGTGGTGGGGGGGGGGGGGAAGGGTGTCTGTTTTGTTCTTCAGGATCGGAGACTCTTTTCATGAGAAAGTGTTATTTCCTACCAAATCAAAACTGAAACTGTGCTGAGTTTAAAATGCAGAACAACAAAATACCGACCATGTTACAAAAAAAACTTCCAACTCCAACTTCGTCTCAGAAGTAGTGGACATTTTAAGTAACTTTCTGATTTCATAGCATAAGTATAGCTAATTAGTACATCCATTCAGACCCATAAACATTTGGATATTTGATTGTTCTATGGAAAGGTGTGTGTTATACCCTCGTTTTTTTTTCACTGATAAGTACACAGATAAAAGGCCTAGAGTTGATTTGAAGTGTAACATTTGCATCTCAAATCTGTTGCTGTTAACTCTCAGTAAGAAGTGCAAAGAGCTGTCATTGCCAGTGAAGCAAGCCTTCATTAGTCTGAAAAATTAAAACAAATCCATCAGAGAGATAGCAATGTAATCGAATTTTACTTTAGATGTGGCCAAATCAACCATTTGTTCCATTCTAAAAAGAAAGAATGCAGGTCAACAACACCAAAATTCCCAAAGACCACAGAAAACAATAACAACTGTGGTGGAAGATAGAAGAATTCTTACCTTGGTGAAGGAAAAACCCCCTTTAAAACAGTTGGCCAGATCAGAAACCCCTCCAGGAGATAAGCATTTCTGGGTCAAAGTCAACCATCAAGAGAAGACTTCGCCAGAGTAAATACAGAAGGTTTACTATATAGTTGGACAATCACCTGAAGCATATTTCAAAAGCAGCCCGAGATTTTTTTTAAGGCAAAGAAGCATAAGTGTTTAACAGGGTAGTAAATAAAGTTATCACCTCAGTGGCACGTGAATATAGTTGTTCCATCATCTCCAGGTCAGGTCACCACACTGTTCATTCCAAACCAAAGGCATCAAAAGCACATGATCTTCTTCAGACCAAATATTACACAACCCATTAACTCACCAGCAAAACTGCAGGGGTTTCCCCCCCTCTCATTCCACTTAGTGTCATGACATAAAAAGATCTCTAACGCTGTGCTGAACGATACTTTTTCCATATGAAAATCATAAATTCTTTATGGTATTGCAGGACTGCAGTAAAAAAAATTT
Organism: Ameiurus melas; assembly: GCA_012411365.1. NCBI lineage: Eukaryota > Metazoa > Chordata > Actinopteri > Siluriformes > Ictaluridae > Ameiurus > Ameiurus melas. The sequence goes on along the minus strand of CM022774.1, from coordinate 21,156,454 downwards.
TTAGAGTACACGCCTTACATTATGTTTTTGTTCTCATTCGCCTTGCTGGTGTCCTGGTATCTACTGGGTCTGTATAACTGTTTAAATGTGGAACACAATAGGAATTACAGAACTGTCTGGGCTGGATAGTTCTTGGCCTATAGAGCACATGTTTTCGCAATTCACTCACATTCTGGCAGAAAATCGACTACATAAAGCCACAGTATACAGGAATTGCAAAGTATCGCATGGCATGATGCTGTCCCATTTGCAGATACTGCGGATAGTTTCACCTGTGTGTGGATAGATTTCTGGAAAAGGCATGTCTAGGTTTATAGTCATAGAGTATTTAATTGTTTGTGTAATATTTTTAGCAGCTGTTGTTATTACCTCAAATAGTCATGGGTTCTGGAATGCTCTGCGCAGGAGTAGCAACGTATTGGTCTTGACACAATTTGGAATCGCTGAAAGCACATATCCATATATATTTTTATATCCCAAAATTCTAATGAGCTAAATTCAGGCTAGCTTTTGTTGGATATGAACCAAGTGTATTGCGTATATCAGCACCACCCTGCTTTGGCGGGACAAAGGTTTGATTGTTCACTCCGAGAAGCACATAACCACAGCATAACATGCTGATTTGGGTTGCCATATTATATTATTGTGACATGTCTAGGACTGGATTAGCTGATGCCCAACCCTCTTGTCTACCATACAGGCTATGGGAAAAAATGATTTATTGCATCATGGTTGGAGCACGGTTATGTAAATCACACTTGCCCATGATGCTGGGAAGATAACAAGGTTCCAGAATGTAAATACCCCTACTGTGCAAATCCAAGTGTTGGCCATAGAGGATCCGGAGTATGAACCTAAAGCAATCTCAATGTATCCTGTTCAGGACCTGGATAATGACACAGCTTGGCTGCCAGATTTAGATGGCTCAGATGGTTGGGAGCCTGCTGGGAGAACAATGTCACAACAACATCAGATATGTAAGAGCTACTACCTCGAGAACTCCAGCCACTGACACTCTTGGCATTGACACTGTCAGCTTTCCTGGAAGAATCCATATACCTCAGTGTCTTTCATTTTCTCAGGCTCTGACACAGACTTGGATGATGATCAATACAAAGTTTCATGTGTCCAGTAAATATATACTTTGGACTTGGTCCTCCCCTGAGTGTTTGGGCAAGGACCAATACCATCTGATCTGGGTGTGACTGTAGCGCACACCCAGAAAAAGGGTTCTAAGCTGTACCGTTCCTTGTCATTGGGGTGGTACCCTCAAGGGGACATCTTTTGTACCTTTAATGTGTATTTACAGAATGTGAATGTAGCATACCTTAACAAAAGAATTTAGGATATATAATTGGACCTTAAAGACCACTCTTGAGCCTTTAGTTGGCTTTTACAGTAACACTTTACTGCACACTGAAAGTACAAATGATGTCACTTTGAGGGTACTACACCAGTGACAAGAAATGCTATAGCTTAGCGCCTTTTTTGAGTCTAGCTAAAGATGAATTAGTAAGTTCGCTCTCTTTCTACCAGACTAATATCAGGTGGTGGCTAATCCATAGTTGTACAGAGTGACAGAGTTGGTCTCGTTTGTTAAAAAGAAATATGCATGGGTAAAGTAACAAACAAATACCTACCTACTAGTTGGAATAATACAGCAAGCGACATTGGTGTATCTAACATACACGGTATGTTAGATACACCAATGTCGCTTGCTGTATTATTAGGTAACTTTGCTTTTTTCAAAAGGGATTATTGCTTGCCGACTTCCTAGGGCACATTGTCAAGGATGGCTTGTCAAGGATACGTTTAAGAATTCTGTGCTCTCTTCATGAATTTTATCTCGGCAAACCAATATGCTTGTGCATTAGGAGAAAAAGCCTTGTGTTAGCTGTAATAATAGGTTCGAGAGTTATCGGAATGGACATCTTCCATCATTTAAGCCTCCTCAGCTAACACAAAAAAGCTATTAGCTTTAACCTACAGTTTCTAAAAGCATTGGAGACTGTTTTTTCAGTGATGTCACGTCTTGTCCCACGTACTACTGTAAGTGATGTTAATGATTCACCAGCTTTTACAAATCCCTATCTTAAGATGCATACTCTTTAATATGCTTTAAGTGGTGTTGGAAGTGGTGTTATTATTCACACATGACAATGAGTCTTCAGAAGGTTCCCTCAGCAGCCAGCAGCCATGTTTCTCAAGTGTATTTGTAGACTGCATCCACCAAATTGCCTATGGTCCCTCACTGGGACTTCGTGGTGCTTATTGAGCTTTCAAGTCCTCAGTTTAAACCTCTGCACTCAGAAAAGCTCCATTTTTGGCAATCATATCTGGCAGTAATTTTAGTGAAGTTTACTGGAGTGTACAGCTCAGGCCCAATCCATATTTTTTGTGTTGTTTTGCTTTATTTGTCAACTACGATATTGTTAATTCTCCAAACAGGCCTCTCTCTAAATAATATTTAACCCTTTGACTGTAAACGGAATTGCAATGGCTTAATGGGCATTTCTCAAGGGTGTTCCATTGTTCATTACCTTGAATACCAATAGTTGGCTGTCCATTCACACTTTCACCAGGTTTTACCATTTGAACGTAGTTCATACACAAGGGGTACTCTCAAGGGTAGTTCTAAACTCTAGTCTCCTTAGAAATGCTAGGCTTGTTGGTCATAACCAGTTCATTGGCACCAATTTACACTTACTTCTCTAGAACTAAGATTGGTGTTATTCTGATTAGGAATGGCACCATACTTTATCATTCACATGAAAGGAATGTATTATAAATAAGCCTGCTCTTTGTACTGTATAAGCAAACATTATACAATGAAAGACCACTGTCAAGAATTTGTCAGAAATCTAAAATCCTTTTATGCTAATAACAGGACCACAAACCATTTGTAAACCATAATCTTATGTAGAGCAGGTGCCATTTTGGTGAAAATAAGTGAAAAAGAAAGAAAATGAGTAGGTTAGAAGGAAACCAAAAAAAGAATGCTAAATAACCAGACATGAGCAACCCTACAAGGTCTCTCTTGGAATCCAACTACAGCCTTTTAAATTAATTACCTTACTCATATCCTGTATGTGGACAGAAATTGTAGCTAGTAATTTCCTTCTTTGCCTGAAATACCAGTGTTGGAATGATTATAGCAATTTACATTCTCTAACTCCAATAAAGGCGAAGTCAATTTGTAGAAAATTATCTGAGAGAACAATGAGCAGCGGTTGTAGGTTTATTTAGAAATTCTAAAGCGAGTAACCTGTGGCTTTAAAGGAAATTTTTAAACTAGGTTTTGTATGGTGTGTTCTTCCTGTCGATTTCTTCACTGTGAAGAACACAGTGAGTCGGTGGACATTGATTTTGCATGATAATGACTACGGCTGCCTAAATGGAGGGCGGGATGGACATTGTGCAGTGGTGGAAAGCTCATCAATATTTGCAGAAGTGGATTTAATCAATGGCCACTGCTCAAGATAGCACAGGCTGATCTTGCTCGCTACTGGGCAAATATAAGAAATCGGTCTGGCGTGAAATGTGAGCATACCAATAAATCGGAGCTCACACTGTTAGGTTGAGTTTTTGTACAGATAACTTTCAAATTCTGGAGGGTTGTGTGTGTGTGTGTGTGTGTGTGTGTGTGTGTGTGTGTATTCTGACATCTTGGGAAAGAATAAATGCATGGTCCGTTGTAATTAATACAGCCAACAACGGCACATTTACATCTTACATGGTGAATCCTGGTGAAGTAAGATTCTAACAGTGAAAGGATTCAGGCTGCGTGACTGAAAATGCTAATTTAGTGTTGGGGTGCTTACCACATCACTACAAGCAGCAAAAACAAACAGTATGTCAAATCACATTTATTCTGTAAAAGAAAAGGAAAAAAAAAATGCTTCAAAGCCAGACATTTTACAGTTCACTTTTTTTGGGATATGTTATGGCAAGTCACGTATTTGCAGACAAGGGAAAATTGTACCCACATTATTACCTGGTACTTCTTTTCCCTCGGTGATTCATAAGCTTGGGTGAAAATGAATGAGAAATTGCACATCACAAGAACTTCCTTCTGTTCTCAGCTTTATGAGACAAAGTGTTGAATGGAGCTTCTCTCACCAACAGATGCTTTGGGATTTAGAAGTAATAACGTGGCACTGTTTTCTGTGCTGGTCTTCAATATCCCTATCACTATCACTTCTCGTACTACTTTATACATGGGAATGTATAAATATCCTTTTTGCCCCAGATTCCAAGATATGTTTGATGATAATAATGATAATGAGTCTTTATTGGTCACATATACATTCCAGCACAGTGATACCCCCCATTGACCCCCCCGCCCCAAACCAAACAAGTCTCAGCATGTTAGGATACAGTAAGACATGCTCTTATGATAGTAGGTACAAAGTGATTTGTCTGTACAAGTACGGGGGTTAAATGCACCTGAGTTTTTAAAAGGGAGTCAAAGTTGCACGACATCAAGCAGTAAGAGAACTTTTGGAGGAAATGTTTGGATGTTGGACATGTATAATGTCCACAAAAAGATTTGGGTGTAGCAGGAAAATGAAAAAGAATTCTTTCATTAAATTAGAGTTCCAGGTATTACAAACATGTTCCTGTTTTAGCGTAATACACATGCATGCATGAGTGCCGTCCTTCAAGATCCCAAAAGACCCTTGTAGATTGACCCTGTGCTCTATAAGTGCTCGGATACAAGATATTTTTGGCCCTGCAAATACCTGGCACCTTCAGTACCTGGGCATTGAGCTAGAAACACTTAAAGCCATTAAGCTCCTGAAAATGCTTGTACACCACTCCAGCTGAACTTTTTGCACACAATTTTATTTTTAAAAGAAACACACAGGTATGCAAACACCATTCCAGAATTTCTTAGATAAAATGGAGGTTTATGGTAATATGACTGCCTGTCTGTAGATGACACAGAAGATACATTTTAAAGCTCTTTCAGTAGGGAGGCTTAAATATTAGTTCCTACACTCCTAAAACCATCTTTCCACATAAAATAGTAGTCCCACAGGAAAAGCTCTGAACCGCCATTTCAAAACAAAAAAAAAAAAAGCAGAAGAAAAAGAAAAACAAGAGTAGGAGCTCTGTGGACTAAACAAGTCCGTGTGCTTTCTAAAATGAAGTGACATATTTATGCGCTAAATATTGATGTCAGTGCAAAACCTTAAATTCTGTTTTAATTCCCCTCTACATATCTGGCATTTTGTGCATACAATACAGCCTTCCACTAATATTGGCACCTTTGGTAAATACAAGCAAAGAAGGATGTGAAAAATTGTCTTTATTGTTTAATAAATTCATATTTTGTTACAAAAAAATAATTCTCAGCTCTCATGGCTATATATATATATATTTGTTAAATATAATGATAATGAGTCTTTATTGATCACATATACAAAGTGAAATTATTTTCTTCACATACGGTCAGAGTGTAGGGTCAGCCATGATACAGCGCCCCTGGAGCAGAGAGGGTTAAGGGCCTTGCTCAAGGGCCCAGCAGTGGCAGCTTGGCAGTGCTGTGGCTTGAAACCCCAACTTTCTGATCGGTAACCCAGAGCCTTAACCACCAAGCCACCACTGCCCCAAATATAGGTGTGCAACAATCATTTACACACTTTATTCAATACTTGTGCTACCTCCCTTTGCCAAGATAACAGCTCTGAGTCTTCTCCTATAATGCCTGATGAGGTTGGACAATACATGGCAAGGGACCTGAGACCGTTCCTCCATACAGAATCTCTCCAGATCTTTCAAATTTCGAGGTCCAGGCTGGTGGACTCTCCTCTTCAGTTCACCCCACAGGTTTTCTATGGGGTTCAGCTCAGGGGACTGGGATGGTCAGGGCAGGAGCTTGATTTTGTGGTCAGTAAACCATTTTTGTGTTGATGTTGATGTATGTTTTGGATCATTGTCCTGCTGGAAGATCCAACCACCGCCCAGTTTAAGCTTTCTGGCAGAGACAGTCAGATTTACATTTAATATCTGTTCATATTTGATAGAGTCCATGATGCCATGTATAATAACAGAATGTCCAGGTCTTCTGGCAGAAAAACAGATCCAAACATTAAAGAGCCACCACCATATTTAACCGTGGGCATGAGGTACTTTTCCATATGGCTACCTCTCTGTGTGCTCCAAATCCACTGCTGGTGTCTACCCAACCATAGAAGCTGATCCCATTTTAAGTTCCAGTAGTGTCATGGTGGAACAATTTCCAGTTCCCAGTCACCCAGGTGTACTAAAAAAAATGCCAAATATCAATGGTAATACTCGTATGTGAATTCATAGGGGTGCCAATAATTTTTGCACACCCATATTTAACCAAGATATATATTTTTGGACAAACCTGTGTTGTTTGCAATTGTTTGATATACTATAGTTGATATTGTTTGAGTATTTTTGTGATTTTTTTTTTTAAACAAAAGATCAAAAGGTTAAATAATAAAGACAAATTTTCACAGTCTTCTTTGCTCATATTTACCAAGGGGTCCAATATTAACGGAGGGCACTGTAAATACCCAGAACTGACACCTGAACCAGGTTCCAGTGCATTATACTGTTCATAAAGCCACAATGTAGAGAATGTTCTGCGATATTCATCTTATGCTTTGACAGTGCTGCAGTATGCACAGCGGCTCATTTTGGATTCATGGACTCGTATTGAATTACTAGCAAACAGTCTGAGAAGAATTCTGCCAGACCTATACTGTAAAGGGCTCACTGTAACTGTGGAGTGCTACTTGAGCTGGATGGGGAAAGGAGCCAAAGCCGCTCAGGTATTTGCAGCTCACGCCTGCATGCCTTTGGTGGCAGTGAGGAAGGGAGCAAATAAGGTCTGATAGGTTGGAGACAGGGTGTCATTTTCAGTTTAAGACCCAGCGATGCGGACGAACCTGGCAAATCAACAAACCACTGTAGTGAGCAGACATAACATAAACAACGCAACAAACATCTGATGCCCTATGCTGCTCTCTATCGTTTCATCTTCTCGCTCTTGTTTTCGGCGGAATTTCCCAGCTCCTACACTCTGGCATGACTAAATTATGTTTTTTTTTTTTTTTTTCCCAGCCAGTCATTACAATATCAGTGCTACGCAGGTGAAAAATGTCTGAAAGGCATTGGCAGAATGGATGTAATTAAAATGAGGCCTGAGACATGGAGGAGGAAAGGGAAGGACGGTCCATTTGTGAGCAGAATTGCGTAACTATATCTCATTTCTCTTTAGTTTCTCTCTCTGACAGAAAACCAGAATGCCATGGGACAAAAGCTCAAAAGGTTTGTGAGTGCATCGCTTTACCTTTGTTTTAGCCTTTGATTGTGTTTTGGACAGTAGGTTGCTGTACTTTTGTTTTGTTTGTTTTTGTTTTTTTGTTCCTCTGCTGAAAGGCCAGATGGAGGTTTGAGTAAATGCCTCAGGGCCACTGTAAGTTTGTTTCTACAAATCCATGCTGTAGACGTTGAACATGGTCTCCTGAAGGCCCTTCACAGCAGGCCCACCAAACACTATGACCACCAGGACCTTCTCCTTTCTTTCTTTTCTTTCTTTATGTCTCCTTCCACATTACCAAATAAATCCCCCTGTATGACAGACAGCTAAAACTCTGCCTTTAAAAGAGCAGTTTTCAAGGGAAGTGCCCTCAGTGCCAGAGCCATCCTTGGGGAGTTGTATTCCCCCTGGCGTCTAAAACTCATGTTGTTTGCCTCATATTAATGTCAGGGACTCACTGGCGGGAGTATAATAAAAGAATGTGTAAAACTAAATAGAAACATAAAACATTTTAATGAAATACTTGTGTACAGGGTCGTAGATCATAGATAGACATTGTTCAGCGAAACTACTAAACATTTTAATACATTTATTATTGTACACGCTGGTAGAAAGCTATAAAACCACTTCATTGTGTTCCTTGGGCAAATTTCAATTTTATTTAACTCTCACAGGTTACCACTGCAACCTTTTGCCCCATGTACTCCAATGTTCTCTGTATAACAGCAACAAATAGACTAGGATGCAATGTACTGTTTAACAGTAAATCGTTGCCATGCAGTGCAAACAATACAGCTTTCAGGTTGTCAGTATGTTGACATTCCATCGTAAGTGAACAAGAGCAGAGCAAGAAAGAGAAGCTGATTAAAAAAGCAGGCGCAGGAGCCAAAAGCAAAGGAAATAAACACACTGTTTTTGTCTGCTGATGAGAGAGAGAGAGAGAGAGAGAGAGAATGACTGTAACAGCTGTTAGCTCAGGTCCGTCCCATGCCACTTTTGCTCACAGATAGAGGCACAGGGAGGGAGACTTGTCATCTGCTCGAAAGCAGCTTGCTGAAATGAAAAATGTCACTCACATTGAACTGAGGCAAGCAAAAATCCAGAGAGGACCATAAAAACACAAACCAATTAGAGATGGTTGAATATTACTTAAATTGTCACATAAATCCAGGTCCATGAGTGGACATGAATCACATGCAAAAAAAATTATAAATAAATAAAAAAGCCATTCAAATGTCATAACTGCATTTCTATCAGGAATGCTGGCTTTGCATAAACGCTCCAAATGAAGGGCAAAGGCAGTGTGAATTTTCCCACTATAGAGGGCGTTTTTCTACTATAGAAAGGGGGAGAAAGAGAGAGTTTCTTGAACAGCTAAGGTTATGTGAGTTGCATATCTAATATTATGCTTTACATTTCTTTATGTTCCATGTACTGTACATTCCATCATCATTCAAGTTTTTTGCACCATGCGCTATAGTCTTTAGTGCACTACAATCTATACTGCTTGTGCTTCCTTAATAACAGCTAAACTAGTTTTGGCCACCATTATATTCCAGCACTGCCTTAACCCTCTTGGGCATGGAGTTCACCAGAGCTTCACAGGTTGCCACTGGAGTCCTCTTCCACTCCTCCATGACGACATCACGGAGCTGGTGGTTGTTAGACACCTTGTGCTCCTCCACCTTCTATTTGAGGATGACCCACAGATGCTCAATAGGGTTTAGGTCTGGAGACATGCTTGGCCAGTCCATCATCTTCACCCTCGGCTTCTTTAGCAAAGCAGTGGTCATCTTAGAGGTGTGTTTGGGGACATTATCATGCTGGAATACTGCATATTGATCATGCTCTGCTTCAGTATGTCACAGTACATGTCAGCATTCATGGCATGACTCCAGTGGCAACCTGTGAAGCTCTGGTGAACTCCATGCCCAAGAGTGTTAAGGCAGTGCTGGAAAATAATGGTGGCCACACACAATTTTGACACTTTGGGCTCAATGTGGACATTTTCACTTAGGGGGTGTACTCACTTTTGTTGCCAGCGGTTTAGACATTAATGTCTGTGTGTTGAGTTATTTTGAGGGGACAGCAAATTGACACTGTTACACAAGCTGTACACTCACTACTTTACATTGTAGCAGAGTGACATTTCTTCAGTGTCGTCACATGAAAAGATATAATCACATATTTACAAAAACGTGAGGGGTGTACTTACTTTTGTGAGATACTGTGTGTTAACAACAGTTCTAACAATTTTTAAAAAGATTATTAACTAAGCAAGGAAATGTTGACAGCACTCCATAAAAGGCTGTGCAGTAAGGTTTAGGTGATACCTAAAACAATATGAGACCGTTAACACCATTTAACACCAGCCAGAACATCACTTTTAATATTCATATCACCTGCACTATATAACAGACAGCCAGAGTAAGTAACATGTACTTTTTACATTCTTCCCCCTCCACTTCCAAGCCTGGCAGAATTTGTATTTATTCTTTTTATTGATCATGTGTAAATTAAATCTGTATTAGTATCTTTGAATTTCCTTCGTCCTATCAGCTGTCAGTAGAGCTTGACTGAAAAGTGGGGTAGGGTTAGCTGCTAAATACATTTATTCAACACTTTATTTGAAAGGAATCTGCAGTACATTTGGCCTTCGTATTACATCCAACGCATTGGATTACATAAGCGGTGCATAAATATTTTATTGAGCAATGCTCAAGGATGTACGTCAGACTTGTAGGGTGCCATAAAATCTTTTATGGTTTCTCTTTACATGAAGGAGAGCAGAAAAATTATTATTATTATTATTATTATTATTATTATTATTATTGGTTTAATGATTGAGACAGCATATTCTTGAAGCTTCGAGATCACTTTGAAATCTTTAACAAAGTATCCACCCTATAATTCAACTGTATCTACTGCATATAAGAGCGTGAAATTGGATGTTCTTTAACTGTAGTTAGACTGGTCCATGAAGCAGTGTTCCAGTACAACCTCCCTTATTTAAGATGCCCATGATGAATCATTTTCATGTCGTCAATCTAAAGTAGTGCTCCATTTTGCATTTTAACACTTGTAAAGCACCATGTATATATACCTCCTACAACTTCACTCATTTAAGTAGCCCATAGTTCAGCTACATGAACAGGAATGTGAAAATATAAATAATGCGTCTCCGTTAAAAGTAAGACTGTATTTAAAAAGTATTTCCATCCATCCATCCATCCATCCATCTTCAACCGCTTACTCATTTTCAGGGTTGCCCTGGAGCCTATCCCAGGGAGCATCAGGCACAGGGAGAGGTATACCCTGGACAGGGTGCCAGTCCATTGTGCAGGGCACAATCACACACTACGGACACTTTAGACAGGAAACCAAGGAGGGGGGAGGAAACCGAAGTACCCACAGCACAGGGAGAACATGCAAACTCTGCACACACATGGCCCCGGCGGGAATTGAACCCCGGACCCGTGAGGCAAACGTGCTAACCACTAAGCCACTGTGTGCCCATTTGGGAAGACATTTTTCTCAAATTTTTATTTATTAATAATAATAATAGTTAAGAATGTCCCCTATGTATGGAGACTTTTAGGACACCCTGTCTTTTACTCGATAATATCATTAATAATCTCTTTATGTTTGCTGGTTATATGCACTAATATGACTAAAGATGCATAGTCTGCTAATTAATTAATCAGAAGTAATACACATCATGTAAATAACCACTTACTAGAATTAACTTCCTGCTAGCGAAGTTATGCTAACTACTGAATTTGATGCTAAAATGTTCTAGCAAAGATGTGATGCTAACCAGATCCAGTTAATGTCATCAAATTAGCAAAGCCTACATCAACGTGCTTTTTCAAAAGAGTTCCTGCCTTCTAGGGAGGTAAAGATGGCACCTTGTTGTGTACAAGTATGCTTACTCTAGCATATGAAATGATTCCACTGAAGCAGGGCCAGGGGTGCTTACATTTTCACCTCAGATGATGTACTCAAATGATTGATGATTTTGATTTGAATGCTAAACTGAGTGGATGCTAACCTAAACGCTGATGTATCGCGAACAATTACTGGCTGGATGAGCGGAAGAGACCATTGAGATTTATAACAAGACGCTCATACTCAGTGGTCTTACAAAAGCCTAACTTAAGTATAGTAACAAGTATTTCCAACTCAAGTATTTCGACCCCTACGTTACAGACTGATCAAGTGACACCTCTTGATCAAGAGACACTACTTGAGACACTACTCAGCATCCATTAGCATTTCAGTGAGTTGTTAAAGATGGCTTTTCAAGCTGCAAGGTTTTCAGTCTAAAGTGGTGTGTGCTTTCTCCTTGACACAAATCATGTAGGTAGTAAGTCTATGACAGTGTTTTGCTCAGCAAAAAGCCTAAGATATTCATTCGACAGTGAAAAAAAACAAGTTATGTTGTACTGTCCTTGGCTCTGGCATGCCACTTATTTATAAGATGGCCATTGAGTGCGCAATAAAACAAGAGAACCTCTAGAGATTACAGCCACATTTTTCAAGGTTTGAAAAAGATGCAAGATACCGAAAGTGCATATGTGTGGGGGTTTGTTTGTTTTTTTAGTTTATGACAACGCTGTTGACAAGTTCCTATCTTGGTAAATCATCTCTCAACGCTAAGGGACTTAATCCTGCACGAGTCAAAAGGAGCCTCACAAAACCTACAGCATCAGACCACAAAAGCGTTTTTTTTGTTTTGTTTTTTTTTTTAAAGAGAGATGGATATAACAAGATTGAGCAGATCCCTACCTTTTAGGCCACTGATGCTGAAAGAAATGAGTTGTGAAAGGAGCACTCAGGTTAAAAGAGGTTAAAAAAAAAAATAGGAACACGACTGAAAAAAATGTAAAAAGCGGAATGTTGTAAACATTATATATATCATACATAACACCAATCTCAGAGATTTACCTCTTTCTCACTTTAATTGGGGTGGTTTTTAGAGTATAAATATTTTGCATTTAATATTGCTTGTAGTGCTCAAAGGGGAATTATTAGTCTGCTGGATTAACACTGTTAATAATGGTTACACAAAAACAAATCCTTACATTGTTATTCCTGTCATCTCTTAATGCGTCACCTTTAAAGCCTATTATATACGGTTGCAAATCAAAATGATTCATTGCAAATCAGGTTTATTGTCAAATTGGACAGACTTTCGGCTGTTTGCGATGCACAAATCAAACAAAAGCAACTGAAATAGTTCAACACAACAAATGCTTCAAGTGATTTCCCCAAATTCAACTGAAAATGTAACTTGCTTTTGTCGGATTTGTTCATTGCAAACGAATGAACCTGATTTGCAATGGGGGTTGAATCATTTTGATTGCAACTATGAGAATCCTTTGGTCCTGAGTTGAGAGTGATTGTGCTTGTCTGGGAGGAGGTAATGGGATGACACAAAACTCATGGAATAGCTACAAATACATTAGTGGCAATGGCAAAATGTAAACTTCTAATTAATGATCACATTCATTAATGTAACATTACCAACCTGCATTCCTGTCCTTTCATCCAGTGCGTTGCAAAGCTACCATGCATGCTAATGGACAGAAAGAAATATCTTACCTCAAGCTCACTTTGATGAATGGACAGTCCACGTTGAACTCTTTTAGACATCCGCGAACAGCTCCAAATTCATCTTCTTTGAATTCTGCCTAGGCCTCACATTGCCTCTAGAATACCGCAGGCTTGTTTCGGTTTAAACGAGTCCATTTTCTGCACTTGATACAGATCACCATTTGATGCCCTAAACAGAATGTAGAAATTTTCTTTAATCAGAGGTAGGCTTGTGGGATCATGTGCAATATGCCAATATTCTATCATGCCCCGTAACTATGCCAAGCCAATCAGAAGACTATTGTGAATTGGACAGCACATTATCACTCAGTCTGTTATAGAATTTTCTGCCATGAGGGGAATATCGGGATCATTTCACACAGTGTGACAAGTTATAATCTTAAAGACCTTAGATATAGAGTCTAAAACCAGATTAACCGAATCCACTTTTTACTTTTCCAGCAAACTTTTTGGTGGCATGATAAGGCATGATTATAGATAGTGTCCCACACGTCTCCATACACAGGGGAAATGAACACTTTTGAGCAAAATGTAAGTTTATTAAGAAAACATACCAGCCATGAGAATGATTTCAATATGTTCTTCTCTTGTCAAAGGCATTCTTGAAGGCTATTAGAAAAAAAAAAATAATTGATTGAAATGATGCGCAGAAGTGTTCTCAGTTTCATCAGAAACACATTAGAATGTATTAGTATGCATGAATCAGAAGGTATTAAAGGCAATCGAACCTATACTTGTAGTAATGGTTGTGTTCGTTGCGTTTAAATTAGACGGCATTCTTCTTCTTCCATTGCGTAGGCAGTGTTCTGTCTTTTTGAAATGTCAATTCACTGGTCTGTGCTATTAAATTTATGCATAAATATGTGTTGCTGTGTTATGCAATTATCTTATCTTACTGAGTTATGATCAGTAGCTTCGATCGATACAAATTGCCTTTGCAGGTCGAAGAATATGGCAGCACTTAGATGTAGATGCAGAAGTAGAAAAAGTTAAAGAGAAATACAGCAGAAGAAAAAGTAACTGCAGAAGTCATAATAAAACATTATTTTAACAGGACCCAGTGTTCCACCAACCACAGACCAATCATGATATAAATACAATTCCTAGTGATATAAATCATGACCATAAATCGTTCTCTTCGTGCATGGAAAAAAAAATCACAGTAAAGAAAGATAGAAACGTTGAATTGCCTTTATTTCCAAAAAAAAAAACATGAAGCAGGATTAGTTTTGGCCAGAGATGACTTACATGGTAACTTGCCAGCATTTTGACATTTCATTAAATTGCCCATATTCTAAAGGAGAAAGAATGTAGGGCATTCAAAATGAGAAAGTCAAACCGCAACAGGAATTGGGCCTCTCACAAGACTTTCTCCCCTGCCAAAAGCTCTGAACCAGAGGCACTCAAAACCAATGCTCTGAGCTGAACAGGAAACCAAACGTAACTATCGCTAAGCGTGGAAACAATAATCAGAAACGATTGTTTGTTTGAAGGATGTGTGTGGAGGATGTGGTGGTAAAGTGGTTATAGCATCCAGGCTGTTCAGAGGATGATGGAGATGGTGAGAGATTAGAAGATTGGCTTTGATTACCCTGTGTGGAGAGGTAATGGAATAAGATGCGGTGGCCTAGTGGACCCGTCACTGGAGCACCTCATAATACCTTAATGAAATGTGGCAGGGACAAGGTGTGTGGGGTGAAAGTATTATCACAGCACAGGGGGAAATGAAAGTCCACTGAAAGCCGTCTAATCTCAGTATAGTAGGAGGAAAAGCCAATAAGAATTTGGTAATAAAGGTTGAGGCTAGGATGAATGGATGAAGGCATTGGAGAGCATGCTGCAATCATGCCTTTGGCCGGTTCAGTGTGGACACAGACAGGAACTAGTCACAACAATGGCACACACATACAAACAGCAAGATACAAACACACCTTGTCTGTGCGGAAAAAAGGAAATCTGATGGAAGGTAAATAACTGTTACGACGACACAGAAAGGCTGTTGTGCAACTTACAATTTGAGCATTTCAAATGCATTCCGCCTTAAATCAATGCTTGAAAATGACTTAGTAAGGAATACAAATATGAATATATATAAAATAACCAACAATAAGCTGGTGTCATGTGGTTACCACCTCGAGGTTGATTATTTTCCAATAACAGCGTAACAACATCATCCCAAAGAAGGTTATTCCCCTAATAACACAGCAATTTTCCATTGTTACTTATCATACTTTTTATCTCTGAGTGCTACAAAAGCTCTGACAAACATATTTATAACTCCTGGTGTATGTTGATATAGAAATAAAAAACATCACAATGAATAAATTAATATAAATATAAACCTTGCAGCCCAAAGTACCATCAGAGAAAAAAATACTCAACGCCGTTTCACCATTTCAGTGGTCATCTGGTGAAACTCATTAATACTAAATGCTTTTTTTCTTATGTGTACAAGACGTGCTTGACAGGCTATGATTATATGAAGTCCGTGAAAATAATATACCGAGCTGTCCTGGTAGTTTTCACTGACATGTCAGACTTATTTCAAGAAAATGAACAAGGAAGTAACTTATACATTTAAGGGCATAATGATGGATGGCTCTGTCTCCAAGGCCCTGCTCAGTAATCTATGTTTAGAAGTTAAGTGAGGGTCACGCCAGGGTCTTGCCCTCGGAGCAGCCGGAAGACGCCTGAGTGTGCCCATATGCTGATAATTATACTGGTATGCAGGGTTATATCGGGTTACTGGCAAAAAAAAAAAAAAAAAACCCTCATTTATCACAGAGCCATGATAAACAGCACATCATGTCAAATGGAATAATAATATCACTGAGAGGATATGAAACTATTCACAGGTTAGAAGCAGTAATTAGTTATATCACATTCGGGAAGAAAAACAAGCATTTTAAACCAATACAATTTTTCATGATTCACTATCAATGTCTTTATAAACTCTTTAATGTCTTTATAAACTCTTTAATGTCTTTATAAACTCTTTGCGCATTTTTATTACTTATAATGAAGTGACATCTATGAAACACTAAATATCTTGTTTCTATAAATTACATTTATTCATATTCTTCATATTTGTCCCCAGGGAAGGTAAAAAAAAAATCTAGGAGTGAGTTTTGTGGTACTCTGGGAAAACACTTCACATGGTCAAATGTTGACATTATCTACGGTACTAAATATTGTTCTGAAAAAGCAACCGAGGCTATTCATTTTCGACACGAGCGACAGCGACAATTGGCGACTAGATGGGGGCGTGTCCTGCGACTTAGAAAGTCGAGAAAAGTTCGACTTTATGCAAATTTGGATCAACTTGGTTCAGCGACTACTGAGTGAAGACAGTAGAGTGCATGTCATCCCTGGCCACCCCCTGCTCACTAGCAGAAGCAGTGCCATTGTGGCAGTAGCCAATTTTAGTTCTAGCTCATAGATAACTTTAAGGCGAACATATTCACACTAAAAGCCAGAAAACTTCCATTTTGATTTCATGGGGATTTTAACAAAAGAGGAACTGGGGCTCCAGAGTGGTGCAGCAGAAACACTTTCACCTTATTGTTGGTAGATTGCGAGTTTATATCCTGATGATGCCACAACTATTCACAGCCAAACTGGCCAGAGCCAATTATGTATGTGTAAGAGGGCAGTCAGCTCTTTCCTCTGAGTGTGTTCAGCAGTGACGTAACGTGAGCAGCAGTTCGAAAAGATGCGTCATGGAGGAATCATGTCATGTGCTAGCCTTCACCCTCCCTGCTGTCATGTAATAGGGGATAGCTAGTTAGTGGGTGGGAGCTGGCAAAACACCAAATTGGGAGAAAATTTTGGTTTAGGGGGGAAAAAAAACTCACAAATGAGGAGTTGGCCAAGCAGATTTGCCCTTTTGGTGCAAAAGTTGTGTTTTGTTCACTACTGTCCCAAGATTTTGACAACCCTTGACCCTACTAGCAATTCTGTCAGAACGATAGTCTACTGCTGTTCTGAAGAACCGACTCAATACTTCACTGTTAAAGTAGCGACCCAAATTCTTCTGTTTTCTCAACCACACACAAACAGCGCTTTAGTTGACAATGCTTTCTTTGTGTTAGGGCAGTGTTGGCTCTTTGCGCTGCATGATTTGAGCGTCTGTATGAATTACAGATGTGTAACGCAAAGCCGCTTCAGACAGCGAGGTGTTAACAGGCAGCTGCACAGTAAACATGCTCAGCATTCCGTCATCACCTAATTTAGTCACCTGATTTAATACTGGCTATTTCCCTCTGAATCGGCTTCCGTTATCTTCCTCTGTGTTGTTAAAGTGTAGCTATGGAAACAGTTCGTAGCATCTTAAAATTCTGTAGTGCATGTGCTTTGCTTGAAAAGGCATTGTCATAAAACTACTCGTGAGGTTATACAAATAATGCGTACGACACAGAATTATACTCGCTGGTTCTGGTGTTCGGGGTTTTTTTTTAAAACTCTTTCTATATACGTTTTCTGTTTCCCATTATTTGATCTGGTTCTACCGTGTGGTTGTAATCCTATTTTTAATATTAGTTAACATTATGGTGTACTGAGTTCTTGGCTTCTGTACTGTTTAAAGAGCACTCATCCGTAGCCAGACCGGGTTTGAATTTAATGAGGGCAGGATGAATGGCTTAAGTTTTTGAACCCTTTAAAGGGACTTCCCAAAGTGCCTGCCGAGCTGTACTGTTTACGTCTGATAATTAGGTCCACATGAGGTCAAACAGGGACAAATTACACCAATCATTCTGTTCAAAAGTTTACACTGCGCTGGTCTCTTAATGTATCGTGTTGCCTTCTCGAGCATCAGTGCACCTTTTGTAATAGCCATGTACGAGCCCCTCGGTCGTCCTCAGTGTGAAAACAAGGATCTCAACATCGTATAGTCGCTGTTGGAAAGGGCTCAAATATGCAGAAGTTGCCGGAAAAGCAAAGATCTGGAGGATTGTTCTGAAAAACAGTGAGCATTTTAACTACTCAAGCGTGTGTAAACTTTTGAACTGGTTCATTTGTGTAAGTTAGTTGTTATTATTATTATTGTGCCTTGTGGACTATATGTAAACATCTGTTATGTGAATTTTTTTATTCAGGACTAAATAAAAAACCAAAATGCAATTTTAATGATCTCTCTTATTTATAAACATATAATAATAATAATAATAATAATAATAATAATAATAATAATAATAATAATAATAATAATAATGGCTTAGTGGTTAGCACGTCTGCCTCACACCTCCAGGGTCCGGGGTTCGATTCCCACCATGACCCTGTGTGTGCGGAGTTTGCATGTTCTCCCCGTGCTGCGGGGGTTTCCTCCTGGTACTCCGGTTTCCTCCCCCAGTCCAAAGACATGCATGGTAGGCTGATTGGCGTGTCTAAAGTGTCCGTAGTGTATGAATGAGTGTGTGTGTGATTGTGCCTGCGATGGACTGGCACCCTGTCCAGGGTGTACCTCGCCTTGTACCTGATGAGTCCTGGGATAGACTCCAGGTTCCCTGTGACCCTGAACAAGGAGTAAGCTTGTAGATGAGATGAGATAACTGACATTCCAGACACAACATGTCCAAATGTTTTGTTTATGTTTGCTAACAGAAATAGATCCCGAACAAGCCACACTCACTTTATATGGCTAGCTAGTTCGCACTGCTTTGTACATTCCCTTTAAAGATGCTTCTACTGAAACTGGCTTCCCTTCTTCCTTTCCATCTTCATCTGAAGAGCTTTCACATTTTCAGACAGAAAGTTACACTAATGAAACCTGTATCGTTTCCCATGTTTGCTGATGACGTCACTAATGCTACCGTAGTAACGGGTTCGAAACTAGGAAGTGGAATCTTATGAGCCGGACACAGACGAGCAGAGTGGTACACACAGTGAAACGTCCGAGTGCGGTTATAGGAAATATAAGCTCTTTGGGAATGACCGATCAAATTAGACATGAGTATACAAATAGACAGTATATAAAAAAAGTATACATATAGATGAAAACTCAAACCAACACACACACACACACACACACACACACGAACACACACATGTACGCATGCAGGGAAAGAGCAAAACACAATGTGCACTTCCTTGTCACTTCATTTCGCGCTGAGCTCCTTTCGTCTTTTGCATCTATGTGTTGAGTCTGCCACCGTAGTGCAATTTGTCGGGACACGCTTGGCGAACACTGAGCCGAGGGGCTTTGGACGTGAGGTAACGCAGAAAGGGACAGATGAGGCAAACTGTCAACAACACACCAAATGGGTGCAAGATGCCATCAATATCATAGTGGTCCTTTAATATAGTGACCCCTTGTTTTTCTGGCGTGGAAATGTCTTTTAAATAGAACGCAGATGAAACCTGAAGCGTGGACAGAGAAGAAACTCAAACACTGCGTTAAAAAGCAAGATGGAAAATGATTTGAGTTCAGGTACACATATAGAAATAAAGAAATTCAGATGAAGCATGAATCACTAATCACAAACTAGTCAGAAGTATCTCAGTCAAGCGCACACACACACACACACACACACACACCTCATAAAAGATGTCTTTGGGGCAGAGCTTCTAGCTTCTTTTCCAAAAATTGCTCCTGTCAAAATAAGTTTTGTCATTAAGACCTACAAGACCTACAAACAGTACAAAAATATTGAGAGAAAGGACGGGGGAGAAAGAGGGACGACACAAAAAAAGAGAAGCAGCACATTGATTGGCAGTGCTTGGTGTTCCAGTCTGTCTTGTGAATTGAATTGGACAGAAGTTCCTCCAAGCCTAGAACAATACCAGAACAATTTATTTGAGATGCTTTGATCGCTTCAGCACTCGTACAGATCTGAAGCTGGAAAATGTGTCTTTTTCGATATAAAAGAAAAAAAACGGAGACTAATCGGGTGATGAGTTCTGGGAAGAAAAGGTAATAGACAGATTCACCGTGTAATCTGCTTGAATAACATTACCCCGAGAACGAAGGGAAATCTGGCAGGTTTTATTAATGCACTGCCATCATGTGTTACATGAATTAAAGCCTGGGTTTACTGGACCGTCAGTTCTGATCCACGTAAGGAACTTGACACATATAGGGGAAGGAAAGGAAAGACAAAATCATTCATGTAAGTAAAAGCAGGTGGCATTATGAGTGAATGGCACTGCTGTAACTATTATACCCATTTTCCCGGTTGGGGAAAAATAGTTCAGCAACTTCAGTAACGGTGAGGGGAGGAAAATCACTCCGTGGAAGCTGTGCAATTCAAATGAACCTTTTCATCAAGCAGCTGTGAATAAATCAGTAGAAAAGGGGGAAATAAAATATAGCAAAAAGTAATCAGAAAAATATTAGAACTGGTTCAGATTATATAAGATAAGAGTATACAGGGTGTCCCAAAAAGTCTCCATATATAAGAGAAATTAACACTTTTTAACAAAACGTCTCATACTTTTGTTTATTTATATATATATATATATATATATATATATATATATATATATATATATATATATATATATATATGAATTTCAGATAGACGTGAAGAATGCCTTTGATGACATAGATGTATTGAACTCAATGAACGTAGTGAAATCATTCTTGAAATCATGGCTGGTTCAGGAAGCTGCCGCAAGGTTGCGATGGACTTTAACAGGAAACATGGCGAGCACACATCACACACGACACTGCTGCCAAACTTCCAAACTGACAAATTCAAAAAGATTGGAAGTGTTGTGGTCCACGGAGATCCAGGCACACCCGACATGGTGCTGGCAAACAAGTAGGGAGACTTTTGGGACACCCTAAAAGCAGCCAACAAGAAGAGTGGAAAAGAAAAATAATGAATTGTTCAAAGAGCTCTTGCCAAGTTCTCTGGGTTCTGCTCCATAATCCTGTCCTCAGTACATGTCATCAGAGCATCAGCCTGGATGTATAACAATGCCTTTGTAATGTATGCAAATCCACAGCCTAATAGTGTTGTGTACTCTTTGAATTAATACTCTCAATTGATAATATTCATCTAGCCTTAACTCTACTTTCTTCAATTCATTTTCTCTAGGACAGGCAGGATTTTTACAACAACATAAGTTTGTTTGGTTTTTTTCCCACTGCATAACATTTCCATGAACTAACTTTAGCTGCGTATCCACTGAAGGAACAAGGGCTATTCCTGTTAGTTCCTGGGCTGAAGTTCCTATTTCAGAGTAGATCTTTTCTGTAGCGTATGAACTTTTCCCATAGTTTCCCATAGTCAATATTACCAATTGATTAAATGCACAATTTATACAATTGATACAACAAATTTAGCTAGCAAACACATAGTAAGGCACGTATTATACCAGCAGCACAAGCAGCAAAGTGGAATGTTTCTTCAATGGTTTTGCGAGTCAAACATGTGTAAGTGTATTTTGTAATTAGCTCTAGATGCATGAGCGCTCACAGCAAGCGGCAAATATATCTTTAAAGCATGAAAGTGGGCATTGTGCATGCATGACCACCACCGCTACGCTGCATGCTGTGCACAGCTGGTTGAAAGATTTGTGATAATCTATGCATGCATCAAAGCAAAATGTACCACATTTGCACTTTTTTGTGAGTCACTGGCAACTCTGCCAAATGACTACACGTCATTATAAAACAACAACAGATATCTCGCGTCACCTCAGCTTCCTCATCTGCTCTGTTCTTTAACATTGTGCTGGAAAGAGAATTGCTTGCATCGCTTCTGGTTTTCTGTTTAACTGTAATGTTGGGTAAAGGGAAAAACTCACCTAGGAACTGATTAGGTCTCATTCAGGAACTGGATTTGGTGGAAATATGCATTTATATAGTACGGATGTGTGAGATAAGAGCTCACACCTGATTGCTGTTAAGTCTTTCATTGGTTTGCTGCAGCGTATTTACCCCACAATGTTCTTCGTTATTCAGCCATGCAGTCAGTCGTACAATTTGAACCCACTCACTGATACAAAGCTGGACTACATTTGAGAGCATAAAAAATAAAGAAATAACAAATTTAACACTAATACTAATGTGACAAAAAAAAAAAAAAAAGACAAAGCATACATTTATTACTACTTGAATGTCATTGTAATTTACGGTAATGTTTCAAGCGTTTATGATTTTAAATGTATAGGAGAAGAAAAGTAACAGCACATGGGTCTTTAATCTATACCTTGTTGCCAGCACCATATGTTTGCGTATAACAAGGCAAGATTTAGTCCATACAGCTAAGCACAATGGTACACTAAATTATTGTGTAATTTTCACCCAATCTACACTACAGTATCTGTATCTGAAAGCTGGTGCTTGATGTGTGCCTCTGATATGGACTCTGTAGGAAAGTCAAGTGGGAAAGCTTAAGGTCAAACCTGTAATCTCATGATCCAGACAGACAGGTGACCACAATATCAAAGCGAAGGTCAATAGCAGTGGCGGCTGATTGGCAACAGTCAGCATTTGGAAATTATTTCAGGCAGCCTCTGAAAATAAGTCCACCTGAACTCGGTGACCTGACTGATTGCTTCCATAGTAAACAAACCTTGATTTTTCTTGGTGGCTTTTTCAAAGAGAAGGGTGTCTTACAGATAGTGGACTAAGATCTGACACAGATCTGGTTTAGTTTACCTAGATTAAAGGTGTTCAGCTAAGATTTATGAAGGTCAAGTTTTGTAAAATTCCTGACATACGAAGGTCCGGATAAGCAGCTATTAAAGAGTTGCCTTAATATTACTAAGGGGTTTTTTTTTTAATGCTGAACCATTAGTAAATATGTCATGGCTATAAATAAGACAATTTGAAGGAGCTGTTTTGTTTCATAGTGACGCTTCACATTGGTTATAGATAGAGAGATACATCAGTTTTGATACATGGAGAATAAGTACATACTTCGGTCGGTTCATCTTTAAACATTGTTTTTATTGTCAACTTATTTTTTCTATAACAAGCCATGTTGTTACTCACTAATCATTCTTTCATTTACCAGAGAGGATAAATGAAATGAAAGAACTTCAATTCAATTTTACTCATATAGCGCTTTTAACAACGGACATTGTCTCAAAGCAGCTTTACAGAAACATATAAACACAGGATAGAGATTTTAAGTGTGTGAATTTATCCATATTGAGTATTGGCGAGGTAAAACTCCTTAAGATGATATGAGCGAGAAACCTTGAGAGGAACCAGACTCAGAAGGAAACCGGTCCTCATCTGGGTAACAACAGATAGTGTGAACGTAAAGGGAAGTTCGTTATGGTTTTTATATAAAGTCGTTGTTGAACTCTGTGGAAACTTTTCCTTCCTGATCAAATGTCTCTAGTCCTGTAGCTAGTCTCTGGTCTGATGAGCTTCCTTTAGCTAAATAATTTACAACAATGCATTAGATTGGATGAGAAGCAATAGACGATGTGCTACAGAAACCGCACTGGGTCATGTTTAAAAATCTGGAATTGCTGAACTATTGTAATTTTTTATACATTTGATGGTCTACTAGTTCAGTTCAGTCCACTAAAGTATTTCACTGGGTCCACATCCGAACCACGGTTCACAAGTTGACAACGCCTCACCTAGACATTCATAAAAATCATTTGACCAGAAACGAGGTGCCATTGTGAAACTGTAGAGGATTGACACACTTTAACATGTGAGCATCAAGTGCAGATGGAAACATGATATCTTTTAAGTGCCAAAGAATTGCATGAAGAGAATGTCATGAATCTGGATATGACTGTGAGATAAAGTTGGACCATTTAGCAAGAATTTATTCATGAAATAAATTTGGATCAGTCACCATATTACACAAGTACTATAAATGATTCAGTTCAGTAGCTACAGGGAGTATCTTACTGTCATTTTATAAAGGTATAATAAATCCTGCCTTATCTCTCAGTTATTCATCCTGAAACATAGAGGAAACTAATAGGAAAAGTATGCAGTTACAAGAGTGAGGAGAAGTCCTGATCCGCCATGGGAATTTAAAGAGATAATAACGCAGTGCCACGTGGCGTGACGGCAGACAAGTAGGCAGGATGCAAATGCAGTACGAACGGTGATGTTTATTTACAGTGTGAGAACGCTAAACCAAAATGGAAACAAAACACTCTCAATAAACTAAGCTAGGCTAACTATGACTATGGCTATAGCTAATGCTAAGGTTAAGGCTAAGGCTAAGGCATAAACAGGACATGAAACAGAAATTCGCTATAGTCGCACTCAAGCTCTACATGGCATACGTACATAGATACATACATGTATTCAACGCAAGGCATTCAACTGCGCCGCGTGAAGCACGGCTCACGGTATATATCCACACAGTCATTAGCCCGCAATAGCTTCCAGCTGCGGGCACTTCCGCATACGTCACACATGACGCAAGGGGGCGAAAACATGACGTCACCCCGGAAGAAGTCAGCGCGTGTGCGCCAGCGCTCAGCTCGCGCTGTTACTGAATGTCCCAAGCAGCACCAGGAAGAAATTGCACGGTGTCCTTGGAGCAGGGGAGCAGAGCAAAGTCCCTAGCTGAACCGGGCTGCTGAGTGGTGTCCTCAGTTGAACAGGGCTGCTGAGAGGCGTCCTCAGCTGAAACCTGGGACATGACTTGGACGAGAAGACGTGGCTCGAGCTTGAACTTGAGACATGGCGTGGATGAGAGACATGGCTTGAGCAAGAGACGTGGCTTGAGCAAGAGACGTGGCTTGAGCAAGAGACGTGGCTTGAGCAAGAGACGTGGCTTGAGCCTGAACTTGAGACATGGCTTGAGCGAGAGACGTGGCTTGAGCGAGAGACGTGGCTTGAGCAAGAGATGTGGCTTGAGCGAGAGACGTGGCTTGAGCCTGAACTTGAGACATGGCTTGAGTGAGAGACGTGGCTTGAGCGAGAGACGTGGCTTGAGCGAGGGACATGGCTTGAGCTTGAGCGAGGGACATGGCTTGAGCTTGAGCGAGGGACATGGCTTGAGCTTGAGCGAGGGACATGGCTTGAGCTTGAGCGAGGGACATGGCTTGAGCTTGAGCGAGGGACATGGCTTGAGCGAGGGACATGGCTGTGGTGTCGGGAACGTGAGCCAGGGCGGTGACCGGGACCTGAGCCGGGGCTGTGACCAGGACCTGAGCTGTGACAGGGACATGGACCTGGGACTGGGTCTGGACTTGGGCGTCGTGAGCTTGAGACTGGGTCTGGACTTGGACGTCGTGAGCTTGAGACTGGGTCTGGACTTGGACATCGTGAGCTTGAGACTGGGTCTGGACCTGGACCTTGTGGGTTTGAGGCTTCGATTTTTCCGAGCTTTCTGGTTCCCGCGTTTTGGCAGTCAACTTCTTCAGTCAATTCAGTGCCTCATCTCGAACTGTTCTGGTTTGGGTGAGTTGAGCTTCCCGCTCAGACAGAGTGCTGCATACACCCTCCAGTTCCAGCTGCAGTTGGGTCACCTTTTTCTCTAGTTGCTCCCGCATTGTCATCAAAACTCGTTTCCGGATTAACTCTTCTTTCAGCAAGACCAGAGTGTCCCGTAATTCGGCCTCCACCGACGAGCATTCTTGAGTAGTTTTGACCTGAAACGTTGCAGGGGCTGGAGACATGGCGGTGGCTGGGACAGGAGACGTGATTTGGACCGGAGACTTGGCTTGGACCGGAGACTTGGCTTGGCTGGGCCGTGAACCCTGACTGGAGCCTTCTCTGCTCTTCTCCCTTCTCCGTTTCACCTGCTCATAGTACACATGGAGAAGAGGCTCAGCATGAGTCCTCCCATTACCTTCCTGCAGCACTTTATCCAAGTTATATTTTTGCCCGGCTTCTCCGAATTCCTCAAAAAACTGCTCAAAAAACAGCCGAATATCCTCCAGCACCCCGGGTCTCTCAGCCACTATCTGTCGTGCCCATGTGTGAGCGAAATCCAAAAAGCGAGACATGATGAACAGGATAAATTGTCCCTCTGTTAGTCGCACAGGCTGGCGAAATATTGCTGACATTCCATCACGAAATAATCCGGGTAACCCAGGCCATCATATCGCGCAGGCATGTGCTTGAAAGTCTTCTGTGTGAAGCGCATAGAACCAAAGGCGGGGATACTTAGCGTGCTGTTTCGTGTTCGGCGTCTCCCCCGTTCTCGCGCTGCATCCATGGTTGGGGCGGTTGAATCTATCACGTGGCGTGACGGCAGACAAGTAGGCAGTACGAACGGTCATGTTTATTTACAGTGTGAGAACGCTAAACCAAAATGGAAACAAAACACTCTCAATAAACTAAGCTAGGCTAACTATGACTATGGCTATAGCTAATGCTAAGGTTAAGGCTAAGGCTAAGGCATAAACAGGACATGAAACAGAAATTCGCTATAGTCGCACTCAAGCTCTACATGGCATACGTACATAGATACATACATGTATTCAACGCAAGGCATTCAACTGCGCCGCGTGAAGCACGGCTCACGGTATATATCCACACAGTCATTAGCCCGCAATAGCTTCCAGCTGCGGGCACTTCCGCATACGTCACACATGACGCGAGGGGGCGAAAACATGACGTCACCCCGGAAGAAGTCAGCGCATGCATGCCAGCACTCAGCTCGCGCTGTTACTCCGAGAGAACCGTGACAGAACCCCCCACACCCACCCCCACCCGGCACTTTTTTTTAAATAAGAGAAACCATAAATATAGCATATTGTTTTTTATTTAACAAAAGGTGCTGAAGAAGACAACATGATATATTAAGAGTCAGGGGGGTGTAAACTTTTGAACAGTGCAAATTGATGATCGGTGTAAATTGTTATTATTTCGTCTTCTGGGAAACATATAAAAATCTTATGCAGCTTCTGAAGGGCAGGACTATATGAAAAAATAAGATCATCCTGTTCAAAAGTTTACACCCCCTTGGTTCTTAATGCATCGTGTTGCCTTCTTAAGCATCAGTGAACGTTTGCACCTTTTGTAATAGTCATGTACGAGTCCCTCGGTCGTCCTCAGTGTGAAAACAAGGATCTCTGCATCATATAGTCGCTGTTGGAAAGGAGTCAAATATGCAGAAGATGCTGGAAAAGTAAAGAATGTGCAGGACCTGGAGGATTTCTCTGAAGAACAGTGGGCAGTTTAACTGCTCAGGACAAACAAGGGGCTCATAAACAACTCTCACAGAACATAAACACAGTCGCTGATCATCCAGATAACGACACGCAGTGTTCATAATCAAGAGTATGTAAACTGGTATGTTAGAACTGGCTCATTTGTGTCTTGTGGACTATACAGTGTGTAAACATCTGTTGTGTGAAATAGTTTAACTAAATAAAACACTAAATGCTATTTCTTTATCATCCCTGTCATTTTTTATTACTCTTCACGTTGTGTATAAACCTATGACCTCGACAGTAAGTTATTGCTTATCTTATTGTGAGTCAGTCCATTTAAAAGTATGCTGCAGTTTCACTTTTATCTTCAGCACTACCTCCGTTTTTAATTAGGAACAAACAGTATGCTCTTTCATAAGCATTAATTACCCTTATCCTCAGAGCAAACAGTTACTCACAGCATGGACAAACTTAGCATCAAGGTCACAAACCTTATAGATAATGCCATGGCACAGTGGTCACATGCTGGATTGCTGTCATGTGCCTAACAGCATTAGCTTTGATACCTAATGAAATAACCCAATAATATATCCCTGTCCCAGGAACGAGGGTAAATTTATAGTCTAGGTCTTTTCAAAGTGGACTTTCAAAGTACTTCATTCGAAAGTTCAAAAGCATGTTTCATAAATCACAAGCACATTCTCGCTACAGCACATTGTTGTTGGCTTGGAGGTATTGTTCAACAAACAAATAGGTCCGGCAGACCAGAGAAAATGGAAGGAAGAAGATGAAAGTATGAGAGAGAGAGAGAGCGAGAGAGAGAGAGAGAGAGAGAGAGAGAGAGGTGGTGAGATAGTGTGAATGAAATGGATGTTTGGGGGAGAAAGTCACAGGGCAAATCTGGGGGAAAAGATCAAAACACGTTGCCTATTGGGAAGCCCTCATGGAGCTGCCATTTTGAGTGAGCATCTTTGAAAGTCCTCTATTGTCACTCCGAGGTACACCCATACAGGGGCGGGAGATATTTCATGGTCTAAATCACTATCTCCACATCTTCACGCCGCTGCAGCTGCTCCACTCTTACAGAGAGCGTCGATTCATCGGTCACGTGTCGAGGGCGACAGCAAAATGTGAACTAAACCCGAAGGAAGACGCTTCTTATACTCTTTAGCAGCAACACATACAACAACACACACTCTTAGCAGATTTGATTAACCAAAGAGACTTGCATTCAGTCAAGCCACAACATCAAAACAAGCTTGCATATAGCTGTAGAAAATATGATCATGGCCATGGGTTTTCTTCATGACTGTTTTGCTTCAGATCCATTTTATACACACTGTGACGTTGAGCATACCGAACAAGATGAAAGGGTAAATATTGGAATACTGGCAACTTGAAGTTGGATAATATAATTACATGGTAATAAGAGAAGAAGGGTGT
Source organism: Ameiurus melas (assembly GCA_012411365.1). Taxonomy (NCBI): domain Eukaryota; kingdom Metazoa; phylum Chordata; class Actinopteri; order Siluriformes; family Ictaluridae; genus Ameiurus; species Ameiurus melas. The sequence continues at coordinate 21,128,061 of CM022774.1, read as the reverse complement.
AATCGGAGAACGAGGGAGTCATGTGCTGGAATTTTGAATTAGAAAACGCATGACTCCCATTTATTAGCAGGGCGGTTATAAAATTGGGATGGCATTTAGCCCTTGGAACTCACTCGAAATCATTTTTCAACATTGAATCTAAGATGCATGTACTGTACGTGTAAATCCATTTAACGGCTCCTGCTCAAAACGTTCTTTTCAATGAGTCGTCCATTATAAGTTATGGAAATGTGTGCATTTTAGTGTCCCACAACATCTACTCAACCCTGCTCCCTGAACACACTCGGCCCGAAGGACTGTAAGAGATGCACTATTCCACAAGTCACATATTCAAGAGGAAGTTTCATCATCTAAATTTCACCTAAAGATTATGGGAAGAATGATTATTATTGATAAAATATTTCAATTTGTTTTTTATAGGGGTGAATGTGTTCAATTGACAAGGTGGCGTGAATGTTGTGAGACACTAAAATGTCAATTATTTCATGACCCATAATGGATGACTCATTGAAATGAATGTTTCAAATATAAGCTATTAAATGGATTCACACATGAATGCAAAAATAAAATATATTTAAAAAAAAATAAATAAATACACCCCATGGATACTTCAACAAAACCATAAGGAAAAATAGTCTTTTCCATCATTTATTCAACAGAAATATCAATAGATGTGAGATTCTTCAGTGGAACAAGTAAGTACAGCTAGTATTGACCACTTTAGCAGAAATAGCTTCTTATAGTTCTTGGAGTTTGCATAATTGTCCACCAGACTTGCTGGAGGCGAGTTTTGACCATGCTTCCATGCAATATTCTTTCAGTTGCAAGAAGTTTGAGGGTTTTCTTGCATGTACTGCCGTTTCAAATTTCAAATTTCCCCCCGCAACATTTAAATGGGATTCAAATCCAGGCTTTGACTAAGCCATTCCATAACCCTCCATTTCTTCTTTTTGAGCCATTTCTTGGTGAATTTGCTGGTGTGATTAGGATCATTATCCTGTTAAAAGGTCTAACTTTAGATGGCCTCACATTATCTTCAAGCACTCTTTGATATGGTGCAGAATTCATAGTTGAATCAATGATCAATGAGGAAGTGAAGCCACCCCAAACCATAACATTTCCACCACCATGCTTCACGGTTGGTATGAGGTGCTTCTGGAAAAACTGTCTTTGGTCAGCACCAAACATGTCTGCTAATACTATGACCAAACAATTCAATCTTTCATTCGTCTGTCTGATTTGTTTGTATTCCAAAAATACTGGAACAGGAGTTTCTTGCTGGCCAGGTGTGCCCTGTTAAATTGATTGTTTAAACAATTAATAGCTCTGAATATTTACTCTTGGTTTGAGCAATCAGTTTTACATATAACAACTGCATTTGTAATAAAGGATAAACCAACATGAAGACCAGAGAGCTGTCCATGGGAGAAAAGCAAGCCATTTTAAAGCTGCGAAAACACTGGGCTCAAACACTGGGCATATACGGTATCTATAGGCATTGAAAGTGTAGTGTAGTCAACTAGGACAAGCAAAATGCTGTTATTAAACTACTATCAATGTGGATTTTATTGTTTTTCTTTATGTATTTATCCGAATCACATGCACAGACATGCGCAAGGACACATTTTCCTGTTTTCAGAGTTAACCATAACCATGAATACAATATCTTTAAATAAGCCACTGCTGATCAGTCACCTCTCTTTACCTTCACCACCTGTTTCTGTATGTAGAACACTGCATGTCTGTGTGTGACAGTAATATTAAAAGCACGAGATGGGCACAAGAATAGGATTAGAGAAGTGTTGCATATAGCAAAAGTCATTTTGTTATGTTATTTATTTTATTACTTCATCAATATATAAATCGTGTTAGTCAGTTTTTTTGTGTGTGTGTGTGTGTGTTTTTATTTACTGAAGACAGTCGTGGTTGTAATGCAAGCAACACCGCAGTTAAATAAGCCACGATCAGGTGTTAGTCATTAAGAGATGTTTAAAAGTAATCATCTGTGATCATAAACGTGGTACTATTTGAATGTAATATTATTTTGTTTATGTAAGCAAATGAAGGAAACAGGATATTCAAACATTTAAATTCAGTATATGGATTTCTAACACAGCTGAAAATCAAGGCCTCCTTTTAATAAGAGGTATAATAATTAAGCTGTTTATAATATGTTAGACATTTGTATTATGTATGATAACTGCTGAAATAAAACAGTTCTTCGTAGTCCACTTCAATTTTTTCAGTGTGTTGGACCCTGGAGGTAAAACAATCTAAACAGTATAGCTTCTTTTTGTTTTTTTGTTTTTTATTCCACAGCACTGCTGAATTCTCAGTTGTGAATAGTCAGAACGATCAGCTCTGGCAATAGCTCTAGCTGCACGGTTTATATCTGAGCATTCATTCTAGTACCATGCTGTTTTCAAAGTAGCATTTTACACTTGGACTTGTATCACAGATGTTCATAAACTGATTATTTATTTATTAAATATGTGTAATTGTTGCTATGGTGAAAAACATGTGAGGGAACTGTTTCTAGCTGCTATAGTGTAAGTGAATGCTAACTAGTTATTTTGGGGAATGTTACAAACATTAACTATAATTGGTTATTGAACATTAAAAAATTGTAATTGTTGATAAGTAGCTGTGGTATAATAAGAATAAACCACTTTGGGTTGCGTTGTTATTGGAAAATAATCAAGTGTGTGTGTATGTGTGTGTGAGAGAGAGAGAGAGAGAGAGCGAGAGAGAGAGAGAGAGAGCGAGAGAGAGAGAGATTGTGTCACAGGGGTGGAGGAGGACACAAGCGCAGGAGCCGAGACGTGAAGGCAGGAACAGTCCGAGTTCGACAGTAATGCAGGCGTGAACAGATACTGGATCTCAATAACGGTGTTCCAGAGACGTAGAGGTAATCACGCAGATTAGTCGGGTGGAAACAGGTAATGTTCAGATATGCAGGTTTTTCAGAGACGTGGTCGTAAACAAGCAGGGTGTCGTGATGAACCAGGTAATACTCAGCAATGCAGACTATCCAGAGACGTGGTCGTAAACAGGCAGACTGTCGAGATAAACCAGGTAATACAGAATCGTGAGGATAATCCAGAAGCGTAGTCTTTTTTTTTTGAGAGTTATATATTTTTTTATTTTGTTTTACAATACAAACAAAAGCGAACCAATACAGTTCCAACCATATAACAAATTAAAGAAGCTGTGGGCCAAATGACCCGACAGTAGCAACAACAACAAAACAAAACAAGGAGCCCAAGGCAGCGTTGGTGTATCCAAAGTAAAACTTCAGCATAGATATTTGTCCGGTAACCACTGTACCATTGGCATATGAGGAATCACAGTCCTTAAATAATAGAGTAGCGTCCACATTATAATGTCCATGTGATTACTTCTGGAGCGCCCTCACCGCCTTCATCCTACCTCTATAGTAAAAAAGAAAAAAAAGTGACAGGTCTAAAAGAAAAATAGATTAAAAATAAAGTAGTATACATTCATATACACACACGCAGTCACACATGCATACACATATATTGCTAGTACAGATAATTTGTCAAGACAGAGGTTGACACAGATAGATGGAATACAACTTAATAACAATAAGGTAGGTGAAACAAAACCAAAGAGTCTGGAAATAAGTCCGTTAAGTCGCATGTACTGAGTGAAATTGCAAACACTTTCCCCATTTTTCATTGTACTTCTCCACCTCATTCATCAGACTGTACGATATTTTCGCAAATGCCGCCACCGTACCCAGTTCTGAGACCCATTCCTGAAATAATGGGCCTGCAGCATTCCCTAGTATGTAGAGTTCAGGACAGAGGTTCAGAAGCGTAGTCTTAAACAAAGCGGGAAGTCGAAACCAACCAGGTGAATTCACAGAATACGGAAAGCTTGGTATCGCAGCTAACATACGTTATGGAGCGTATACTTCGCAACCTGAAATAGGAATGTGACTACTTAAATACCAGTGGACGCCGAAGGCTAGTCACAGGTGTTGCGAATCAGAACTCCGGTGATCTTGAACCGGGCGCGCTTGTGTTGGATTCTGGGAACTGGAGTCCCGGTCGGACTGAGCTGTGACAGATTGCAATTCCATGTTACGTCTGGTTCTTACGCATTGTCTAGTGTCTAGTATTTACTAGTATTTACTAGTATCTAGTATTACCTAGTACCTAATACTTACTCTGTGTGTGTGTGTGTGTGTGTGAGAGAGAGAAAGAGCGAGAGAGAGAAATAGAGAAATAGAGAAATAGAGAAATAGAGAAATAGAGAAATAGAGAGATGGTGGTGAAATGGTGGTGAGATAGTATGAATGAGAGGATGGTTGGGTGAAAGTGCCATTGTGTCATAATAGTAGCTCTAACTAAGGACTGTATCCTCAGATAATGGTTTCTGTTAGACCAATCATGCTCCTGCATATGCTCTCTCTCTCTCTCTCTCTCTCTCTCTCTGTGGCAAAGACAAAGCAGAGGTTTAAACATGTGGCACATGGTTTCAGTTAAATTTGTGACTTGGCAGTATAAGTGTGTGTGTGAGTGAGAGAGAGAGAGAGAGAGAGAGAGAGAGAGAGGGAGAAAGAAAGCTTTTTTTTTAACTTGACTTTTATCTGCACACATTTTTTGTCATTCAAGATTGAAAACCCTACACTGTGAAATACATTATACGGCCAAAAGTTTGTGGACACCCGACCATCACACCCATCTGTGTTCCTTCCCCCAGACTGTTGCCTCAACATTGGAACCACACAGCTGTATAGGATGTCTTTGTGTGCTGTAGCTTTACAATTTCCTTTCACTGAAACTCGAACCTGTTCCAGCATGATGATGCGACTGTGCACAAAACGAGCTGCATGAAGACACGGTTTGAGAAGGTTGGACTGGAAGAACCCGAGTGTCCTACACAGATCCCTGATCTCACTAATGAACACAAAATCCCCACGGCCACCCTCCAGAATCTAGTTGAGAGCCTTGCCAAAAGGCTATATATCCTCTCTATATATATATATATATATATATATATATATATATATATATATAGTCAGGTGTCCAAAAACTTTTGGCCACATAGTATGAGTAAACACACCACAAAAAAATGACATCTTATCAAGTGAAAAGATCTCGAATATAGTGGCATTTATTTATTATTTCCTATTATAGGGTGAAAGAAATGCTCAAAATTAGCTAAATGATCCACCGATAGAACAAGATTATTTCACAATTAGTAAAACTGTCTCGAAATAAGTTTAATCATCTTATATTTGGATTGGATTTATAATCTTGTAAGAGGAAATACAAGATATTATATTACACAATATATTATAGTGAATTTCTGATTCGTTACTTGAAAACTTATATAAACGGTGATATTTACAGGTCACTCGAAGGTTTTTAAGCTGTTCCTGTCCCCAGTGAGCTGCATTTCACTCAAGAGTGCAGTAAAAATATGTATTAAAGAGGAATAAAAATCAATACGATGAGAGATTTATGGAGGATTATGGCATCGGTGATGGAATGTGCCGTATGTGAGAGAAATTAAACTTAGCTTCTTATGGATTTAAAAATCAAAATCAGTGAAGGATTCTCTGAAATATACCTGCAGTAGGATAGTCCGTTTTAAGATTATAGTTAGCTGTCAGCATGTAGCCTGTATCCCGTAACTTCCAGATCTCTCGATATCTTATCTGGAAACACCATGTGGAATATCAAGCGTTATAATAATTATTTCCACAGTTTCCACAGGCCATTTGACATTTGTCAGACTGCATGAATGCCACTGATTTATTGGAAGTCGTACAGAAACCCTTCGGATCGATGATTGGACAGCACGGCCACAGCTGGATATCAGACTGGAAATTTTGGCACACTACTAATCAGTTTCTTCACACAGCTCTGTAATTACACTGCAGAAAATGTGGAAAACAGAATTAGACTACCATATGCATTATGTATTGTGCAGTCACACACACACACACACACACACACACACACACAACGCACACACACATTCCCCTGGATGACAGGCCGAAATTCCATTACAATTTATGTTAACCGCAAACAATTAGAGCAATTCTCCATTACAAAGGCAACAAACCAATCCTCTATTCAGATCAGATTCTTTTTAAGCAAATTCATTCATCATCCAGTGTCTCGCTTTTTTTGTGTCATTGCCATGACTTGACAGTCACACACACACACACACACACACACACACACACACACACACACACACACACACAGTCAGACTCTCTCTCGCTTTTCCATTCCATAAAAGGCTGATAGAGTTGTGTGTTCATTAAAAAGTGCATTGCTGGAGTACGAGTGCTCATCACCTGCAGTGCTACTGAGAAAACAGGAAAGTGGAAGAAAAGGGAGAGAAGTGAAAACGACAGTGGAGGTAGACAAATAAATGCAGCAAAGGTATAAAGGGTGCAAAGAGATTAGGAACAAACCGTAGTACTGAGTTGTTGCTGGGGAATAGATAGATAGATAGATAGATAGATAGATAGATAGATAGATAGATAGATAGATAGATAGATAGATAGATAGATAGATAGATAGATAGACGGACGGACAGACAGACAGACAGATAGATAGATGATAGACAGACAGACAGATAGATGATCGTAGATAGATAGACGGACGGACAGACAGACAGACAGATAGATGATAGACAGACAGACAGACAGACAGACAGACAGATAGATAGATAGATAGATAGATAGATAGATAGATAGATAGATAGATAGATAGATAGATAGATAGATGATAGACAGACAGACAGACAGACAGATAGATGATAGATAGATAGATAGACGGACGGACAGACAGACAGACAGATAGATGATAGACAGACAGACAGACAGACAGACAGACAGATAGACAGATAGACAGATAGATAGATAGATAGATAGATAGATAGATAGATAGATAGATAGATAGATAGATAGATAGATAGATAGATAGATAGATGACAGACAGACAGACAGATAGATGATAGATAGATAGATAGATAGATAGATAGATAGATAGATAGATAGATAGATAGATAGATAGATAGATAGATAGATAGATAGATAGATAGATAGATAGATAGATAGATAGATAGATAGACGGATGGACAGACAGACAGACAGATAGATGATAGACAGACAGACAGACAGACAGACAGATAGACAGATAGACAGATAGATAGATAGATAGATAGATAGATAGATAGATAGATAGATAGATAGATAGATAGATAGATGACAGACAGACAGACAGATAGATGATAGATAGATAGATAGATAGACGGATGGACAGACAGACAGACAGATAGATGATAGACAGACAGAGAGACAGAGAGACAGACAGACAGACAGACAGACAGATAGATAGATAGATAGATAGATAGATAGATAGATAGATAGATAGATAGATAGATAGATAGATAGATAGATAGATAGATAGATAGATAGATAGATGACAGACAGACAGACAGATAGATGATAGATAGATAGATAGATAGACGGATGGACAGACAGACAGACAGATAGATGATAGACAGACAGACAGACAGAGAGACAGACAGACAGACAGACAGATAGATAGATAGATAGATAGATAGATAGATAGATAGATAGATAGATAGATAGATAGATAGATAGATAGATAGATAGATAGATAGATAGATAGATAGATAGATAGATAGATAGATAGTACTTTGTTGATTCTCAAGGGGAAATTTGTTTTTTTTAAATGTTAGTAAAAAAGATATATAGGGACGAAGGATGGAACGATAGACAGAGTTGGAGAAAAAAAAGTGAGATAGTCTGAAAAAGCAGTGGGAAGTTTAGTTTCCGTATGATCCATTAGTGCTTCATTTCCATTCATGCAGACACCATAATAGTTGTGTTACTCTTCAAAGGTGAGTTTCCACAAGATAAATGTGGTGTTGAGGTAATGCACAGCTTACAATAAACCGCTCGACAGCTCGTGTTTGGGAGAGATTCTAATCCTACCCTTTTGTTTAGCGCTGTATAATCACAGCAGAATATCCGAATCTTATCAAACACATATTACGCAACACTTCCAGGCTGACGCAAAAACCCTTCTCAGTGTATTTACTTATGTCCAGTGGCTCAGAATCGTAGTAGGTAAATACAAATCCTTCTTAAATGGAATGACTAAATAGGAGGCAGAGTGATGCAGCAAGGACTGCTGCTGCCTCACAGCTCCAGGGTCCCGGGTTTGATCCTGAGCTTGTGTTACTGTGTGTGTGGAGCGTTGCATGTTCTCCCTGTGTACATGTCTCGATTCTCCAGTTTCACTCCTCACAAAGAAAAAAACATGCCTGTAGTTAGATTCCGTGTGTGTGTGTGTGTGTGTGTGTGTGTGTGTGTGTGTCTGATATGGACTTGTGCCCCATGCTGCCTTGCACACAGTGTTCTTGCAATTAGCTCCACTGTGTCCTAGACCAAGCTATAATGATTCCTGAAGATGAATAAATGAATGTTAAAAATGTTTTAAATGTTAAAACTACAACCTGACTGAAAAAGATTTTGGGATACGGATGGTGGAGGCTGTGATGTACAAAATCTAGGCTGAAAAGCAAACTATGCCAGTACACATATTTTGTTTTTACATAAGTTGTCTGTGATCATGATAATGTTATAACACATAGGGGATTGATAACAATGACAAAGAGTTATACAAATGAAAACGATCTTTATATTGTAGTCGATTAAACGTAGAGGGCCGTTTTCTCCCAGTTTCTTCCCGTTCCCCTTGAGGAAAGCAATGACCTGCTTTCCCAATAGTCCAGATGAAGTTCCACATATGCTCAGAACTTGATCATGTTGTAAACAGAGTCATGAAATAACTGACGTTTGGAAGAAAGACCACCCCTGAAGCTCCACCTTCTTCCTAGTTCTCTCACTTTCCACACCCACCACCTCCCCGTCTGCTCCCTACTACTAAACAACTCCCACCCAGAGGTCTATAGTCGAAGGCATGGCTATATATACTGTATAAACTTCCAGATATATCGCAAAGCAGAACCTGTCGAGAATTTCAGCCATGGTTCTTAGAGACTTTTACAGTTCCACAATCTTGTGGGGTTCTCACTTACAAAATGAACATACGTACTTGTTCAGGGGCATTTCAACTGTTACAGTATACTATAATACATACAGTGCAGTCCAAAAGTCTGAGGCCACATTGAAACTCTGAGTTTTTTGTTTGTTTGTTTGTTTGTTTGTTTGTTTGTTTGTTTGTTTTGCTTTGTTTTAAATATAACAATATGCAAATAAAACAGAAGGTTTTCGAATGCTTTAAATATTTGAAACAAAGATAGTAATTGTTCAATATTTCTGAATACTCAATATTCCAAATTCTGCACTATTTCTAAGTTCCGATGTAAATGTACGCAGATATTGATCATGCTAACTGCTTTGTGCAACAGGTCAGATTTTCCTTATGCTCTAATCTATTAAGGAAAATGAATTCGACATGCTACAAGGAAACACATGCTTCAATAATTCTGTTGGAGCATGTGTTTAGACCACACTGATGGATTTGATCTAAAATGGATCATAAGGTTTTGCACAAGATTGTGGCGTCCGTGCCAGCTCGAGTGCACCGTGTCGTTAAAGCAAAGAAAAAAGGGGTGGGGGGGGGGGGCGGTCCTAAAGAAATACTAAGAAACTCGTGTAAATACTTCAAGCGTTCGACTTTTCTATCAAGTCGTTGCCAGTAATATCATTTGTAATGAAAATTCTTGTATTCAATTAGAAAAGAAGTTAAAATAGAAGCATTTTCGGACTTTTGGATCCTACTGTAGTGCATCACTATAGAGTAAATCTACAGAGTAAATCTTCGGATACTTTTGAGTGGCACTTTATGTAATTATTTTAGTTTACATACCTTTGCTAATTCATAAACATACTACGCATGCATATACAGTAGTGATTTCATTGGTGATTTCTAATCACTTTCATTGATTCCTTTAATAATGCAGTACACCAGCTCACGATGTGCGATCCAGAGCGTGATACACAATTTATTTTTAAATCAATTGCAGTATATGATACCCAAAGTCGTGAAAAATCGATACCATTAAAGCCAGGTACAGTCCCATGGGATGGCATGAACTTGTTGGCAGTAGAACACTTTAATCATTGGCTTTAATCATTTTTGAACTTATGTAGACGAAAATCTGACCGAACCTCACGTAAAGTCTGATTTCACACGGAGGTGCACAAACCTGGAAGAAACAACAGCATACAAAACAGAAAGCTGCTTGCTGTGATAATAATACCTCCGTCAGTGGGATTGAAGGCTGGAGAAAGGTGCTTTCAAAATGTATTGCGGCTCTGTTGTGACTTCACTGTGTCAAATTGTCTATCACCTTGCTGTAATTACACGGCATCGTAGCCACTGTACATTCATCCTGCAGTTTTTCAACATTGCTTTAAACTCAAGTGCTTCTTAAGCTAATGTTCTCATTTCTGTATAGAAATGTGTTCTTACTATCATGAAACACTAACACAGTGAAAATGACCCCTCTAGAAAGTTCACAGTAATTGAACTTTAGTGTTAAGACTCACCTTCTAATCAAAACAAAGGACTAAGCATTTGGGACATATTTGAGCTGCCATTCCTGTCAGTGTCAGTAGAGATGGTTAGACTGTACTCTAACATATTTTCCTCATAAGGCTGTAATTCTTAGTGCCAAATTCATTTGAATCACGATAGAGAGTCTTGGAGAGAGCATGAAAGAGAGCAGAAGAAGCCGTAGAAGCTGGAGTAAATCCACATGTCAGTGGTTTTTTTATTTTATATATTAAATGTATATTTATGTACACTATATGGACTATATTCACTATATACACAAAAGTATGTGGACACATGACTATAACACTCATATGTGCTTTTTGATTTGAAATCCCATTTCAGATTTATTTCCCCATTGCTGTTATAATAGCCTCCACTCTACTGGGAAGGCTTTCCAGTCGATTTAGGGGCGTGGCTGTGGGGATTTGAGTTCGTTCAATCACAAGAGCATTAGAGAGGTCAGGCACTGATGTTGAACGAGAAGGTCTTGCACACAATCGGTGTTCCAGTTCATCTCAAAGGTGTTCAGTGGGGTTGAGGTCAGGGCTCTGTGCAGGACACTCGAGATCTTCCAGTCCAACCTTCTCAAACCATGTCTTCATGGAGCTTGATTTGTGCACAAGGTTATTGTCATGCTGGAACGGGTTTGGGCCTTTAAGTTCCAGTGAAGGGAAATTATATTGTTACAGCATACATAGACATCCTATCCAATTGTATGCTTCAAACTTTGCGGCAAGAGTTTGGGGCAGAACTCCATTTGTGCATGATAGTCAGGTGTCCACATACTTTTGACCATATAGTGTATATTTATGGGAGCATTACAGAATCACTTTAGAATAAAAAGGACAGTGTGGTGGTCATTATACTTTGGCTGGATGTAACCATAATATGCATAATAATATAATATAGCCTTCCAACCACATGCATAGTTTTAATTCAAATCCTTCCAGGAAAAAAAATCATCAACATTAAATCCATGACCAAGTTTCTTCTGCCACAGCAGGACTTTGATGGATTTAACTGTTTTTGTTTGAGCTGACATACCCTAACATGACTAGGTAATATTATTGACCTGATTTCTGAACTTCATGGTTTAGTAGATGTGTTGGTTTGCTGTATATCAGCTCCAGCTACAGTGCCCTCTACTAATATTGGCACCCTTGGTAAATATGAGCAAAGAACGCTGTGAAAAATTGTCTTTATTGGTTAACTTTTTGATCTTTTGTTCACACTAAAAGTATATAACAGAAATATTCTGCTCTCAAACAACTGCAAACAAAACACAGGTTTATTCCAAAAAAAGATCTTTGTTAGATATAGGTGTGAAACATTTATCGGCAACCTTTTAGTCAATTCTTTGTGCTACCTATCTTTACCAGGATAACAGCTCTGAGTCTTCTCCTATAATTCCTGATGAGGCTGGAGGCAAGGGATCTGAGACTGGTCCTTCAAACAGAATCTCTCCAGATCCTTCACATTTCAAGGTCCATGCTGGTGGACTCTCCTCTTCAAAACATTAAAGATTAATGAGATACTTTTCCACATGGCTACCTCTCTGTATGCACCAAAACCTCCTCTGGTGTTTATTGCCAGAAACCTATTTTGGTTTCATCTGACCACAGAACCCGATCCCATTTGAAGTTCCAGTAGTGTCGGGCAAACTGAAGACGCTCGAGTTTGTTGTTGGATGAGTGTAGAGGCTTTGTTCTTTAAACTCTTCCACACAACTTGTGGTGATGTAGGTGACTTCAGATTGTAGTTTTGGAGACTTTCTGACTCCAAGACACAACTAACTTCTGTAGTTCTCCAGCTGTGATCCTTGGAGATTTTTTGTCCATTTGAAACATGCTCTTCACAGTGAGTTGAGACGATATATTGGACACACGTCCAATTTCAGGTCGATTCATAACATTTCCATTTGACTGGAACTTCTTAATTATTGCCCTGACGGTGGAAATGGGCATTTTTAATGCTTGCGCTATTTTCTAAGAGACACTTCCCATTGTGTGAAGCTCAAGAACCTTTTAACGCCCACCACAGATATATTCCTTGTACTTACACATTGTTATGAATGACTAAGGGAATTTGACCTGTGTGTTACCTCATATTTATACCCCTGTGAAACAGGAAGTCATGGTTGAATGATTTCCTGTTCCTAATCTACTAAAAAAAAAAAATGGGAAATGTCGATGAGAATATACTTTTTCTTAATTGATGCACACCTAAAAAAAATTTAATAAACCTGTGCTGTGTTTGCAAGTGATTGATATCAGTGAGAGCAGAGAATGTTTGTGAATTTTCTGAACAAAGGATCAAAAGGTTAAACAATAAAGACAAAATTTCACTACATATTTACCAAGGGTGCCAATATTAGAGGAAGGCACTGTAGCAGGCAATGAGCCAGAAATACCCACTACATAGAGTTAAAACAATCTGGCTGATAAGTATGACAAATGTCATTTTGGTTGCCTGAATGCCCCGCTCCACCACTAATATTTTCAATGACTTTAGCAGACATGAGAGTGGGAAGAAGAATATACATAGGAACACAATGAAAAAGAATGCATTATTGCCTTTATTTTTCTTACTTCTTATTTAATTATTAAACGAACAGGTTTTACTGGCTCTGAGAAGTCCCCATTGGGAACAACAGATAGGATTGTTCAGTGGACTTGAGGGATATGAAAGTACAAGAAACGTTTCATCACTATCTCTTAGGGATGCGTTGAGATGTGAGCCCAAATCGAACCAATTGCTTACTGTGAAATCCATCCATCCATCCAGCCATCTTGTATACCACTTATCCTTCTTCGGGGTCACGGGGAACCTGGAGCCTATCCTAGGGAGCCTAGCCTAGGGAGCATCGGGCACAAGGCGGGGTACACCCTGGACAGGGTGATTATACTGTGAAATCCATAAACTAAATAAATATATTTGTGTACTATAAGGGAATAGTTTTTTTTTTTTTTAATGGTTTTGAGTCATAACTGTATAATTACAAAACAGATTTCTGTCTTTTGGGACAAAATATGCTGCACACTACAGTAGGAGCTATTTTTGACATTCAGAAGAGGAACTGCATTTTGTAATTCAAATGAGTCTTTTCAAAATCGAATGGTTATTTGAATAAGTTCTTAACCAAAATGCAGAAGGAGGTGTTACCACACACACACACACACACACTGATGGAATAAAATGTTTCTCCTACAGTATGAGATAAGGAGAAACACATAGAGAGAGTGATTCTATCCTAATGTGGACCCACTGAGATGTTTCTCTATATATTTCAGGTATTATATCTGTAAGTACGAATGTCCTGAACTCTTTCCTGTTGAATACAGATCTGAAAATGGCCTGACCTGAAAATATCACTCAATGAATCATTTACAGAGGAACTGTCTGCATTTTCACAAGACATAAGTCTGCAATGCAAGATTTAAACCTCAGAATCTCTGGAGAATGGTTGTCTCAGGAACAGTGAAAACCATTGGATTTGGACTTTATTTCATCTGAAAAGACTTTGTGCTAGCTTTTCCCCCCCACATGAGATCTCACTGAAAAGTTGTATTACCGGCTCGTCTGAAACAGCATTCCGCATATAAATAATTCAACACTTCATGAAAAATGAATTGTCAATAAGTCGTTATGGGTCTCTATCTGAGCAGTTCAAATCTTAAAATTTTCTAAAACTAAACTACTAAAGTATAGACAGGGTTGTTTTTTTTTTATACATATATATCTATATTTTTTTGAGATGATGATGTTTTTACTTCATGGATCTCTGGCACAACTACACATCAACTGAGGTGGAATAAACCCATAAACACAATTTCACTACAACCGCTTGTACATTCAAGCTGCTCAGTGTTGAGTGGGGTTATCCAGGGGTCGGGTTTTTGTCCCCTTTTGTTCTGTCAATATCAATAAATCACTGAGCCTAATGATCAGATCACATGGCCCCGCTAAACTGATTACATAGTTCACTTCTCTGCCCCATCATCTATGTCCCAAATCTATGTCTTTAAATCTCAATTGACCTCTTTTTAAGAATTTCTTAATGCTGGACCTTTAAATGACCAGCGGCACCCTAATAGCCAGAGGTGGTACAAGTACTCACATTCCTTACTCAAGCAAAATGTAGTTACTGATTTAAATAAGTACTCTGGTAAAAGCTAAAGTACAGCTTCACTCAAAGTCGAAAAGTACAAGAAGGATTCACAAAAGAAAGACTTCTGCTTCGAATTACACACTGGTTGTAGTTACTGATGGTAAATGAATGCCCCTTGACCAAGGGAACAAGGAACGCGGTAAAACATTAGCTAAGGCTAACCAACCACCACTTCCTAATCTCTCAAATTTTAACTAGCATGATAGCTATTACTTTGGATTGTCAGAGTTATCATGTTACAAACCGCCTTGATAAATTGATGAATTGTACATTGTGTCACTTATGTTGAAGTTCACATTTGTTAGGAATTATTTTGATGTGAAAAGATCCCGCGTATGCTACTTAGGGTAGGCTGGGAGCCTATCCCAGGGAACTTGGGGCACAAGGCGGGGGCTACCCTGGACAGGGTGCCATCACATGGCACAATCACACACACACACACACACACACACACACACTCACACACTACGGACCATTTAGAGATGCCAATCAGCCTACAACACGTCTTTGAACTGGGGGAGGAGACCGGAGTACCCAGAGGAAACCCCCAAAGCATGGGAAGAGAATGCAAACTCCACAGACACAGGGCAGAGGTGGGAATCAAACCCCCAACTCCGGAGGTGTGAGACAAATTTGCTACCATGCCCCCGAAAAAGAAAGATTTCCTTTTTTAAGTACACTACACATACTTAAAAAGTAGACATAAGTAATTGAACTTTGTTAGTTCCAACTTGTATTTCTAGCCCACCTGGCAACCCAGCTAAATCCTGTCGTCATTGTCTTCGGAGTACTTCTTGGTTTTCTGAATTTTATTTAAACGTATTCTTTATGCACTTACTTAGTTGTCCTGAAATTGTCCTTTATGTTACAGACCACATTTGTATAGCACTTGTGCAACCCATCAGTAGTCTTGAGTGTTTCAGGTTATGAATCCTTATTGATTGGATTCAAACTTTGTGCTTTTGGGTATTTGGATAAATCTAAACGCAAATGTAAATAATAATGGTAATGTCACGTATTTAATGGGATTACTACCTGAATTCCTATTAAAATCACCGCTACAGTTGTAATTGGACATGAAAAATAGTTCATTGTAAGAATACAGTAAACATTGCAGATATTAATCCAACACTGAAGGAGTTTAGCACTAAAATGTTGCTCTGGCTTGGTCCCAAAACACCAGTTCTTTATACAGTCTTGTTCTGCACATATATAAATGTTTACTCACAACAACAACTGAATTAAACTGAGTTAAAGGGCAATGTTCTCAATAATGTTTTCACAAGAAATCTGAACAAAAACAGAAGTGAGGTACAACATGAGGTTAGAAGGCGTGTTAGAAGCCCCCCCTCCCCCTCCTCTTTTCCCTCCTCACACCAGTCCTGTGATAAATCTACACATGCAAGCCTACCAGCTTCCTCTTTCCCTACGCATAACCATCAGTACAACATGACCAGGAAGGACACTGTGTTCAGCGTCGAGTACACGTTATCACACATAACACATGAAGGAGATAGATTCATTTCAGATGTTGTGCAAGGTCTTTTGTGAACACTTATGCAGTAGTGTGTTCAAGAACCCAGCAGAAATGTATCATAAATTTCACGTTTATGTGCAAATATGCAAATCTTTCAAATATTCCATGAATGAGAGACATTAATGATCAGCATGAAAGTGATATAGAGACAAATATGGATAAAAAAAAGAAATATGGGGGAAGGCTGTTCTGTGAATAGTCTCTAAAAATTGCCCCCAGACCTACTTTGTTGAGATAACAAAGTGCTGCTACACTGGCTGTCACCACCCACTACGGTAGCCTTGGGCCACGTTTTCAAATCACTCTGTGTGTGTGTGTGTGTGTGTGTGTGTGTGTGTGCGCGCCATTTTTTTGATGGCTTCCCTTTCTTGTGACCTCCTGCAGCTTGTGTATTAAATCCCCGAGTAATATGATGGTACCAGCATGCTTGGTTAAATACTCAGTGCATGCCCCATAATGCATCACTGGAGACTCTTTGCCTTTGAAGAGCACGCTAGTGTTGTGCAATCATGGCACACTTCAAACAGCATTCATTAAAACCGCACTTGGAGACCCTCCCAGCCCAGCTCAGCCTGGTGACGGCAGGTGAGCATGAGAAGCGTACACATGCAAGTGCTCCAGAGTGGATAATGCCTTTTCTTCCCCTCTATTTTCCCTTTTCCATTTTCAAATAGTGCTCAGGCACTACACGAGAGCAGCAGCCTCCTGAATGTTGTCTGCTGTCTTACTTTAGTGTCTTTGTGCTTTTAAGTCAGGTGCACAGACAGATGCCCTTGCTCTGGTTTCCCCGATCATTCCTACTTGTCATTATCATCTTGTAGAATAACATAATAACAACATTTTTCTGATTAATCATCTTTATCCTATCTCTTCCAGGATTCAATGAATGGTTGGATGACTATGAAAATACTACAAAACAGCACAGCTTTAACCTTCAGAATCTTTACACTATACTCTCCAACGCCATGAGGGAAAGATCATCCCTTCAGTACAGTACAGTTTCAGAGAACCAGTTCAAGCACACTGTGCGGACTTGTACAGACCCTGTCTTCCTGGACCCAAACACCTATAGAGACGAAGATAAAGCTGAAGACTGGAAAAAAACAAGGTGATTAGTTTCTGTCTAGTTTGGGTGAGTCTGTTCCCATGATAGGAGGGAACAGACTCACCCAAACTAGTGTCTGACAGGAGAGGAACCCGATGTGTTCTGCTGTTGTAATCCTTCAACCTCAAGGTCTGATGTCTTGTGCATGCTGAGATGCTTTTCTGCTCACCACGGTGTAAAGAGTGATTATATGAGTTACTATATCCTTCCTGGCTTCTCGAACCAGTATGGTCATTCTCCTCAGATCTCGCTCATCAACAAGGCATTTCCATCCACCGGACACTCACTCACTCACTCACTCCTCTCTCTCTCTCTCTCTCTCTCTCTCTCTCTCTCAGTGTTTTTTGTTTTTCGCACCATTCTGTGTAAACTCTAGAGACTGCTGTGTGTGAAAATCCCAGGAGATGCGCAGTTTCTGAAATCCTCAAACCAGCCCATCAATCACCAACAGCCATGCCGTAGTTAAAGTCACCGAGATCACACTTTTTCATCATTCTGATGTTTGATGTGAACATTAACTGAAGCTCTTGAACTGTATTTGAGTGATTTTATGCACTGTGCTGCTGCCTCATGATTGGCTGATTATATAACACTATATCTACACATTTCTGGAACAGATTTGTTTCCCTTAGTTTCAGTGTTGGGAAATCTTAATGATACAGCACACAAAGATATTCCCAATAGTACGTGTGTGTGTGTGTGTGAGAGAGAGAGAGAGAGAGAGAGAGAGAGAGAGAGAGAATGCAATTCCACACAATTCAATTTTACATCTGGTTCCTACGCATTGTTCTAGCATTTACTCTTTAGCGGTTTAATCCTCAGCCCGCTGGATCTGTAAGCATGTGAATATTTATTTACTGCTAATAATATCTGTGATATGGACACCACTTTTGAAATGCCTGAATTAATAGTCCTCTTGCACAGATCTAACTCCCTCAAGTCCTAATTGACAAAAACAATATAGAGTCCTCAATATAGCTTGAGCCAACTCTGATTAAATTTCAGGACAACTGCTTTCTCTGACAGTAAGGAGAAGACAAGAGTTATATACATACACCCTCCAACATCCTAATAACAGGATTCAGCAATCAAATAAACACAAGGAGTTTTTACAGCTGATTGGTTAATTGGAAAGTAGATGCTCTTTAAACTTGTAATGAGTAAGCTGTGGGATTCTGTGAAATTAGGGCTCGTGTTGGTTTGAGTGGCTTGGTGGTTAGATGAAACCAGAAGTATCAGAGATAATAGTATAGCAAGTTATTGGGGGTGTTTTTCTGCTAAGGGGACAGGACAACTTCACCGCATCAAAGGGACGATGGACGGGGCCATGTACCGTCAAATCTTGGGTGAGAACCTCCTTCCCTCAGCCAGGGCATTGAAAATGTGTCGTGGATGGGTATTCCAGCATGACAATGACCCAAAACACACGGCCAAGGCAACAAAGGAGTGGCTCAAGAAGAAGCACATTAAGGTCCTGGAGTGGCCTAGCCAGTCTCCAGACCTTCATCCCATAGAAAATCTGTGGAGGGAGCTGAAGGTTCGAGTTGCCAAACGTCAGCCTCGAAACCTTAATGACTTGGAGAAGATCTGCGAAGAGGAGTGGGACTAAATCCCTCCTGAGATGTGTGCAAACCTGGTGGCCAACTACAAGAAACGTCTGACCTCTGTGATCGCCAATAAGGGTTTTGTCACCAAGTACTAAGTCATGTTTTGCAGAGGGGTCAAATACTTATTTCCCTCATTAACATGCAAATCAATTTATAACATTTTTGACGTGATTTTCAGATTTTCTTGTTATTCTGTCTTTCACTGTTCAAATAAACCTACCATTAAAATTATAGACTGATCATTTCTTTATCAGTGGGCAAACGTACAAAATCAGCAGGGGATCAAATACTCTTTCCCCCTCACTGTAGATGACAGCATAAATACATCACCTCTGTATTAAGTGCAATAATATCATTGAATGAACATAAAGTGTTTCTCATGAACAGCACAATTTCAGACTTTGAAGTTCTAGCATGACTCATATTTCAATTCAAGTTCAACCGAAGCCCAAATCACATCACATAGTGTTTCATATCATTTTCACTCACGAGCTTTGCAATTTAATTAAAATGAACCAGTACACACTGTGGGTTCTAAGGATCTTAATCGCTACACATTTTAATTTCCAGAGAGGCCACAGTGTATTAAAACGAAGCCTTACCGTGCTGTCGTGTCACAGACATGGCCGTGAATTTCACCGGATCTATAAGGTCAAATGAAATGCGTTTTCAAACTTATCAGGTTTAACCAAGTTGACCTATCGGCATTCATTACTAGGGTGTTTTTAATCAAAATCACAAATGATTTAGTGGCAAATCGAGACACTTGTCGTTTTCTCAATTTGTTGAGATTGTTGTCGGAGAGCGGAGTTTTATTAATCTTTTCCTCAAAGTAATTTAAACCTTTTTGAAGTTTTGAAGCTGCAGTAATATAGTCACACAGCAATAAGAGATTTTTAATTCTGTCAGTGAGAGGAAGACGTCCCATCACACCTAGTGTCAGTTAAACAGAGCAAATATGGAAGAGTACATGATTGTTGTTAATATGCATAGATTAGCAGTATATTGTGATCATTCTTTTTTGTGTATGTGTGTGTGTGTGTGTGTGTGTGTGTGTGTGTGTGTGTGTGTGTGTGTGAAATGACTTGAATTTCATTTATTCGTCTTCACTAAGCATTTTATCCGGGTCAGGGTTATGGTGGTTCTAGAGCCTGTATTGGGAACACACAAAATGGTGTACCAATCCATCACAGGGCACCATGCACAAACTTATTCACACTTAGGGGAAGTTTAACACAGCCAATTCACCTAATGGCACTTTTTGGAGATTGGAGGAAACCCAGGCTAGTGATTGAACTTGGGACGCCTGGAGCGATGAGGCACCTGTTGTACCTGTACCTGTTGTACCACTGTGCCACTCTCTGAGAGATGAACTACAAGCCTCTCAAAAGCATTGAGAACCACTAGGACACATCAACATTAACCTCTACTCACAGTTCCCAGCAATTATGTTGTACACTATATTATGCTGTGGACTCTTATCCATCACACGGAAAATTCTTCTCAAAACTGAGTCAGAATCAAAGAAGTGTATGGGGTGTCTTTGTATACTGTAGAATTACAATTTCCCTTCACTGGAACTAAGAGCTCCAAACCTGTTCCAGCATGACGATGCCCCTGTGCACAAAGCGAGCTCCATGAAGACACGATTTGAGAAGGTTGGACTGGAAGAACTCGAGTGTCCTGTACAGATCCCTGACCTCAACCCAACTGAACACCTTTGGGATGAACTGGAACACAGACAACCAAAATCTACTGGAATGTCTTCCCAGAAGACTGGAGGTTATTATAACAGAAAAGGTGGCTCTAAATCTGGAATATCATGTTCAACAAACACATACAGGTGTGCTGGTCAGGTGTCCACAAACTTTTGTCCGTATCGTTAACAAGATGCACAGACTTCCACTAATGTGAATCATTTTGAGAGCAAAGGTAATCTGTTGATTTGAGAGAGAGAGAGAGCCTCAACCTCAGCAAAATCCCAACAGGTTACCTTTGATATTAATCATCTTCTCAGAGCACATTCAGTGAAACATAATGAACAGCATCTCACAGGCAAAATGGCACTACATGATTCATGTCTAATTACAATGCTCTTTTCCTGCGTCAGCCTTAAGCATTCAAGCATGGCTCTGTCTTCTATGGGAGAGAGACTAAGATTGCAAAAACCTACACCTCTTACCCACTGGGACCAATTACTCGGGCATCAAGCCTTTTTGTACACGGAGCATGTCATCGCCCCCCAATCACCTGTCAGAACTTTCATTCATGTGAGTTAACACTCACATGAACATTGTTTGCAATCATCCCAAGTCCAGAGAAGATGTGTGCACTCACGAGCCCTGTGCTAACAGTGCTACCACCAGAATGTATAGCGTACATGTACCTGCGTTTTGATCGGAGAGCCTCCCTCAGGGTCTACCGATAACGTGAACATGCTGAAACGATTGGCCCAGTAAATGCAATGAGTATGCGGAGTCTCTGGGGAGAACAGACATTCTTAGCAGCTATGATTTCCTTCAGCGCATACGCTTTCACCTTGTTGTTCACTGTTAATTACTGACTCCCTGTACGGCGTCGACAAGTGGATACATTCTGAAAAGATGTTGTTGTAGGCTTGAGGTGCACTTACATCAACTTCGTACCGTACATCATAAATGTTCTCAAATAAGCAGGTTATACCTCCCACACATCCATTGTGGAAAGTGGAGAGTTGGAAATCACCTTTACAGACCCGTACAGAAAAGTCATATGAGCATCACCAGCACAGTCTCACAGGGGGGGGTGGGGGGGGTCTGTGGGGGTGGGGACAAAACCATTTGCTGCACTTTCTGAAGAGCAACGTATTGACGTGAACATAGGCTGCACAGCAACGTATCAAACGTTCACCTGAATGCTCTGTATGTGATACGCATACGGAACGTTGACTAATATCCGTCAAATAGCAACTTTAAAAATAAATAAATGAATGAATGAATGAATGAATAAATAAATAAATAAATAAATACTTTAAAAAAAGACGGTAATTTGTATTTGAATGGAATTTAAATGTATACAGCTATAAATGATGACTTCATGAAAATATAAAAACATTTGTTGAATGGCTGAAAAAAGTTTATTATTATTGTTATCATTATATAAATAAAAGTCCGTAAGCCGTTAGCCTTCTACATAAAATGTGTGTGCATTTAAAGATTATATATATATATATATATATATTATACAACTGTTCTGAGTTGTACAACACTGAGTAACAATCCCCTACTTCAAGGACTGATGCCCTTGTAAGTAACATGTTCGATGCAAATGCTCACTGTTAAGCCGATCCAATGCAAAATATTGTTAATAGTGAACTCATTGTGCAAATCATTGTGCAAATTACAAATTGCCACCATTGTGCAAATTGCAAATACTGTACATAATAAAGATGGCGGACATTTTGTTCAGTTATGTAGGTTTGGGCGGCTTCTTACATAAAAACATCAGGCTGCAATAAATAACACGGAGCTGGTGGATATAATATGGCAGTTAAGTGCAGTTAGGGTTGGTATACAGGGAATTTGACAGGAAGGAGTGCGCCCAATCTGTTTTAAATATAGACCTGACCAAATTTCCCCTTCCAGACGTCCATGTATCCATCCTGTAGAGGTGTTCTATGTTGTGTAATGTGCACCTAATCCAGGGATACTCTTGGTGATGTCTAGGATTTATACGAGCCACTCCTCCTTCATTGCCTTCGATTTCCAATGGTTGAACGCTTCAAGTTGTGTCCTTTAAATCACACCAAGCACTTGCTTTATATGCATGTCATAAATTATTGTGGCGAGAAAATCAAGGAATTTTAGAAGGCTTTGAAGTCAGGCCACGTGTCAGTGCCTCTTCCGGAGCAGTAACCACCACTGTCCTAGAGCTACGCTCTATAAATAATGACTCGCATCAAAGAACAGCATATTAAAAAATCATCCAAGTAAATCACAAAGCGGCTCGGTTATAAACTCTGACGGATCATATGCGATATGAATCAAAAGGAGCCTACTTCGAAAGTATGTGTTACAAATTTTGCGGATTAAATCAAAGCCACTGTAAAAAATGTTTGTTATATTTTTAACAGTAATCTTGGGAGGCAGCTGGTTATTTTTGCATCCTGAAGCAGAAGAAAAAATCAAGTATAATCCTGCTTCCAAAAGAAGCAGATGTTGTCATTCAAACTGGGGTCATTGTTGTTGATGTTACAACAACATGGTTAGCCATGTTAAGGACAAGAACTGTGCCATGCTGTTCAGTGCAACTGCTGCTCATTCATTCAATTACCCAGTCAGTCAATCATGTGGAAGCAGCACAATTCATAAAATCATATAGGAAAAGAGCTTCAGATAATGTTCCAATCAAACATCAGAATGGATTAAAAAACGTAATCTCCCTGAGTTTAAACGTGGCATTTTTGTTGATGGAAGACAGGCTGGTGTTTGACCTATTTCTGCCCACTTCTGTGAGCAGAAATGCCTTGTTCATGACAGAGGACAAAGCAGAATGGCCAGACAGGAAGGTTATGAGAACGCAAAAACCACTCTTTACAACCGCGGTGAGCAGAAAAGCATCTCAGACGTGCTACAGTGGGCACGTGCTCACCAAAACTGCCTGTACAAGTGTCCCGTCCCTAATAAAGTGGCCAGAGAGTTTATACGTGGTCCAGAAGAATGCAATAATAAATCTGAGATGTTATGATATCTGTAATGTATCTGGAATCATCTTCCTAGCCAGACTAAGTTTATTAGCTAGTTAAGTTTAAGAAAAACTGATGTCATCAACAGCATTGTGTGTACATAGAGTGTATATGGTTCGACATAGACAAATGAGCGTGTGCTGGTCCTGCCTCTACCGTCCAGACATTACATGTTTGAAATTTCTGCATGGTTTCGCAACAACCCCTGGCCTCATCACTGAATTAGCTCGGTCACCTGAAAATGGTGAATGGTTTGCATAACGCTTTTTTAACCTTAGCGGTTCTACAAAGCACTTAACACCATGTCTCATTCACACACAAACACTCACACACCAATGGGAGCAGAGCTGCCATGTAAGGCGCTAACTTGTCATCGGGAGCAACTTGGGGTTCAGAGTCTTGCCCAAGGACACTTCGGCATGTGCAGTCACCTGGGCCGGGAATCGAACCGCCATCCCTACGATTAGTGGACAACCCACTCTACCACCAGCCGCCCAAAAGAGGAGACCCAATTCCGTCATTTCCGTCAAGAGGAGACCCAATTTCCCATATGCAGCCATCCATGCCCTCCCTCCTTCCCTTCTCATGGACCCTATTGAGAGGGCTATAAATTAAAGATCCACTCTGACACAGACCCAGTCCAAACACAAACATATGGAACCTATTCAGTGGGTTATAAATCCAGGGTGCACTTCGACACGTGAGCACACAAACACAAGGACGTGACGTGCGTATTACAGATTGAACGGATGGACGTGCTCGTCTGGGACAGACACTACAGATGATGCGCATCACACACTATAGAGAGAAGCATGTCTGTACATCTGCTATGGTTAATGTCTGGCCTAACCCCTTGACCAGAAAACGGAGAAGAGAACAAAAATACAGAATACAAACCTATTATCAACATGATTTCCACTTGACCACAATCGATTTCACGATTTCATTTAAGCTTCTGTGCTTGGATTACAGATATTATATAAACTTCATGCTAAATGAGATTAACTGTAATCAACTTCAGTGGAATTATATTATACAGCCAAATGTTTGTGGACCCATATGTACTTACGGAACATCGCATTCCAGATTTAGTCCCCCTTTTGCTGTATTAATAACCTCCATTCTTCCAAGAAGGCTTTCCACTAGATTCTGCAGCGTGGCTGTGGGAATTTGTGTTCGTTCAGCCGTTAGTGAGATCACGCACTGATGTCGTGGAAGTTGGTCTGGATTGCAGATTATACCAAAGGTGTTCAGAAAGGGTTGAGTTGCTCTGTTCGTCCACGTCTCAACCTTCTCAAACCATGTCTTCGTGGAGCTCGCTTTGTGCACGGAGGCATCGTCATGCTAGAACAGGTTTGGGCTGCTTAGCTTCAGTGAAGGGAAATCGTACCGCTACAGCATACGAACAGCTTAACAAAACTGGTGGTATGAACAGTATGCCTACCGATGTCTACAATTTTGCTAGAGAAGTGTGATCTCCTCACACAATGAATGTCATGCCTTCATCAAGTTGTTGCATATTTACATGCCATAGTGAAATGGACATAAACCTGATCATTTCAATTCGTAATCACATACTGGCTGTGAAAATGTCAGCAATGCTCCTGCGCCACAGTCAGAATGGGATATTTAAATGCAATTTTCTCCCTTTGTCACTTTTGGAGGAAAACAGTCTGTAGTTTTCAGAACTATATATAGTAGAAAATCAGTTACATGGACAACAATAATCTGATATTAACCAGATTAAGACGATACTCTGAATAAAAAACTAGCATGTGAACAGCGATGACTTAAACACAAATGGAATTAAGACGTGTGGAGTTTTAGTCGCATTATCGACGTGCGTTACAGACACGTACACACTGTAATCACACTATTAACATTGTGTGAGAGTTTTCACCGCATTCTGTGACAGGACACGTACACACACGGCAGCGCTCGACCGTTTGACGCCAAACAAGAGAGCACGGCTGCGTCCCAAACCGCATACTTACCTACTGTATAGTAGGAGAAAGACATCTATCCCGGCTACTATATAGTAGGTAAGTACGCGGTTTGGGACGCAGCCCACGGCTTCAAGCAGTCGTCTATTAGCACATACAACACGATAGATAATTAACCACACTTGAAGCTTTTGTAAAATGAAAAATAACACTCAGAACTGTATACGGTCCCATAACGAAGACCAACTGTTTGTCGATACGTGAAATTCTGGAGGGACGTCGGACGGCGTGGCGCGGTGACGTAATGACGTGTGACGTTAATAGATCTATGTTCTATAACATCTAAAACAGGAACATGTAAGGAATATTCTAAAAGCGACTCATGTAAACACCTTAATCAGACTATTGTCTTATTCAGAATAAGGTCCATGAGTAGATTACTGCTGTCCGTGTAAACGTAGTCATTGTGAAGGATTTTCCCAGGCAGCGAGATAATTTCCTCTGATTGAGGAAACCCCTCAATAAACAGTCAGGAAATGATCAACATTAGGCCACAATGTTTATTCAGTAGTGTTGTTTCAACTTACAATACTGTCTGCATTTTGTAAGACTAAAAAAGGTTACCGTTACAGTCAGCTGTGCTTACATGCTACCAGTTGCTCTGGCCACTCTGATGTACACACACTGCCTTCAGCAGATACACACACAAGCACATTTCCAAATGATAGGCACTTTGAAGGTTTAAAACATTTTGTGAATATACATTTATATATTTTATTCAATATAGTTTTTATATGCGAATAAGCATTTGGACTCGTCTTTAAAATGTCGAAAGGATAAAAAAAAATAATAATAATTACAAAAATGATAAAGTCACAATAAAAATGCGAAAACTCAAAGCTGGCCAAGGGAATATGATACCACAATAGAAGAATCCGTGATTTCTTTTTTGCAGTAACTTTCTGTATTCATGTCCAGCTAAGGTGGATCACGTCAGAGGGGTTGTCACTATGAACACTTGGCAACAGGAAGCGAAACTCATGAACGTGTGGAGTTCAGTATGCGGTGTGTGACGTGTTCGGAAACAGGGGCCTCTTCGTTCTGTTCTCCTTCTCAGTACGACTTCATGACCTGCCGAACTCATACAGCTTTCCGGGGGACGGAGAACGCTAACATTATCATTTTAGATGAGCACCGGATCATTATTAGGAGCAGTTCTCCACTTCGAAGTATAGCTCCGAACACAAAAGGGACCGGATTAGATCAAAAAACGGTTTCGTGTGGATTGCCCTAGAGGCAAAAACGCACGCTATTATCAGAAGCAACAAAACATTGGCAGAAAGCCACCCGTGTCTCTGGGGGACAGCTAAGCAGGGTCAAAAGCCAAAAGGCATCACACCCAAGAGAGAGGAGCAAACAAATCAGGGGGAGCAGACTCAACCGCTCAGCCTAAGCGCAAGCCAAATACCGTCAGCATATGCAGAAACGCACCATGTTTAAATAGGAAACACCAGAAACATCACTTCCTTCTAATCACTAATACAGACACACAGATATGACTGATATCGGTGCCAAAAACAATCGGTTCCCACTGGACTGGATCCCGAGGCAAATTCATAGTGGATCCAGGCATTACAGATGGAAGTCATAACAAACTAAACTGAAATGAGCGTCTGACTACCATGCAGTGTCGCGAGGAGCAAAAATGAGGGTTTCTTGTTTTGTTTTTTTGTTTTTTACTTAAACTCTGCACCTACACGAACCAAATGAAAGTAAATAATAAAGTTATACGTGGGTAGATTTTGCTCTACATGTCCTGTCACCTACCACCTTTATGTCCAATTACTGACCGAAACACAAGCGATATTACATATGAAGCTAGAGCTACACCAAAATGGAAAAAAATATAATAATAATAATTCAAATCAATCAACAATTGACCATGTGGGCATGAGGGCTAAGAAGAAATGGAAGGGGAAAAAAGAAAAAAAAAAGAAAAAAAAAACCAGGGTGAACATTTACACTGAAGGATAAAGGTCAATCCAGAGACAAAAACAGCTCCATGAAAAGCAAGGAAAGGCATTTTTAAACACCAGAGGAAAAAAGATAAGTTAATGAAATACACCTTTAACATCAACATTACACATGCTAGGACAAAATAATGCTGAAAAAGAAAGCAGGCCTGATACAGAACAATTCTATTCAAATTGTTTCCACTTAAATTTCGTTTTCTTTACAAATACATACTGCTAGAGTTAAAAAGTAGTCAGCGACTAAAAACAGCTCCTTCGACAGAAGACAGATGAAAACTCCTCACCTTTACAGATTGTATGGTGGTGTGTGTGGGTTTTTTTTTTTTTGTCTTTTCAGCCTTTTCAAATAATACACAACATACGTTTAAATACACTGAGATTGACCATAATTGCTTGTTTTTGTTTTGTTTTTTTATTAAAAAAAAAAAAGAAAGAAAAAGAAAAAAGAAAGAAAGGTCTGAATCACAACACTCTACATGAAAGCTTTCTTTATGTTACTTGTGTTCCTCGGTTGCTGTCTTAGTTTTGATCTTTACTTGAACGTGGTTTGTCGTCGTCGGCGATATGGGACCGTCGTTGCCGTCCCTGATGAAAGTTTAGCTTACGAGACAGTTGTGGAAAGGGAGTCTATGCGTAAAACTCCTTGGTAGGAGCCTTCTGATATACTGCTCCGGAGGTTTTCCTCTCACCAAGATCGTAGCTGCCTTCGTCCTTCTTCCTCATGCGGTACACCAAAAGGAGGATGAGGAAGATGGCAAAGAGGAATCCAATAACCCCGCCTGCGATGACGGCTGCAAGGTAAGGATTAAAGGAGAGGTTAAAGACAGCCCTGTACGTGGCCTCACCGACATTAATGTCAGAGGCAATCATTTGCCTACGAGTTGTACATGCTGTAGGTGCTCTGGCTTTCTAAATTCTAAAGTTCATAAAAAGCAGGCTATGCTCTTCCTCCGTTAAGTCTCACTTAATTGCCTAATTAAATCATAAGAGCTCTTCAGCTGCTTTTGAGGGGAAAGAACAAAAGAAGAAAGGTGACAAGATGTACGAAAACCGTCTGTCCACCCACACAGCAAAACCTCTCTGGTGCAGCATATTATCCAGACAGAGCAGAGTTAACTCACTTTTAATATTTCCCCTCTGGATGTAAACTTTATGAAATACTTCAGTTATTTGAAGGCAGTGCCGTATGCTTTTTTCCCCCCTTTCTAGTCTGGATTCTGGGGCCGGGGGTAGTGGAAAGGCATTATAGAAGAGATTGAACAGTCAGGTGTAAGGTTCTAGCTGGTATTTTGTTCGAATTCATCTATCCACCACATCATGATCATCCAGGACGAATGCACCATATTCTATTTACATTCTAATAAAGACAAAAAGTAACATGTACAGTGCCCTCCAATGATATTGGCACTCTTGGCAGAGTATTTTCGTGAATTCTTTTTGACAATATGTCAAAAGGTTCAACAATAAAGACAAAATTTTCACAGCCTTCTTTGCTCATATTCACCGAGGGTGCCAATATTAGTGGACGGCACTGTAGCTGTTCTACATATGCTCCATGAGAGTAAAGTAATAAATGTATACAATTGGTGTCAGTTCTATTGCACCAACCGGTTTGACAATGTATAATCCCTCCTCGATTCCCCCCATATTTTGCGATCGCAGAAATGAACACAATGAATTAACTCCGCGATATCCGGAGGAGCTCGTATTTTTCCAATCTGCAATTATAGCAGATTTGGTCCGAGACACCTCATGTGACGTCGTCACAACACGCATTAAGCCAAAGCCCTCTTCGATTCACGTGCGTCGAACAGGAGTATGGCTAAAAGGTCGTCGATGTGAAAAATCGTGTAAAACAACAGTCAGCAATTTCACCATTTCAAGTAGTTTTCCACAAAAACAAAACAAACAAACAAAAAACACTCGACGAGTTGCAATTTTGGCCGCAACAATCACAAAAAAAGTTCAGTGAAATCCTGTACGGACTGAACGTCTAAAGAACTAAAGCTCAAAACATTAGCATTAAATATGACCGACATTACCTAGTTACATGCACTGTGCTTAATAAGCTAAACTTTACAGTGCCAGCTAGCAAACTTGTATCGTATTGTATGTTGCATATATTTAAATATTCTTAAATGTTTTACAGTGAAATTTTGTGGTAAAATATCTAGATTTTAATAAAGTGAAATATCTCATTTCTTAGAAATTTGGAGAATGCATTCAGAGAAACAAAACGTATATTAGCATAAATGTGATGTTCGAGATGAAGAGACTGCTTAATAAGAAACGGGTAGAGAAAACAAACGGTACATAATAAAAGGATCTACAAGTATTTTGCTAGTGTTTGCTAGTAACTGTCTCTTGATTTTGATCATGTAATTGTGAGGTAAGCTTAAAGTACAGGCCTTGGAGAGCTCTAAATGTAGATGTCAGTGCCAGAGACTTCTGCTAGCTTGAATAGATAAACTTATCTTAAAACAGCTCTTCAGCCGGATGAACTTTACAACACTAAGGTCACACTTTGAAACCGTTTGAGCGTAGTTAGCAACTCCTAATTTGTAAGAACTACTCACTACCCAGGGTTTTTGTAAGAATACTACCTAAAAAGCCCAAAACAACGATTTGCCTTCTTTCTGCTATTGACTTTCAGCTGTTAACATTAGTTAATCAAGACAACGTAAGAGCCATCATACTGTAAATGGTTTCATTAAAAAAGAGCAACCAAAATGGCCGCCAGACATACCTGCCAGAACCTCTGTCCTCTGGAAGAGGTTTTCTGAGTGCACTTCGTAGGGCTCTATGGGCGAAGGAGGAGAGCTGGGGGTGCCGGCGACTGGATTTCTGCGCGAATCCTCCGTGACAAGAACCGGGGGCTGAAAAGAGAGAAGAGGAACTGGCATTAGAATGCAACACAATGGCACCAGTCACAAAGCAAGCATTCACGATGGACTGGTTTCACTGTCCAGTTTACACCGAGACACGGACATGTACTTACATTTACATTTATTCATTTAGCAGACGCTTTTATCCAAAGCGACTTACTAATGAGGAAATACAGGAAAAGCGATATATCAAGACGAGAACAATACGAGGAGTGCTCCAATACAAGATTTATTCATTAAGTTCTAGAGAAGCTGAATAAAGTGCGCAGAGTACATGTGTAAGAGTCAGTGTATTTTTATTTATTGATGTATTTATTTAAAATAATGTGGCGGTTGGCATGTTCGGGATTAGTTACGTGCTCATGGAAGAGGTGGGTCTTTATCTGTTTTTTGAAAACAGTGGCAGATTCTGTTGTCCAGATTGAGGTTGGAAGTTCATTCCACCACTGAGGGACGGTTAGTTTGAAGGTCCTGGAACGGGACCTTGAGCCACGCTGAGTAGGCACTTCTACTGTATGCCAAATATTTGGTTACAAATCATCCAATATTTGTCTCAGCAGGCCAATTATAAATGAAGAATAACGTTCTAACACAATGGACATTTATAAATAGTTCAATAAAGCTTCAGTGCATATATTCGTCTTGTAACGATTTTTCAAATGAATAATTCACACGCAGCCCGCTGGTTGGTTTAATTTGGTCCAGCAAGCTAATGTTTTTTTGGGGTTTTTTTTCCCATTTTAGTACAATTCCAGGGTATAATCCTGCAATAGGTTACTACCTCCAAAAGGTGTGATGTGCAGCGGAGGCACTACGGAGATAATACACTCCCGTGTTAATGTGACCTTTTATATGGACTCCGTATGGCACACAGTTCAGCAAGACTGAGACATGCATTAAATCCATTTCTGTCACATGCTGTGCATGGCACAGGCATAGTTTGTAGCTAGAAACACTTCAATAAAAATCAATCAAATGACCTTTCGTGCTTTACTTTGCAGTGTAGGTCCGTATACACTCGCCATCCACTTTTTTAGTTACACCTGTTCACCTCTATATTCGTGTAGTTATCTAACAGGCCAATCATATGGCAGCAGAACAATGAATAAAATCATGCAGATCAAGAGCTTCAGTTAATGTTCATATCAAACATCAGAATGGGGAAAAAGTGTGATCGCTGTGACATTGATTGTGGCATGGATGTTGGCACTAGAACTGCTCATCTCCTGGGAATTTCACACACACACACACACACCAGTCTCTAGAGTTTACCCAGAATGGCGCGAAAAACAAAACATTGAGTAAGTTCTGAGATCTGTGAGTGGAAATGCCTCACAGGAGGATAAGCGAAGATTGACCAGACTGGTTCCAGCTGCCAGGAAGGATGTAGTCACTCAGATAATCACTCTTTACAATTGTGCTGTGCAGAAAAGCATCTCAACATGAACAAAACAGAGAACCTTGAGGTGGATGGGCTACAACAGAAAAAAGACACACCCAAACTGAACAGTTGAAGGTAAGTGGATGGGGAAAAAATATATATAATAAATCACCTGGTCTTTAACCAGTCTTCAACCGTCCAGGTACATAGTCTAAAGACTTCCTGTCAGCTCAGACCAGTCTGGTCATTCTCCACTGATCTCTCTCATCAACAAGGTGTTTCAGCCTGCAGACTCTTCAGTCACAGGCTGTCTTTCGGACCATTCTGTGTAAACTCTAGCGACTGTTGTGTGTGAAAATCCCAGAGCATCAGCAGTTTCTAAAATCCTCAAACCGGCTCTAATGGTAACAACATACACGCCACTGTTAAAGTAACCGTGATCCCACTTATTCATTCTGATGTTTAATGTGAATACTAAGTGAAGCTCTTGACCTGTATCTGCATGAATCCTGGCATGGCCTTCTGCCACAGGATTGGCTGATTAGATTCTATCAAAAACAAAATGCTCCGGCTTTAAACCAACCTCTGTCCTGACAGGCTGTCTAGGCAGTTCTCTTGTTTGGTCCCAGTCCCGGGCTGTGAAAGTCTCCACCCTGGGTGTGAAGTCTTTGGTGGTGTCCTGCGTAGGCTTTGCTTTGGGTGCTATGAATAGTGTGTTTGCTGTAACCATCACCTCCTTTTCCTCACCAGCACCTGAAAGGAGCACCAAATCGATCACACAGAAGCACAACAGTCCAGA
Source organism: Ameiurus melas (assembly GCA_012411365.1). Classification (NCBI taxonomy): domain Eukaryota; kingdom Metazoa; phylum Chordata; class Actinopteri; order Siluriformes; family Ictaluridae; genus Ameiurus; species Ameiurus melas. The sequence continues at coordinate 21,095,279 of CM022774.1, read as the reverse complement.
CAGCCAAGAGCTAAGTCTTGTAATGGATTCTAAGAAAACAACAACTGTTGAAGGTGAAAAATGTGTCATTCTCTTGAACTGTAAGATCTTACCTGAGCCTGACCCAGAGCTGAAATCGTCGTCATCTTCGGGGTATCCTCCAGACCCCTCGTCCTCGAGGTACAGATCATCTGCGGGGGATGGAGACTTTGCAGCCGTGACCAGTATCTACAGGGGAGAAATAAGTACTAATAATTTAATAAATATTTGTCCAAAAACGTAACACCCAGTCTGACAGCGTGAGGAGCAAGGCTGCTGGAGACCTCCCTAAGCAGATGCTCGAGGACTTCAAACGGTCGCGTTCCTTCCTTAATTCGGTTTGCTTAAGCAGATGCGATGTGAAATTTAGATCTAGTCTCAGAACGGGACCAAAGGATTTGGCTTAAGTAATACAACACGATATGCTCAGCAGCATGAATCGTGGCACTGATGAGTTTTACTGCTGCTGGTTATTTGGAGTGACCTGTACATATGCCAGCTGGGCGAAACAAAGATAGTACTACTCGGCGATTGCAAAACTGCAACATTGAAAACTGACACAGCTTGAGCTTGGTTTTAGAACGGACTGCGAATCAAACGGAGTCGTCAACCAGCAGAGCGCGGTCCAGATGTGGACCCAGCAAAGCATTTCAGCGAACCGAGTACTTGGAAAAATGACTCTCTTGTGAATTATCCAATCACATGCATTAATTTCAATGATTTAGCTGAAACAAGCTCATCGGACCAGAGGCTACCTAGAGTTTTCACAGACTTTTCATTTGATTTACCTTCTCTAGCCTGAACCAATTATTGTCTTGATTGGGGGGTGTCGGAGAAAAAAAAAAAAGCTGACCAAAAAAACCCAGAACATTTAAAGACAAATGGACAGATGAACCATGTGCTGATTCTCCCAGTGTAATATTCTCAGCTGAATCTCCGCACCAGTCAAAAATGGTGATATGAAACGCCACAGTGAGCCGCTTTGATTTGTCCTATTTGTAGCCGTAAAGTAATCATTAACGGTTAAGCATGAAAAGGTAGTTGAGGTCACCCTTCGGTTAGCAGGAAATTGCATGTAGTTGGACTTGTACAAATTGTAGCGGAGTACTCTTGCTCTAAAAGGTGCTTTTCGAAGGTATCAACGTAACTGAAATGCTAAAAACCTACAGTATGATTTGACATTCAAACTATGACATTGTGTCCATCCCCTAATCACTACTGGGGCTTGAAACGCGCTATTTCAGTCCTAGCACGTACTGCTCCAAGCCTCTGCTTATCTATGAAAGTCTGCTTGCCGATAAGAGGCTTTGTTCTCTCTCCACTACATTCTGCAGTGCAGATTGCACCTGTGCTGAGAGGCTTCCTGGTGGGACGCGTCACTGGTTTATGGCACAGGCAGCAGCAGCACCACATGTTCGCTCTCAAATTAGAGGAGTCATGCTCCCACCCCCTCCTCCTCTTATCCCCTGGCAACCACCCTGGGAGGAATGACTTGTTTGTCTTCCAATGCTACAAGTGTCCTATTGAAACTTCAGGAACTGGCTGGAGCTTTGACAATACAAGACAATAAAACGGCAAAATAACACCGGACCCTATAACTTTTAAATCGTAGGTCACATGACTAGAAACTCAACTTAACGAAAAGGTGGGCATGTTTTTGATCTTCATATACGTGTGCGTGGAAGTAGGCCATGTCTTGTTTATATGCAGGGGTGCTCAAAGAAGAATTAATGGTGTGTCTTTGTGTCATGTGGGATAGCTTCTCAGATGCCATGACAACCTCGGTTCACTGCCAGCCTTACCAAGTCTCTGATCACTCAGTCATCCTATCCATACTGATGGGGCTTTACAGGGCACACAAATACTGCCATCCCTGTGGTTGTGTACGCAAAATTTATATTCACGTTCGGAGTGTATACAGGTTCATGAAATCATCTCACATGATTCCAGAAAACCATAAACAAAGACCTAAGACTTAAAGGGAGAGTTCGCCCAAAAAATTAATCCTGTTATCATTTATAGATCTTATACATATTGTTCCAAAAGTGCATGACTATCTTTTTTCTGTGGAACATAAAAGAAGATGTTTTGAGAAATGTCTCACAATTTATTTCATTTTGGTCCATAGAATGCAAGTCAATGGGCACCAAAACTTTACCAACCTTCTTCAAAATATCTTCTTTGGTGTTCCGCAGAAGAAAGAAACGCATACAGGTTTGGAACGACACGGGGGTGAGGAAATGATGACGGAATTTTCATTTCGGGGGTGAACTATCCCTTTAAAACACTTTATGATGTGAACATCTGTCTTTGAATTCAAGCAAAGAATTCACGAACAAAAAAAAAAAAAACGTCAGGGATGAAATAAGAATCAGAACAATAACAGAAGCAGTGTTAACTTTTAAAGAAAATGTCACTCAAGCTTGGAATGATCAAAGGGATTGGAATCGTTCAAAGCAACTTCTTAGCTTCTTCATCCTGGCACTGCATTCCTTCTCCAAACAATTCATCAATCAACACTATACATGTGAATCAAAACAATGAAGCGCAGAAGGAATTCCATCCCAATCAAAAAAGCCCTGGTGATAATTATGTAGGCCACACACAAACCCACAAAGCACTGTAGCATGAGCCTTGTAGATACAAAGGTTCTTGAGCAGCTTTGTCCTTGACGTATATATAGTAAGGCACTGAACGCTATTCACAATAGGCAAAAGGGTAAGAAGGAATTCCTGAAAATACACTCCCTCCCAAAATCCCACAGCCCTGGTGAGGACAAGACCATTGACGTGCCTTCAAAGAACTTCTGCACCACTGATCTGAAACCTGTAGAATAGGGTTCACACATACAGTGCAGGTCTGACCACAAAACCTGCCGCTCGGGCCCGTTCGCTTTGAAATGGAACGTACTGAAGTTGACCGCCTATCAAGCAACAAAGCGCTGCCTTATAAACCTATCTGCTGGTTCACTTTGATCTCCAGTGCTGCACTCTTTTGCAGAAACCACTCTCCCATCCCCCATCATTTGTGCGTCTACTCCCACACACACACACACACACACACACGCACGCACCATTAAACTCCCAAACAGCCTGACTAACAAACCTCCGTGCCCACCCACTCGTCCAACAAAACATGACCACTGGTAGAGGACCAAGCTGTCCTTGAGAACATGTGATTTCTTATGGGTGATCTCTTTTCAGCTTGCTTCTACGTCCATCGGACGTCGAGCGAAAGCCTAGTGGACAGTCTAACAAGCACCAACGTCTGACTATGTAACAAGAGACCTTATGACTTTGTGGCCCCCCTTATAAAGAGGCAGCCACAATAGTTATTTACATCTGTGTGTAACAAACAGCGAGCCAGCTGGAGGCTTACCTCTTTCCACAGATGCACACACACAGAAGCAAAAGGATGGATTATGGAGAAAGGAGAAACAACAACGTGACAGGAAATGAAAAAAAAAAAACAAAACAGAGAGACAGACCGAGGAAGGGGAGAGGAGGGAGCGACACAGGGAGCATGCAGACGAGCGAGAGAGAGATTACTTCTGTGGCCTGCAGGTTACTTCTCTAAAAGCCTGTCAAACTGCACGTTCATGCCTAGCAACCTTTGAAAGACTAGAAAGGGTCCCTCGGTGCAGTGTGTGATTAGCTGTAAGCCACGTTATTACTCAAGCAGGCAGCATACGGGACAGGAACGAGGGGAGAAGGGGGAAATCAGGCTTGCATTCTTTCCACCCAGACTCACCTTTCACCTTAAAAGCAGATGCAGGCAGAATTCTCACTTTTATATTCATCACGGCTACGTGAAGTCTTTGGACATTACAGTGCAAATACATAATGCGCTCATCGCTCACTTGCTTTCGCATTAACCAGTGAGGACGCATGCAGAGGAAAAAGGGAATTGAACAGCCCCGATGCAAATATCCACCCCAAAAAGCAGCCGTAGTCCTTCAAAACTGTCTTCCACCTCGGAGGTGCACGATCAGGACGTCTCAAACGTCTGCAGGAGCCATTTTCCTTTGTATCATTTTCTGGCCACACGATCTGAATTTCGAAGCTTGTCACACTTGGCACTTCTGGATGCCGAGGTTTTTCAGCGCGAGAAGCTGAAAAAAAGTTCACGTAATCCCATCTTTAAAAGTTTAAGAGTTTTGTTTTGAAGCAGTTAATGGCGCATGCTTGGCGACTGGCTACAAGAAAAGGTCTGTGGTTGGCCATCTGCCATGTAAGAACTGCATCAGTCTGTGAAAGCAGGAAGTTCTTGGCCCGGTTTCTCGACAAAACTGGCTTACTCAATGAACCATGTATTAACGGTTACATTCTGGCCAGAGATCCTTTAAATACTTTCTTTATATGATGGAAACAGGAGACTTTACTTTCTGGAAACGTTCCAGAGTCTTTGGTTCCTCTTCTTCCACTGGCCTCCATTTTGTTCAGCCAGGAGACAACTTCAAAACTTCACTCAGATAAGAGAGATTTCTGGGGAGACAGCTCAGACATTTCGCCCTTTCTGCTGAGCTTGTATTGAAACTTCGAAGTTTATCTACGAAGCCAGCGGGGAAGAGATCTATACCGTAAGCAATACTGATCCTTCAGTCACCGGTAGAACCTTTTCCGTTCCGTAAGTCAGCAGCAAAATTATTAGGTCAGCTTTATCATCACTGAAGAGGAAAACAGCTGACCATAGCTTTCCTGTCACTGCAGTGTGCAAATGGGAAAAGGGAAGAGTGATACTGTGTAACGGATAGGAGTTTACCTCTAGAGAGGCACCGCAGACGCACCTGGCGAGATCCATTTCACTCAGCATTTCATGCCGGATCTGTGATTTTACTGGACAGATATGTTCTGCGCAAACCGGCCATGATTGAGTGATATAGAGAAAGTGCAAGTAGTTTTCAAGAAATGGAAGATGCTTATGGAAAACATTTGGAGTTTAAGAAATGGGGGGGGGGGATGGCGGGGGAATGAAAAGAATAATGGGTGGTATGATTTCTACATTCTTCTAAGCTCGAGATTTTATGGCTCTGCTGGGGAGCATAATCAGGAAATAATTAATAATCTTCCAGAGAGGCAAGAGGGGAGGGGGGTCTCCTGAAGGAAGCAAACACAAATCCAAGTCAAGACCCAAACCAGAGAGGCCTGGATATGGTCCAGCATGTGGGTGGGGTAAAGTGTTTGCGAAATTATAACATCCATAGACCAAGACGAGACTACTTTGCGAATCATAAACGTGTTCATGTGCACAGGAGCATGCTCAGTCAGGCACGGGAGACCTTTCCTCTGTTGGTCTCGCCCTATCAAAGCGATTGCTGAAATGCCTCGGCCATTCTGCAAAGTGGTTGGTGCGTTCTTATCCCTCATGTGAAATCTTGAAATCAATGGACGTATATCCAGTTCTGAGAAATACTGTAGAGTGAGGTGAAGCCTGAAGGTCTAAGTGGAGTGAAAGTCTCTGATCACGCTTGGCAGGGCTTCACGCAAGGTCTCTCTGGCCCTCATATGGTTTGGGAAAGCACTACGAGCAGGGAGGCCCAGAATGTACAGCGATCCGGCAGATAATATTTCAAAACACGCGTAAACCATTACCATGTGCCACAGCTTGAGCCATGCTAAACCTTTCTGTGGTGAGTTATGGAAGCCTGCTAAATCTACATACATGCTCATGTTCATGACTTGACAGTTAGAGGAAGACTTCGAGCCAGCAGACCATGCCAGAACCACAGCCCAACTATAGAATACTAATGTCGATATATATTTCCATACATACACTATATGGGAAAATCATACTCGTGTGTTCTTTCTCAAATCTGTTGCCACAAAGTTGGAAGCGCACAATTTTTTACGACGTCTTTGTATGCTGTAGCATTACAATTTCCATTCGTCGGAAGTACGACGGGAAACCTGTTCCAGCGTGACACAAAGCGAGCTCCACGAAGACATGGGTTGAGAAGGTTGGACTGGAAGAACTCGAGTGTCCTTCACAGAGCCCTGACCTCAACCCCACTGAACACCTTTGGGATGAACTGCACCCCAGACCTCCTCACCCAACATCACACTAACGCTGAACACAAATCCCCACAGCCACGCTCCAAAATCTAGTGGAAAGCCTTCTCAGAAGAATGGAGGATATTATAACAGTAAAGGGGGCCTACATGTGGAACGAGATGATGATGATTAGGCGTCCACAAACTTTAAATAGTGAATCTCAAAATATCAAGCAGGCACTACCTTACCTTAAAAGCTAAGGTTATGCATGTTTTCACTCCACACAGTAAAAATGGTCAAGTGTATGAGTCAGCCATCGTCCGCATGTAAGCTCATGAATAATAGCTCATGCTTTATAGAATTAGTTTAATAGCTAAAAAATACTGTTTCAATATGTGGCCAAGAATCTCAGAACAAATAGATAAGTAACTTATTCAGAGCTGTTCACAATAGATGCAGAAGTCTCAAATCACAGACGGTGAAACTGAGAACCTCAATCCTCTGTGGTCTTCTTAGATGAACGGCTCCCGCTTGCTTAAATTCGCATAAAGATCCTCAAAAACAAGTGTGTTTTAAAGCGTAAATCAATCCGCCGGACGATTACAAACCAAACAAATTCGCTTTGCTTTACTTTGAGGCAGCGACGGGGAAAAAATAAAAAAAAAGCTGTTCCTTTTCTGAACCCCAGCTGTCGGCACACGATCAGACAACACGTACTGCCGCTATGACTTCCTCTTTCCAGCATTGCTTCCTCAGAGGAAGACTTTCAACTTCATGGTTTCCAATCCAAACAGCAATATGCCCCAAATGCACAATAAGCCCTAGAATATCTATCCCAGCAGATCGATCAATAACAGTAACGAACTCCAGAATTTGGCATCAAGATATGAAATACAAACACCTGGGGTCACATGGTCAGTCCAGTTCAATGTCTATCCTGTCGGACCAAGACGTGCATTTCTTGCTACTTATTCGACTCCCTAAGCAGTATCTGTTCTTAATGTTGACCTAATTGTAAAAACAATTACACCATGAAACCCATTAGTGGTTTTCAGGGCTGGCTTATCAAATGCCTCACAGATACAGTACAACGAATGCGTTTCAAAATGATTTATGCTTTGAGTGGTTTTTAATGATCATTGGCCAGTTTTATCCACAGCACTTACCGATATGACATATTTCGAATTTTAATGTGCATTCAGCCCAAAGAGCAAAAACCGTTCTGCACAGAATTTTAACCACGAATAATAAAAGTAGCAGCATTTCTTTTTATTTTCCATTCATGACGCAAACACTTGTTACGCAACGAGACTCGGACAGGAAGTAAGTGCAGGATCAAAGTCTTGATTGACGACTACAGTCAGCGTAAACGCAAATAGGAACCAAGGTCTAAACAAAGGTCTAGACATGGCACTCATTTAACTAGGACTATGGCATGATGCATGAAACCAGAGCAAAACATGGAAACATTTCAACGTGGGACCATTATTCAGCCACATTAACTAGACCTGAGGCGCAAAGCATGAAAGCAAACATCCATCCATCTTCAACCGCTTATTCCTTCTTCAGGGTCGCGGGGAACCTGGAGCCAATCCCAGGAAGCACAAGGCGGGGTTACACCCATTCATACACTATGGACAATTTACCAACCTACCAATCTTTGGACTGGGGGAGGAAACCGGAGTACCCGGAGGAAACCCCCCCCCCGCAGCACTAGGAGAACATGCAAACTCCGCACACACATGGCCACGGCAGGAATCGAACCCCGGACGCTGGAGGTGTGAGGCGAACGTGCTAACCACTAAGCCACCGTGCGCCCTATGAAAGCAAACATGCAACCTGTAATACTGCGCGAAGTGCACAGCAACGCAAGGGGTTTAAATAACTAATGACCTCTACCTTAAATGCTGGTAAGTGTCATTTTTACCAATGACAGCTGGTAACAACTGAAAACACACCCTCGCATCTCAACAGAAACCAAAACAAGCGCACATGTCCATTGTAAACAAAGTCTGATCTCCGCAGCGCCATCTGCCGGCGAGAGCGTGACATACTAGATAGCAGCGGTGAGCGGTAGAATTTTTTTGTCATTAACAATCTTTTACACAATGAATATCATTTTGCTCGGATATCCCGCAACTCCTCCCTCACGCGAGAAGTTATGTGACGATTTGCTTCGCAGAATTCAACCTCAAAATTGCATTGCTGTCAATTATAACCGTTTTTACTATTATTTGGTCAGAATCGTTACAGTATTTTGCGTTTTTCTCTCTGTCGCACTTGGTGTTGGTTTCCACATTTGTATTAGTCCGCATTATCCCTCTTTTGTGACCTCACTACTTTCTGAAATATGCGATCCCACTAACAAAGTCGAAAATAAATGTTATCTGGATCGCCTTTGCCGTTGTTTTCCAGACATCTTTTTATTGTACGTTCTAAATAAGCATTGTTATGGAAGATACAGTACCGCTGAACATATTCAGAAAGATCTACATAGCGATTACTCAATCCAAATTAGAGTATTCAACCCAACCCTGAGAGTGTACCACACACTCTGCATTTCATTTCTATTCTCCTGAGGTGTCGACGGTGTTTAACTAGCTAGCATAACTGTCTACTTACGGTCCCACCACATACGTAGCTCTAGACAGATGACTGGCGCTTCACGCCCACTAAGCCACCATTTTTCTATGCAGAAACCCTCATATTTTCACAAAACCGCATGCTGATTAAAAAAAAAGCAACCTGTCAGACTTGCAGCGAATCCACAGGGAGCATGTTTCGATGATGCAGCGCGCCATCGCGCAAGTGTGCCTCCTGTGATTACTAAACAATGCTCTGAGGACTGATTCGCTTGGGGGAGGGGCTCATTTTTGCGGGTTTGCGTTCACGTTGCAACGTTGCGTTCCGAATTGTGAATCGTTCGTTCAATTCCAGACGTCCCTTTTGCGCATGAAGGTTTGCAAAATATCCGTTATTATTATTATTATTACTACTACTACTACTTATTATTGTTATTCATTGGTACCATCACTCATTTGGTGCAGAACAGTGGTGGTGGTGTTTTTTTGGGTTTTTTTTGATGCATGGCGTGTCGTTGTGCAGGAATGCCTGAAAACGTTCTCGAATAAGGTCAGTAATAGAGGTGGTGGTGTTTTGTTTTTTTTGTGACGCTCTCCGTGCAAGCACTCATACCACAAAGGTGAGTTCATTACAGTGCTCCAGTCCTTGAAAACAGCTTTCCCACTTCACCAAAAGTACTGAACTCTCAGGGAAAATTGCTCCGGGTCCAGAAACTGAATATTCCCAAATTATATTCTCATGCCTAAAAGGAACTTCGGAGTTTTGCTTTTACTTATTTCATTTTTTACAAGGGAATTTTAATAGGAAAAGTTGAGCGGTGGGAAAAAGAAAGAAAGAAAAAAAAACAATGGTGCGTTTGTCATCTGGTAAGCAAGCTAAAACAGGACATGGACAGCTGTTGTTAAGATCTAATCAAGGCTGGGTTGTGGAGTAGTTGTATTTTTTGTTTGTTTTTAATTGGCAGTTTGATGATCCGCATGCTGTAATCACAGCATGAAACGTCTCAATTCAAGAAATCACATGCCCTATAGGTATGTGTCACTTAAAACTGACAGACGAATGAAGAGTCCTGAATTGCTGAGTCATTAGTGCGTAACGATGTCTAATTAACTTAAGCTTTCTAATCTACATACTTCATAAAACACACATTCACCAGCCCTACTAAAGCCATTGATGGGGGCAACTTAGCTCTCAGCGCTTTCAAGGATATTATTAATGGAACCCAGGGGACTGCTGTGATGGGGCTTTGCTCTCATATCTCCATGGCTCCCTGTGGCTCCAAAGTGGATTATGGCCACCCTGTGATTTCTCGACCCAGTTAAACAGCTTTTGATACACACAGAAAAGCCAAGAATTCTTTGTGTGCTGTGAAACATTATACGCTGAGAAATGGGCTTCATCCTCTGAGTCACGATTTGAATAAAAATACTTAAAGATTTGGTGCAGCGCAGCGGGTCTGACCACTCCAGTTAAAGCAGAAGGATCGGACGCAAAGAGTTGGAGAAACACATGGATATGGTTTCAGAAAATCGCTTTCAGAAGCCTCAGATTTAAAAAGAAAAAAGAAAAAAACCTCAATGTAGAACAGTGACCAAAAAAATAAAAAAATAAAAAAGAGCTTTCGCTTTATCCCCGAGTTGGTTTTTCTCGTCATAAACAGGAAAATTGGTTCCAAGTTCCCTGAACTATATAAATATACTGCATTCATCATGAATACTGATCATCTACGAAGACGAGAAATATAAATGAAAGAGCAGTGGTTGGTAACGTAATGCCTGTCTGTAGGTATGAAGCACTTTTTGAAACACTAACGTATCAAGGCTGTAGCTAGATCTTAAAATAACCACTCCAAAAGTACAATTATATAAAGCTCTATTATATTGCCGATACCAGAAACCTTTCCTATGCCTGGACAGAACAGCTATAAGAACGTAAGGCTGTGCCATAATCGCATCATCCATGACATACACGATACCATGATAAGAATTTGCAATACCGTAAATATAGCTGACGGCGCGTTTACTCGCCGCGACGTGGGCATCTCACACGTAGAATAAGAACAAACATGACGGAAGGTGGAGATCCAACCCTAGTATGTACTGAACATTTCAAATTTGTACTTGATTTGTACTATTTAAACATTATTTAATTGGTATAGATTAGTATTTGATGATGGTGAGGATTAAGTTTGACTGTTTTGGATCAATGGTTGTATTCGCATGACTCTCAGGACTGTATGCTGATGTGGCCGTTAGTGTTTCAAATGAGAAAAAGATAGTAGAATGTTACCATTTTCATATCGTTACCGCAAAAAATACCGAGAAATATTGCGATATAAGTTTTAAGTCTATATCGCCCAAAATGGAGCAAAATAAAAAAAACCTGGCTGAGAAAAACAGCTACTCACCCTTTAACACCAATAATACACTGACATTTCCACCCATCCATCCATCTTCTATAGCGCTTATCCCAGGGGTGTCCAATCTTATCCGGAAAGGGAGCCAATAACCGAGCACTGTTTAATCAGTTAACTGTTTAATCAGTTGATCTTGGCTTTCAATAGACTCAGTTGTGGATTCTGATTGGTTGAAATGAAAACCTGCACCCACACCAGCCCTTTCGGGATAAGATTGGACACCCCTGGCTGATCCTTTTCAGGGTCACGAGGAACCTGGAGCCTATCCCAGGGAGCATGGGGGACAAGGCGGGGGTACACCCTGGACAGGGTGCCAGTCCATCGCAGGGCACAATCACATACACACTCACACACACACCCATTCATACAGTATGGACACTTTAGACACGCCAATCAACCGCTACTGCCGTGGAATACCGTTAACAATAAAATGAACATTTATGACATTTTCTTTAAAATGTCCTTCAGTTGACATATTTCTTGCAGAATCTGTTAAATGGGTTGATGTTTGCATATAGTCCACAAGACACAATAATAACTGAATTTACACAAACGAACCAGTCCAAAAGTTTACACACGCTATTAGAAGGCAACACGGTACATAAAGAGCCGGGTGGGTGGGGGAGTAAACTTTTGAACACGGTTATTATTTTTTCTTCAGTGAAAGGGCGGTACTAAATGGAAAAAAAAAAGAAGATGACGACGATCTTTAAACAAAATACTAACAATTTAATGGTGTCATATTCATTACATAGCTAACGCAAGACTCGCTGGAAGCGTTCTAGGATTACAAACAAATCACGCACAACTGTACAAAGCAGCCACACCATTGTGTGTGATTGTTTTGTTAGCCTGGTATGAACTTGACCAGACTTGCACAGTAAGCTGTATGTAATAACGTAATATAATTATTTAAGTTTGTCTTATCATTTTGGAATAAATCTCACACACAAAAGGCGCAGCAGGACTTCTTGCTAGCTTGGATGACTGTCACACAACCGGCCAAGCCTTTTGTGGCAAAACTATTCCTGGAAGTCCCTGACCTCCAACGTAACCATGTGAAAAGTCATATTACGGTACAGACGCGGCTTCTCCACGGCCATGAAAATGATTCGTCAGTGTTCTGCGTCGTGTGCAATAAACAGTGTGACCTTTAACAGTGTAAAAATGAATGATCTGCAACACAATCAACACGATCAAGCTTAAAAAGTTCTGCCAAAGTGAGTATTTTCCCCCGATGACGGCAACCTCCTCGAAAACATCATATAGTTTAACAAAGGACCAATCAGACAGCCATTTCAGATTCGATGACTCTGGAAAGAAGGTTCTAAAAAAAACACACGACGGGCCACGCCACACCGGAGCACGCTGCAGTGTTCTAGGTTGACTGAACTGGATTTAAATATTAGCCGAGGGGAGTATGTGCTTTCTCGGGAGACCGGTGCACATATTACAAAACCGTTAGCGAGGTTGTGTTGCAAACGCCTGACATGTGCTGAGCTCAGAGACCGAGAAAGTGTAACTCGACCAGACAGTCGATCCGAAACGCGGTCGGGCAAGTCCTACTGGCTGGTATCTGGTACAGCTCGGACGCTTTCCCCGCTGTATGCGGTCAGTGTTTATGTCACATTCCCTGTTGAAAGTCTCGTCTCTAGTGTACATGCCACATCTTTCTTAGAAGAAATAGAAAGGGACCGGTTGAAATTCCCCGCCAACCATCTGTAAAATAGCAGCTTTTTTTTTTACAAAGAGGTTTACACCGATTACTACGCGTGACGCAGAGCGGAATATCGAGGTTGATACGAGCACGAGAGTGTTTTACAACTCCGCAACATGACATCCAAACAAGTGCTGACGATACTCGTTGACCATGGAACTGGGTCCAAATGCAGACACGGGCGTTTATTATTCCTAGCAAATCGATCGATCGGGCTGCGGAAGAAAAGCAAATGTGAGCAGACGTGTTGTTAACGTCGACATATTCCCCAAAGTGCTCCAGGAACCCCCAGCTTTGCTCGCACTGCCCAAGAGGATGAATGAACTCTTTCAGACCGCAGCTTGTCTGGTATTTCCTCCAGTGCTCTCTAAACACAGGTGGTGCATGAGGAAGAAGTCGGCAGGAAGCTCATCCTTACGGCATATGTAATCACCCTGAACAGCACATGGACCAACAGGCAATGCAGCTGGTTATATATTTCAACTGCAAAGCTACATAAGGCCCAGGGCACTTGGGGGAGGGGGGGATTGAAAAAGGGATGATTTATGGTTTATAGCCAAGTGGTTCAACGATTACAATCAGCTCATTTCTTAGACAATAATTAAGTGCATTCCAAAGAGAATTAAGTAAACTCAAGAGAGTTATAGCGTCAAACAAGCTTTTCTGGATCAAATGTTTCAGCTGGGATTTTTTTTTTTTATATATATATATGCCCCAGCAATACAGACCGCGGGGTTAGTCGATACAATATTTTACTACAGACTCAGACCTAATAGCTTCAACAGAATGCAGAGGAAAGCAGACCCAGTATCCATACAGACGCCGGGAGATAACCTGCGCCACAGTAGGACATAGGTCCACGGTATGAAAGACCTTCACATTATTCACTGGAAACAGACAATACGTCGTCCAGCCTGCCCAGATGTAGATAGGTGAGGGCTCAGCCATGGCTTTATGCTCCAAATCACCCCCTCATGTTCTCTACTCCTGCAGCACTCATGTATAAATTATCTGCCAGTTCAAAGTTTCATTTAATCCAGATTTCTTTTTTTTATATTGCCCAAGTGTCTGTAGCATACTTTGTCCAGTATCAGTCCTGGCCTTCTTCCCCACTCCATGACAGGAAACTCTTCTTAAGTGTCAGCTCATTAACCTCTCTGTGGTCAGAGGGGGCAGGCCATGAAAGAGTCTCAACTGGGTAAGGGGGTAAAGGCCAACAGAAAACAATGCCACAATGGCCTTTTCAGAAAATTAAAAGAGAGCCTAGATCTGCTTCGGGCTGTTTCTTAAACATGCCCTGGACCCCCCAGGGTAGTGTGAGAACCACAGAAACAGGCAGCACCCTCAGGGTTTCAGTGTCCAAGTATTACTATAATTATGCTTCTTAAAAGACTTTGCGCAAACATATGACATATTACACAAACATCACAAACTGATGACTGTACCTAATTTAGAGGAGTAATTGGGCCTCTATTTTTTAAAAAAAAAAACAACCAATTTTTAAGAGATAACAGTTTAGGATAAATTGTTCCGTATCTATGAGTCACTGTGCAATCCTCACAGCAATGGAACTAAATGCGTGTCTTCCATTAAGAGGATTTGGCCTCCAAGGGGTCAGAAGGCTTTGGTCTTTGGTGGGGGGTTGGTCATTCGCACGGGAAGCCAAAAGAAAATAAATGGCTAGAGAAAAAAAAAAAAAAAAAAGATGAGAACATGAAAGAAAGTATAAAAAGCTAGTGGAATACAATACAAGGATAAAACGACAATGGAGTTTTCACGTAACTGATTTAAGAGGCAGGAGACTAGCCATTAACCTCCAGGACAAACACATAGGGGATGGGTGTATAAACTGGTTTTGGAGTCAGAAACGAAGGAACACTTTTGTGTTCCAGGGGCAGGTAGGAGAATCACAAAATAATAGCATAAAGGAGGTATGTAGGCTGCAGACGACAGAACCAGGTGGTGATTTGTGATCTCATTATGTGCGGCTTATCCACAATCTGCAGCGCTACGAAAAGATTTCCCGTTTGGGCGCCAAAAGCGCCGATGAACGGCGTTAGCCTGAAATACCTCTTCCAGGAACGGAAGACATTACTGTATATCTCAGCCTTGAAGGCATCGAAGCTTAGAATAGTCTGCGGTTTGAGCTCAAAATGGAGGATTTCACCATGAGCATAAAGACCGGTTGTACTTTTAGAAACGTGAAACGACTGGCAACGTAGAAAAAGGAACTGTTGAGGCACAGCACCAGACACAGCAGGAATCCTTTAGGCCTGTAACCCTTCGACGCAGAGGCACGGCTACGCTGCGGATTAGTAGTTTGGGAAGTGAGCAGGGGCACTCTGGCACAAGCTGGAGATTAGTCGGATTTCCTGGGGTTCACCAGCCAAATCAGGACATATACACAGGAGGACCGAGCAATACCACAGAGGATGTTACTCTGGCCACATCAATTGCCTGCGGAGTCCATTCAAAGCATGAGGCCATAACTTAAATTCATTTTTCATGCTATGTAAATAATTCCAGCAAACAGAAATAGGTCACGTACCCAGAGCTTGCCTGGGCTTTAAATATTTCATGATGAAAAGCATATCGGAGATTGCGCCTCTTCCCACCAGGCCCCTGAAGCTGTGGATAAGGACAGAAAGCACCGGCACCAACGGGACCGACTTCATGTTAAAGCGTAAAAACAGCCCACTTTGTCCTTCATCATACACGAGATAAAGCTCATTCATTAAATGTTCCTGTTAGAAACAGTTCTGACACGACGCACACCGTGTTTTGCCCTGCTCCGTTTCCTCAGCGCTGTAATTATGAACAAATGTACGCAGGTCACAGGGTTACAAGTTTCCTTTACAGCATCCCAGAAACTGTCGTTTAATTCCACCCTGACCCTTCCTGGGCTAAGAAACTGGCTAACCGTGTGTAGAATTCATACATGGATCTTTCACACTGAAATCCTAGTCTTCTGTGATAAACAAATGGCCTGCCATGATTAGTCATGTTCTTTTGTTCAGCAAACAAACGCAGACATTTGATGTACGTCAGGCTACGCTCATGGAACGAGGTGCTTGGCACGAGTGCTTTTTCAGTCCCAGATGATCCTACTGTTTGTCTGTATTTATTATAATGCAGTGCATGATGGGCCCTTATTCTGAACTCGTTAATAGACGTAAATTAAATGAATCAAATGAACAAAATCAGGGTAACCAGTCCCCGTGAAGTGCCTTGCGATGTGTTGACGTAATTTCATCTGAAACAGGAAGTCGATAGGCCGGAACATATCGAGTGGCTCCTCAACCTTTTTAACTAGACAATAATGTTTAGCTTACCTCGCAGCCTGGGTTAAACATTACTTGACAGTTAGTATCATGGATGCGAGCCCAAGCAATAAAGTGAATGAATACAAGCCATTTCCTTCTTTAACCAACTCCCAGTTGGAAAACCGTAGACACACATTCGAACAGCCAAAGACACATTTACGACCCATGCTTCCTGATAAGATATCTCTCGCTCAACTATGGCGACTTTGGTAAAGTGATTTTTATAATGTTGGGAGCAGGACACTTCAGATTCTAAAGGAGTATTTGATTGGACAGAAAATTTGATGAGGAGCTGAAGTGCAGAATGAGGTCATCAAAATTGCTGATCCGTACTGGTGGGAGAGAGAGAGAGAGAGAGAGAGACTGTAAATCATTCAACCATGACTTCCTGTTTCACAGGGGTATAAATATGAGGGAACACACAGGCCAAATTCCCTTAGTCATTCCTAACAAAGGGTAAGAACAAGGAATATAGCTGTTTGTCAACGAAGGGTTGTTGAGCTTCACAAAATGAGGCGTGGCTATAAGAAAATAGTACAAGCATTGAAAATGCCCATTTCCACCATCAGGGCAATCATTAAGAAGTTCCAGTCAACTGGAAATGTTATGAATCGACCTGGAAGAGGACGTGTGTCTATATCGTCTCAATGCACTGTGAAGAGGACGGTTCAAGAGGACAAAAAATCTCCAAGGATCACAGCTGGAGAATTGCAGAAATTAGTTGTGTCTTGGGGTCAGAAAGTCTCCAAAACTACAATCTGAAGTCACCTACATCACCACAAGTTGTTTGGAAAAGTTTCAAGAAAAAAGTCTCTACTCTCATCCAAAAACAAACTCGAGCGTCTTTAGTTTGCAGACACGACTGGAACTTCAAATGGGATCGGGTTCTGTGGTCAGATGAAACCAAAATAGAGCTTTTTGGTAATAAACACCAGAGGTGGTTTTGGTACACAGAGAGGTAGCCATATGGAAAAGTACCTCATGCTCACGGTTAAATATGATGCTGGATCTTTAATGTTTGGATCTGTTTTTCTGCCATAGGACTTGGACATTTTGTTATTATACATGGCATCATGGACTCTATCAATTATCAACAGATATTAAATGAAAATCTGACTGTTTCTGTCAGAAAGCTGAAACTGGGCCGTGGTTGGATCTTCCAGAAGGACAATGATCCAAAACATACATCAACATCAACACAAAAATGGTTTACTGACCACAAAATCAAGCTCCTGCCCTGACCATCCCAGTCCCCTGAGCTGAACCCCATAGAAAACCTGTGGGGTGAACTGAAGAGGAGAGACCTCGAAATGTGAAGGATCTGGAGAGATTCTGTGTGGAGGAACGCTCTCAGATCCCTTGCCATGTATTCTCCAACCTCATCAGGCATTATAGGAGAAGACTCAGGGCTGTTATCTTGGTAAAGCGAGGCACAAAGTATTAAACTAAAAGGTTGCCAATAATTGTTGCACACCTATATTTAACAAAGACACATATATATATATATATATATATATATATACATATATTAATGGACTGCCAATATTAATGGACTGTACATTAAAGATGATGCATCATCCCCTTACTTCACCTCTCGTTACTTCCCATCTAACAAAGCATCGACTCCTACCTGCATGACCAACCAAAAACCGAAAGAAAAACGTTGATCCAAATTTCTGAGCAATGAGAATGATTTAGTACAACTGAACCGCTTAAGCTTCCCACAGCGCACAGTACAGTTTTTCACCCGACATTTTTTTTAATTGGGGTGTGCGTCGTGTAAGGCAGCTCATTTTTACACCACCGAGCTTCACATCTAAAACAACAAACAGCAAATGCACAGTGGTAATACTTCTTACTTCCCAAATAACCGTTATAGTAAAGAAAGAGACGCAGAGAACTGCAGGGACCCGAGAGTAAAAGACAAAAGGCAATAAATAAAGAGCCGCAATGCAGTACTCAGCCTAGATACATCAGGAGTGCTCGAACATCGCGATTTAAGAACTGTAGCGCTTATTGAAATCGTATTGAACCTGAAGGCAGTCAAACACTTGCTGTAATTTCAAATATGATTATCGACAGTCAACTAGTCTACATACCCTGTTATATGTGAATATTCTTTGGCATAGCCAAGACATGCTGCACAATACTAAATAACTGTTCGTACCAACTAGGGCTAGGCAATATTATCATATAAATATCAATATTGTAATACGAACATCATGCTTTTCTTTTTTTCGTTGTCGTTTTTACTTCCTGTCGTCCAGCGAGTTACTTTTCGCAGTAAGTAAAAACACAGAAAAGTATGACGATCGTATTACAATATGGCTGTACTCGTGTCCGAAGAGGGCTTTGGATGAACGCGCGTTGTGATGATGTCACATGACTCGTCTTGGCCCGAATCTGCGGAAAACTCCGAGCTCCTCCGAATACTGCGGAGTTTGCTGGATTTTGCCTTCATGTCTGCGATCGCAAAATCCCGAAGGGACTGGATGATAAGATTCTAACCGTAGAAAATGGCATCACACAGCACACACACCTGTTGTTGGTTCATTTCCTGGAACAGTCATTCGTTACCAACCTTGTGTATTTGGAAAATGGTTTGTGATCACCAACACGCACGATATTTTTCTTTAGAGGTAAGCCAATCGGTCCGTTTGTCACCATGCTGTGTTCTAACTTGGCGCCCTTTACAGACACTCAGAGGCCATATTCAGGCACGACTACATTCTTTTATGACGATCAAGTAGACTAACCAGCAGAACACTTGAAAACAATTATAGAAAACTCTACGGTTTTCAAAAATACATATGCCTAGTAATTACTGTCGCCAAGGGATTTGGAACATTCTGTCAAATTTGCATCCGAGAGCAAAGAGGGGAAACAAAAATATCATCTGCGGATGACACTACCCTGTTCAGAGACCAATAATTCTTGCTCTGGATGACAGACCACATGCAGTGCTCAAAGAACAGCTTTGAAAGGAGTCTGTCATCTGGATCTGCATAAAGGAAAACACATTTGTGCCCCTCTAATGCATCTCAATGCCCCCACTGTCTTTTAAACGCGGCAAAATGAAGGTCTGCCCGAGTTTACAGCGCAGAGATGAGTGTTAACGCAGTGCATTAGCTCCGATTAACTCCTGCTCTCAGAGCTGTCGCGTTAATGCGCCGGAGCACGTTAAAAATGGATAAATAAATAAAAGAAACTACACCAGGTGTTTGGAGGCGGTTAAGTTATTAAAGATGAACGAAATCTCTTCCGTCTGTCCAATCTTCTGTGAACAATTCCCCTCGCTGTCTCAACCCTCTTTTTAGGTGATGTGTGCCCTCTCGCAGTTTGATTAGGTAGTCACAGTTTAAATGCCTTGGACATGGTGTCTGCTACCAGTGCACTAGAAATCGATGCTTCACAGCAGCCGGCGAGACGGACTTTCAGTTCTCTAAATGCTGCAAAAGTGAAAATTGTTTTGTCCCCCCCCCCCGACAAACAAGACAAGCGCTCCAACTTTACGCTACTTTGCAGCAAAAAAACATTTACAGATGCCATCTATAGGGTGGCACAGTGGCTTAGTGGTTAGCACGTTTGCCTCACTCACTCCTCCAGGCTTGGGGGTTCAAATCCCACCTCCGTCCTGTGTGTACAGAGTTTGTATTTTCTCCCAGTGTTTCCTCCCCAAGGTTAAAGACATGCGTTGTAGGCTGATTGGCATTTCTAAAATGTCCGTAGTGGGTGAATGGGTGTGTGACTGGCACCCTGTTCAGGTTCCCAACGAACCTGTATAGTATAAGAATACCTCCCTCTCTCTTTCTGTCAAGCGACACATGATTTTATGGAGATGCCCGTGATCCTGACCCTTTCTACACTCCGGACCTGCCTGATCCATCCTGATGCCTGACCTCTGGATGGAGCTCTCATCAACTGGAGGCTACAGCCTGGAGACTGCTGAGGATGGTACCGCTTGAAGTACCATGGAAATGGTTTTGGACCTCAAATCCACATGGAAGTTCTCGCTGTGGTTGCTGGGGAAAGGTTGCTGCGATGGACTTAGGACTGCAATTACCACATGCAGTTTTGCACTCAGGTCTCCTTTAGTGAACAGTGGACTAGTTCAAGAAACCGACTTCATATAAAAAAAAAAAACATAATGAACTGTCTTTTACGTTCACACTATCCGTTGGTACACAGATGAGGACGGGTTCCCTTCTGAGTCCGGTTCCTCTCAGGGTTTCTTCCTCATATCATCTTAGGGAGTTTTTCCTCACCACCGGCTCGCTCAATAGGGATAAAGTCACACACTTAAAATCTGTATCCTGTCTTTCTATGTTTCTGTAACGCTGCTTTGAGACAAAGTCCATTGTTAAACGCGCTATACGAATAAAACTGAATGGAAACCCTGGGATTGGCTCCAGGTTCCCCGCGACCCTGAAGAAGGAATAAGCGGTTGAAGATGGATGGATGGATGGATGGAAATAGAATTGAATAAGCGGTATGGAAAATGGATTTAGGTGTGCCATCTGTATGCTTTTTGACTTGACTTCTGAAAAACTAATGTCATAGGGGTATTTATTTATCCTCAATAGGGATCATATATGCGCGTGCGTGTTCCATGAAACACAACTGTATACCTTCAAATCATATGAACTAAAGGATGAAATAAATCTTATGCTCGTTAAATAGAGCAAGCATTTCCATCAAGAAAATCAGACCCTATCTCACCGAACAGGCTCCACAGCTACTAGTCCAGGCTCTCGTCATATCAAAACTGGACTATTGTAACGCACTAGTCTCGGGCCTCCAATCCAGTTCCACCCAACCCCTTCAGATGATTCAGAATGCAGCAGCACGCCTCGTCTTCAACCAGCCTAAAAGAGCCGACGTCACACCCCACTTCATCTCCCTGCACTGGTTTCCTGTAGTCGACCATATCAAATTCAAGGCCTTGATGCTCACCGACAAGACCTTGTCTGGAACACCCCCTACCTCAACACTCTCCTGAAGGCTTATGTTCCCTCACGCAATCTGCTATCGGTTAACGACCAATGATTAATAGTACCTGCTCAGCAAGGCTCAAGGTCCCATTCCAGAACCTTCACACTAACTGTCCCTCAGTGGTGGAATGAACTTCCAACCTCAACGCGGACCGCAGAAACGGTCACAATCTTCAGGGGAAAAAAACCTACTCTGGCTCTTACACCTCTACTCTGCACACTTTGCTTCTCTAGAGCTCAATTAATAGATCTCGTATGGGTAGCATTACTTGTATTGTTCTCCGCTTGATATATCACTTTACTCGTATTCCCTCATTTGTGAGTCTGCTAAATGAATAAAAGTATTCAATAACTGGCACACACGTGCATTCGGCCTAATCTGACTCTGCTCTAGCAATGTAGCCAAATCATAAAGCTGGAAAGAATAGAAATTGCACTAATGTGCATTCTTCTGCTCCGCAAAGCACAGTGGAGATTTCAATAAGGCGTGTTTGAGAGATAATAAAGAACGCTCGTAATTATGCCTGAATGTACCATGGCGTTTTTTGCCCCCACCCCACCCCCACCCAATGGTAAAGTTCTCCGACCACATGGCGACACATTAGTGCCAACATATGAAGTTTGAAAGTACTGCACGTTTAAATAATCATTGGGGCATTTACAATTATGGGATATCGGCCTAATGCCTTGGCGGGACCATAACAAAGAGAAATTGCAGAGTGTGTTTGGGATGTTATGTAGACAGAATGGTGTCGGAGTCCAATTAAATGCAGGCGGTAATCATTCCAGATTAGTCGAGGTTTAAATCATTTCGTCATTCTAATACATTTTTGAGCGGTGCAGCAAAACTCAAAATGTCTGAGTCATGCATTTCTCTGATCCACATACGGTGTCTCAAATACACAGGCAACTCGGCCAGGAAGCATGTGTAGGCATTCTGTAGGCGGAACCGTTTCGCATCATGACCACATCACGAGTGTGTCCTGTTCTTTCTCACCGAATAGCGCAGAGCCCTCACGGTGACGAGCACAGATCTCCGACCTGTGTCTTGTATACAGAAAACGGAATGTTTAAAAGGGCTATACTCCCTCCACACCTCCCCGAGTTTTAACTACTGTTTTCTACAAACATAATCCTCTGAAGGAGCTTTCCGTGTGTTGTGTTATGGCATCCCAGAGGTAAAAGCAAAAGGAAATGAGAGGAGCTTGTACAGGAACATGTTTAGTGTCTGAGATCTGATCTGACAATCTCACGGTCTATCCCAGGTGTCGTCAACTGGCAGAGGAACGGTCTGGATGTGGTTTCAGCCAAGTATTTCAGGGGATTGGACCAAGCGCTTTAGAAATACTGTAGCAGAATCAGTATTTCTGTCCGTACAGGATTTGGCGGTGGGTTTTTTTTTTTTTGGTGATTGTTCCGGATAAAAATCCTTGATTTTCCTGCGGCTTGTTTCAAAATTTGCGATGCAAATTTGCATTTGCATGAAATCGTTGTGCACGGTCTTTCACCGCGATGTCTGTTGGTAAATGAGACCTTTTAGCTATACTCATGTTCAACACACATGAACCGAAGAGAACTTTGGCTGAATGCGCGTTGTGATGACGCTGCATTACACGACTTGGCCTAAATCTGCAGATTTTTTAAAAATTGCAAGATTCTGCACATTTTTTGCGAGTTCGCTTGATTTTACATTCACATACGGCGATCACGAAATCCTCGAGTGAACGGTAAGGGAAGCGTGGCGATACGGCAAAAACTGAATGACAGAAGTGCGCGTTTATTCTCCACTTCGAGCTCGATATGGAGGTCTCATTTGTTCAGAGTCTGTAGCTCTAGTTTGTACAAAACAAATCATATCCACATGGCCAAAACACAGCCATGAATAGATAACTAATAGTTTAGTTAGCAATAAAAGGTGACCATGGTCTTCAGACAGTCATGTCAGGTGCTTACTTGCTTCCTTTGTGTAAGTAATTTAGACGTAACTGGACCTTTTAAAAAAAAATTTAGTTGAATATCCATGCTCTATAGAATTCTATCATTTATTTATACAAGGGTGACCCAAATGAAAAGCTTAAAAGTGTGACATGAATTAGAACTGGATCGAAATAACATTTCTAGAGAAGTCCAGACACTTACAGTACAGTGGGGGGAATAAGTATTGGACGTGGCAACCTTTTATTTATTTTTTCCAGTGAATGCATTTCCAATGAGGCTATTCACATGAACGTTTCACCAGACATCAATATTATCACAAGAAATCCAGAAATACTCAAGAACGCCCGTAAACAAAAGTTATGTGAAAAAAAGTGGAATGACACAGGAAACATTTATTAAGTGGTGAAACACTTGAACTGAACAAAATGGAGATCGTGTCCAAAATGATACATTTTTGTGACACCTATATGTAATAAACAATTTTTTTTTTAACTATGGCTTACATTTTCCAAAAGAAAATCTTATTAACAAGCCATTTAAAAAAAAAAAAAAAAAAAAAAAAGTGGGGGGGTGGGGTGATTAAATAAAAAAAAAAAATTTAGAAATGGGTGAAAAAATGGCCGCTAGAAAACAAACGTATATATATCAGCAGCAGAAACATCTGCGGGACGTATGTGCAAGATTAACATCAGGAGAATGGAGCTAGACAAATCCCCCCCCCACCCACTACCACCAATACCTCATCATTCTTTCCATCTGTAGGGGGGAAGAACAAAAAAATGGGAGAAAGAATAATGTCAGTGTTCATGGGAGCAGCTTCAGCCAGAGTAATAATAGCACTGCGGGGAGAGACTCGGCCAGGGCTGGAAGTGCGTGGCTGATGGCAAAACAAGAGAGAGCAAGAGTCTCTTCATGGTCCTGAGAGCCTGGGCCCGTGGAGACCATTAAGGACGACGTGACTGACCTGAGAGACCCTACGGGTGGCTTCGAACAACTGATTTCAGCGTATAAGCACCATGATGGAAATGATAACAGGCGATAAAAGAGACAAAGTAGAGGAAAGACACTACACTAGCTGTAATGTAAATGGTAAATGTGCACTTATATAGCGCTTTACACTGTGTCTCATTCACCCATTCACACACACACACTCACACACCAATGGTAGCAGAGCTGCCATGCAAGGCGCTAGCTTGCCATCAGGAGCAACTTGGGGTTCAGTGTCTTGCCCAAGGACACTTCGGCATGTGGAGTCACCCGGGCCGGGAATCGAACCGCCAACCCTACGATTAGTGGATAACCCTCTCTACCAACTGCGCCACAACCAATTCAGAATAATAAAAAAAAAAAAAAAAAAGAAATAAGGATGATTTCAATGTTCTATTAGTAGGTTTCTCCTCTCTTGTGTGACAGAAATTCCGATCTGGGAGCTCCAATGCTAGTCCACGCACGCAATCTTTATTCATTCCTCTTTCACCTAGTGGACACATGACACTATTGAAGCAGCTCAACATGCCAGAAAGGATCACTAGGTTTCTGCGCTGCCATGTGACCGAACAGACACCTGCCCGGCTGCCATGTCGCTTTAGCTGCTTTCCATCTGATCTCTAGTGCACTGGCATGTTTCGTTACTTTTCACCGAACCCGTATTCACGGACACTTTTTCAAGGGGCCACAATTACAACGGCATTAATCCTAGGATGAAACACAGGTGTTATTCTACGAAAAGGAGACACGACCTGTGTCCGTGACAGCCCGCGCAGGCTTATTACATTTACATCTGCTCATTTGGCAGACACGTTTATTCAAAGCAACTGAGCAGTTCAGAGATAAGGGACTCGTTTATTAACGGCGCCGGCGTTTGAACTCACAACCTATGATCCTTAGCTTGGAACCTCAGCACTAATTACTTCTTCCAGTTAAATGAGCTGATATTCCCATGTGCGGTTTCACATAAATACCCCGTCCAGGATTGCAGGGAAGTCTGGAGATGGTCCTTTCTGTATTATTATTTTTTTTTCTTACTGAAGCTCTCACACGTGTCAAATAAACCGAACCGTAATGTATGACAGTCGCAAGAATGCTAAACTTATCGGTTTGAAAGCATCGTTACCGACAACAAATAAAGAAATGCCGCTCTCGTGTGCTACAAATATAGTCTTTAAATGTTAAGTAAGGCTATAGTCCGGATATAAAGGCTGCAACTAACGATTCTTTTGATATTCGATTAATCTGCTGATTGTTTCTTCGATGGATCGATTCGTCGGATTCGAGACGTTTAAAAACGCCCGTGTAGATCATAGGAGAACGTTTTAAACGGAACGTTTTTAAACGAAAATGAAATATCCGTATTAATGTGGACGTAGGATAAGGAACAGAACGCGACATAAGATGCTATCATACGAGAGTAATCGTCCAAGATAGATTTTTCATCACTCTCACTCAAAAGCAATTAGGTTACATTTGTGCAAGCTTGTGCAAAGTCTGAGAGACAAGTCAATTCCTGTTATCACTTACAATATTTAGAAGAAAAGGAAGAAGGAAAAAAAAAAAAAAAAACACGACCACAGTTTGTCATGTTACCAAAGCTACAGGATTTCTTTCCTGGAGTGCACTAGACTGCGTACAAGCTTTTGCTCACAGCCAAGAGCTTCTGAAGAGCCAAGAGCGTCTGAAGTGTGAGAAATCAGTGTGAATACCTCAGTTTTGTCTCCACATCTCTAAAACACATACACACACGAGACAGGAAGGCCAGTCCCCAAGAGAGAAAATAAGAATCCATCACAAATTTGACCAGACTGATTCCATGAGAAATTGTGCTTCACTGGTAATCATGGTCCTCTGCTATTCCGACGCATCCTGTAGCAAACCCACATCTTCGTCGTTAATCTGAGCTACGAGTTGAGTTTCACTCAGCCGTGACAATTTGCAACACGCTGAAACGAGCGCGTAAGACAAAACAATTAGCTGCTCGCTCCGCTGCCTTAGGAAAAAGGCCCAATGAGGTCGGCTTCAGACGGCAAGGTAGGCCGTGACATCACATAAATCTCCATTTTGAAAGCAGGACTTTCTGAGGAATCCCCACTTACAATAAAACACAGCAGACCTGTTTTGGGTTGAAATCCTTTCTTCGCAGAAGAACCCAAACAAACCTTTTTCCGCAAAAGGAGAACATCGAAGTCGGACGAGCCGGAAAATTAGTGATGCAACAAAATGTCAATTCAAGGCAAACAATTCAATTAAAGATGCAAATGGCTAAAAACCGATAAGGTAATGAATATTTAAAAACAAAACAAAACAAAAAAAAACCATTCATAGCTTGCAGCATACATTACTAAAGTAGCACCGAAATTTAACTCAGACAAATGGTCTTTTTTTTCATTTCAGGGTCATTAAAATTGGGGGATTTTGGAGTATTTTGGAGAAATAGAAAACAATGAGCAGTTTCCTAGTGCCGTTTTAACATATCCATGATGATTTGAGTAAGAAAGAAGAAAACTTACCCACCGTTTCCAAATCTTAGATCGGGCCGATTGATATGAGGAGTATTTAAGTGTTACTTAAACACTGCATTTTTTGTATTTAATAAATGTTAATGGAAAGTGTATCGCTAATAGTAAAAAAAAAATATATATATATTCGTTTTTAAAAAAAACCCTACTACTACTTTAGTGCTTTTTTTTTTTTTTATCAGGAGTACAAAAAGTGGATTCAACAAAAGGAATCAACTGTGATCAACACAGATTTGCCCGGTTTTCAGACAGGCCACTTTAATTGCAATGTCAACACAGTGCCAGCATAGAGAATCGATGTGCTACGCCAGCTTTCACTGAGAGATTGATGCCGCTTTCACGGCTATAGGGCACGCTGACTGAGGCTCCAATCAATGGCAGGACGCAGAACAAACCAGCATGCCAGTGAAGCATGGAATTACTCTCTGGCTGATGCCAATCTCGTGGCACGTCACCAAGACCGAGACGAGACTCGAACCTGCTTTACAGGCAGTAACGCAAACCGATAGTAGATAGAGATCACATAACAGAACATCATTCAACGAGAGTGCATGATACGAAGTAGAACTCTTTTACTTGGACCAGTTATCAAATTTTTTCGAATGGCGGACTGCCATAATTAGTGATCTCATGCAAAATAATGAGCCATTAAAACACAAGGCCAGCGAACTACGCCAAATTACACACAAACACAACAGCAGCTGATAATACAGAAGCACCGAGTTAATGAGATCCATAATTTAACTTTTAACAACATGTACTGGACCGTAAAATGGCGATCTATAAACACAGCTTACTTTGGTGCTTTCTCTACCCAACGCGCCCCCATCCCCCCCCCCCGCCGCCCCATCTGCTCCTCGTGTTGTATTACCTGACTGACCATATAAAATACTTTCTTCGCAGACAACAATGAATCAGTGTGTTGTACAAGGATGCCATAGAAACATGTACTACTCACTGTGAAAAGGAATGCTGAACTTTCATTTAATGAGTGTATTAGCCAGGAAAGTCTAAATGTGATCATAGTTAACATTAAGCTAGGACACATTGTGAAGGTGAATTTCTCTAAATTGGTGAAAGGCAAAGAGGTAAAGGCAGGAAACGAGTAATTCGTCCATTCATTCATTCATTCATTCATTCATTCATCTTGAGTAATCCCTTCATCCTGGTCAGTATCATGGTGGATCCAATGCCAATCCCAGGAAGAGTGGATGTGAGGTGAGAATACACCCTGAATGGGAGGCCAGTCCAATAGACAATCCATCTACTGTGGAAGGTTGGAGGAAACCAAACAGGGTACCTATAGGAAATCCACGCAGACTCAAGGAGAACATATGAAACTTCAGATAGACAGCAACCCGAGCTCTGGATCAAACCCTGATGCTGTGAGGAAGCAATGCAAACCTCTGTACCACTACATCCCTCTGAATACCAATCCTGCTGCTGACGAATCATGTGTTAAACAGTCATTTAATCTTTGCATCAATGACACCATCATTCCCAACAGGTCTTTTTTAAAGTCCCTGTGAAGTGCCATGCATAATATAAATAACATGCAGCGTTATTCAACGTGTTCACAAAGTAATTTGCACCAAAACAGGAAGTTAGGGTGGGACAGAGTGGCCCCTCCCCCCTTTTTGAATAGCCACTAGCATTTAGCTTACCTAACAGCACGGGGCTAAGCCACAGTTAGTACCACGGCACGATTCCGAGCAATGACGATGCATTGGACAGAAAATCTGATGGGAAGCTGAAGTGCCGAATGAGGTCATCAAAATTGCTGATCTGTA
Source organism: Ameiurus melas (assembly GCA_012411365.1). Lineage (NCBI taxonomy): Eukaryota > Metazoa > Chordata > Actinopteri > Siluriformes > Ictaluridae > Ameiurus > Ameiurus melas. The sequence goes on along the minus strand of CM022774.1, from coordinate 21,067,001 downwards.
TCGGTGGTAGAGAATTTTTGAATGGAGTATATCTTCTAAATGTGAATTTTGTCATGTTTTGAAGCACATTAGCTTATAGATAACCTTAAAGCGAACACATTCATACTAAAAGCCATAAAAACGGCCATTCTGATTTCATGGGGACTTTAAAGAAACCTAATCGTTAAAAATGAGCCATGTGTGAGTACATGAAAATAGTTTACATTATCCTTTAGGGAAACGATGCAGTGGGGAAATTAGGGAAATGATATGATGTAACTTGAAAATTTTACCATAATATTGCACTTTGGCACAAAAGAAAATAGGAGGAAGTGCTTGATCTCAGTGCACAACCACGTCCTTCTTTCCAGCTGGAATGATTATGTATGGTGTCATCGGGGTGATGACAGTATTGCAGTCGAATTACAGAAATCCAGAATAGAGTTGAACAACTGTCTCTACTGTCAGAGAGTACAAGCTGTGTTTTGCCACGCTGACACCGAGACATCACAATTTGTGCAAAGCACTGTTATTGCATAGCCCATAAGCAATAGAGCTTTTTTTTTCCTCATTGTAAATCAAAACCCCTTTCAAAAGTTAAATAATGCCCAAGATTTCCATGTAATTGAACAGCTCATATAGAAAGCTTTTAGACAGGTCTATTTCAAAGGCACCAACGTAATGGAACACATCAGGATACCATTAGATAAAATATACGCCATCATATGATACCATAGTTTGTGTCTCAGGCATCACCCGACACTGGGTGTCTTCACTTTTGCTTTGTCATTCCTCTAAAACAGCAATTTCAAGATTTATGTTTGTTTCAGGGATGTTGTGCTTGCAGTTCAGTCCTCTGGAAGTAGGGGGGAAAAAAATCCCAGAGTTGCTTTGGCAACGCTTTTCAAATTGTTGCGAGGTGAAGCACCATCCGGTAAATTCTGAGACATCTGGTTGGGACGGTTATGAATCTTTCACCTCAGAATCCATCGTGCTGCTGTCAGCAGTCATATCATCACTAAAGATAAGTGAGTCAGGTCCACTGGCAGCTGTATGTAACCATGTCACCATGTTTCACAGAGAAGGTGAGAACGTGCTCTTCATTTTTTTTCTTTCCATCACTCTTCCTCTGGTAGAGGTTCATCTTCATGTCCTACATCCATAAATTTTTATCAAAGTTTGCATCAGGAACTCTAGTTGCTGAACTGTTTTCTTCATGCTAGTCTTAACCTCTATTCCTACTAGAGGTCGACCGATAGTGGATTTTACCGATACTACTAATACATTATTAATCAATAACCGATTAAATCAAATCGATAGGGTTTTTTTTTAACTGATACTGAATGAAAACACTCCAAATAAAATATTGCTAAACTCTAGTACAAAAATAAACAGTACTGACTGTTGCACGAAAATTTTATTATTTACTATATATATAAAAAATATAAAATGATGTACATACAGTATCTCACAAAAGTGAGTACACCCCTCACATTTTTGTAAAAATGAAGCCACCAAAACTGAATAAAAATAAATAAATAAATAAAAACACTTTAAATAACAACAAAATTTGTCGGTGATTTTTCGTTTTTATTTCGCCTCTAGAGGCCGCTATACTACTGCACATTGAAAAACTACCTAAACGGCACACTTATACAGCGCTTTTATCCAAAGATAAAAGCCATGCAAGGCGCTAACTTGCCAGTGGGAGCAACTTGGGGTTCAGTGTCTTGCCCAAGGACACTTGGTGTAATAAAAGTCATCCGTGCCGGGAATCGAACCGCCAACCCTTTGATTGGTGGACAACCACCTGCCATCTACCACCTGCGCCACAGCCGCCGACATACATAATCCTGTCAATTTTTGTCTTTAGTACTGTATTATATAAATTTTTATTGCATTACTTATTTCTTCTATATATATTGTGTGATGTTCCTGTGATTACCTGTGTGGATTTTATCCGATAACCGGTCATCTGTGCCGATTAATCTGCAAAATCGAACGATCAGTCGACCTCTAATTCCTACGTCCTTAATTGTATTCTTTATCATCTCATGAAAGCATTCCAGCTATCTACGTCCCTTTTCTTTCATAGTCTCACCACTACGTTCATTCCGACATCTGCTACACCTCCAATTTGTTGTATGTCGACCTGATATTCTGGCGCGGATAGTACCAACAGACATCTAGACACAAAAACATAAGCAGAGTTAACCCTCAACCTTCAGTTAGTTCATCTGTGAATGAAATAAAGATGCATCTGTAACACAACTACCCAAGAAACTGAACCGCCAAATACTTTTGGTGCCATACTTTATATTTACACAACAGTGCTATTGAATGCTCGATTTTGATTGGTCAGAAGTAAAGCTTTGCATTTTCTGACATGGGAAAGCGTTTAGGAAAGAGTGCTCTGCGGTTTTTCTCCGACATGACGATCTGTGTATCTATGTCTTATTAACACCGAGAGAGAAAAAACAGAAGTGATAATGGGAACTAGCTAGTTTTATGGACGTACCACAACGTTACACCTGTCTGTCATCAAACGGATACAAATATCGGAATCAGAATGAGCTTTATTGCCAAGTGTGTTTACACACACACACACATTTGTCTTAGCAACAGGAGCGTCCAGTGCAGAAAAAAAAAACTGGATCATCACACTAATATATATATATATATATATATATATAAATGCAATAAAATTTTATATAATACAGTACTAAAGACATAGCAAGAATTGACAGGATTATGTATGTACCGCAGGATTTACAGATGTAGTTATGTGCCAATAGAAGTATAGAATGTGCTATGTACTGTATGTTATATACAGTTTGTGCACTGAAAGTGGAATGAAATGGACAGAGGTATAATGTATTCATTATTTAAAAGGATAAAATTACTGTTGCATTAATTGCACAATGATGAGACCCTTTTGGCAGTTTTAAAGGTTCAGGTGGGAGATTGCCTGAGGGGAAAAAAACAGTTTTTGTGTCTGGCTGTCCTGCTGCTCAGTGCGCTGTAGCGCTGACCGGAGGACAATAGTTCAAAGAGAAAGTGGGCTGGGTGCGAGCGGTCCAAAGTGATGTTCTCAGCCCTTTTTCTCACTCTGGAGGTGTAAAATTCTTGGAGGTTTGGCAGAGGGGGCACCAATAATTTCCTCAGCAGTCCTGACTGTGCGTTGTAGTTTCCTTCGGTCAGATTTAGCAGATGTACCAAACCAGACAATTACAGACGTGCCAAACTAGACAGTTACAGAAGTACCGAACCAGATAGTTACAGAAGTACCAAACCAGATAGTTACAGAAGTACCGAACCAGATAGTTACAGAAGTACCGAACCAGATAGTTACAGAAGTACCGAACCGGATAGTTACAGAAGTACTGAACCAGATAGTTACAGAAGTACCGAACCAGATAGTTACAGAAGTACCGAACCGGATAGTTACAGAAGTACCGAACCAGATAGTTACAGAAGTACCGAACCAGATAGTTACAGAAGTACCGAACCAGATAGTTACAGAAGTACCGAACCGGATAGTTACAGAAGTAGCGAACCAGATAGTTACAGAAGTACCGAACCAGATAGTTACAGAAGTACCGAACCAGATAGTTACAGAAGTACCGAACCGGATAGTTAGAGAAGTAGCGAACCAGATAGTTACAGAAGTACCAAACCAAACAGTTACAGATGTACCAAACCAGACAATTACAGACGTGCCAAACTAGACAGTTACAGACGTACCAAACCAGATAGTTACAGAAGTACCGAACCAGATAGTTACAGAAGTACTGAACCAGATAGTTACAGAAGTACCGAACCAGATAGTTACAGAAGTACCGAACCGGATAGTTACAGAAGTAGCGAACCAGATAGTTACAGAAGTAGCGAACCAGATAGTTACAGAAGTACCAAACCAAACAGTTACAGATGTACCAAACCAGACAATTACAGAAGTGCCAAACCAAACAGTTACAGAAGTACCGAACCAAACGGTTACAGACGTAGGGATCTGACCATCTCCGTTTTCCTTGACTACACAGTCAAGACAGCCCGAGCCCGGGCCGCGTTTAACGAGGTTCGGCGTCAACTTCGTGATATTGAGGGAGCTCGCTATGGAATACTTCATCCAGCTCCGCTTCGCATTACATACAACGGAGTCCAGAAGGACTTTATTTCAGCGGATGAAGCAGGTGACTACGTTAAACTCTTAATACCGGGGTGAACTGCATCACCTACACAGTGTAGTGTTCGTTATTTATTTTATTTTTTATTCTTTTTTTTTGCACTCGGCCTTCCAGCTCTACAGAATTCGAATTCTTATTGAAGATATTGTCGGTGCATTAATTCGTCTACAATTTGTGGACTCACTCCTCTTAAATCTACTTCTGTATTAATGTGCTTCTCTGTTTTGATGCTCTGACTGGGTTAGAGTTTATTTTATTTTATTAGTTATTTTCTTTTTTATTATTAATGTTATTTATATATATATTTTCTAATATGCTACACTGTGTAATATTATAAGGGATAAGTCTTTAAAAGGTAAGGACATTATATTTGTTAAAGTGTGCAGACTATTTATTAGATTTGAAGTCAGAAGGGACTTTTCTCTTACTGGGATTTTTTTTAGTTTAGGTCATTTTGTTTAGCTTACTCTAGGTCCACTTTGGGGACAACCCTAGGTGTGAAACACTGCTGTCTCCCTTGTTTTATGGAGACTTTGGGTATGTGTCCCTCTTCGGTTCCAATTGGATATTTATATTCCTATGTTTACTTTATTTAAATGGTGCCTGTTCTTGGGTTTTATCATTTTTATATAACCAGCGACAGCGACTGAGTAGCCATGATGATATTTTTTTTTTACTTTTTTCTTCTCAATGAAATATTTGGGAAAGGGGAGGGAGGGGAGAAAGGGTAAATGAATCAAATGCGAATGAATCATATGAAAATGAATAAATAAACAAAGGCAAAAAATAATAATAATTACAGAAGTACCAAACCAAACAGTTACAGATGTACCAAACCAGACAGTTAAAGAAGTACCAAGACAGATAGTTACAAAAGTGCCAAACCAAACAGTTACAGAAGTACCGAACCAGACAGTTACAGAAGTACCGAACGAGACCGTTACAGAAGTGCCAAACCAGACAGTTACAGAAGTACCGAACCAGACAACAGAAGTCCAAACCAGCAGTTACAATACCAGCGTTAAGTACAAACAAAAATTAAGTAAAAAAGTACAAAACCGATAAGAAAACCGTTACAAAGTACCAACATTTGTAAACCAGACACAGAAGTACCAAACATTTACAGAAGTACCGAACCAGACCGTTACAGAAGTACCGAACGAGACCGTTACAGAAGTGCCAAACCAGACCGTTACAGAAGTACCAAACATTTACAGAAGTACCGAACCAGACAGTTACAGAAGTACCGAACCAGACAGTTACAGAAGTACCGAACGAGACCGTTACAGAAGTGCCAAACCAGACAGTTACAGAAGTACCGAACCAGACCGTTACAGAAGTACCAAACATTTACAGAAGTACCGAACCAGACCGTTACAGAAGTGCCAAACCAGACAGTTACAGAAGTACCGAACCAGACCGTTACAGAAGTACCAAACATTTACAGAAGTACCGAACCACACAGTTACAAAAATACCAAACAGTTATAGAAGTACCAAACTAGACATTTACAGAAGTACAGAACCAGACCGTTACAGAAGTGCCAAACCAGACAATTACAGAAGTACCGAACCAGGGTTATAAAAGTAAATGTCTTTCTTTGATTAACAAAATGTGTACTCGTTGACAAATTGTTGTTGTATAAGAGGAATAAAACACCATCACACCGCATCCCCTTTGCTAATTTTCCTATAGCTGCATGCCCGGACATGTTCTATTCCTTACGTATAAAAAGTGCACATAACGTTAGTTTAAAGCTCAGAATCCACGGCGTAAGATCCAAGGAATTATTGTAGGTTTTTTTTTCCTCAAATCCAATGTGTTAGTGTAAGGACCAAAAACGGCAGCAACAAAATTGTGTTCCAGTGCAATTACCCTTCCACTGTGTACATGCAGCTCTGGCTAAAACGTGGTTATTTTTCAACTTCATTTGATTCCGTATCACATTATGGTTAAATTCGTATAAACGGATGCGAGGCCTGTCCACCATGTAACCTGTATGCATATGCTGTGACGTCACGGACTAAAACATGGAGAATTCAATGGCGTAATTACCGTGGTGCAGCTGTTCTACTTGCCATCGGGGCTGGCTACTTTTCTAAAGCCTACAGATCCTTTTGAAATGATTCGATCGTACTTTGTCAAAACAATGCTCTTACGCGAGGATGTTTTCAAATGAACAAGACGTACAACGTGCAACATCCATCGTCTGAATGCAGAAAGGGAAAAAAAAAGAAATCCATCCAGCTTAGTACAGAACCTCCGCTGCAGACATACGAGGATAAAAGTGGCGCACAAAAGCAATAACAAGGCGAAGAGAACGAGAGCATAATGGACAGGAATGGAAAGATTTCTTTTGAACCAGTGCCACATCTGGAGAGTTAGATAACTAAAAGTTTAGTCATCATACACCTTTAACGTTAAACACTATCTAGCGAGTAACGCATGGGCAAGTCAAGTGACATGGCTACAATTTAACCACGTTAAGGCCAAGTCTTCTTTCACGTCACTTAAATTTGAAAGTGTGAGACGCTGTGAACATGCCTCGCCATGTGAAGGCGCAGTCCCAAAATAGGACACTACAGCATTCGTGCAGGTTTTAATATTTTTATGGTGTTTATTATAATAAATATTAATGATAGTGCGCATGAGAATGTAGACTACTTTATTATTATTGGAAGGTTTCTTGCATTGTTTAGTACCTTGTTTTAAATGCAACTAGTTTTTTAATAGTATGTTAAAAGTATTCCTCTTACACCGGCTCAAACGTCCATTCCTGGGCAATCTCTTTTGTGGCTCTGACCAAATGCCCTATGTTTGGTGATACGATGTACTACGTTATTCAATAGCATGTTTGCCTCGGACCTCTGGGGTTGGGGGTTCGATTCCCACCGCCGCCATGTGTGCGTGGCGTTCGTATTTCCTCCCTGTGCTTCGGGGGGTGTTTCCTCCCCTAGTCCAAAGACAGGCCCGGTAAGCTGACTGGCATTTCCAAATTGTCCGTAGTGTGTGAATGTGTGCGTGATTGTGCCCTGTGAGGTGTCGGCATGCCGCCCAGGTACAGAACACGGGATACTGGAGAAATCCAGTACCTCAAACATATTAGAATAAATATGATACAGCAATGTATGTATCAAATACAGCAATGTCAACCTGAGAAGAGCTCTAATCCACTATCTCAAAACACTGTTGCTCAGTGGTCCAAATTCTTCTTTTCAGATGAAAGTAAACGTTGCGTTTCATTCTGAAATCAAGGTCCCAGAGTCTGGAGGAGGAGTGGAGAGGAACAGAATCCAAGCTGCTTGAAGTCCAGTGTGAAGTTTCCACAGTCAGTGATGATTTGGGGTGTCATGTCATCTGCTGGTGTTTTGGTCCACTGAGTTTTCTCAAGTCGAGAGTCGATGCTGCGTCTACCAGGAGATTTTAGAGCACTTCATGCTTCCATCTGCTGACGAGCTTTATGGAGATGCTGATTTCCTTTTCCAGCAGGACTCGGCACCTGCCCACAGTGCCAAAACTTCTAGTAACTGGTTTACTGACCGTGGTGTTACTGTGCTCGACTCTCCTGACCCGAACTCCACAGAGAATCTATGAGAGACACCAGACCCGACAATACAGACGAGCTGTAGGGCGCTATCAAAGCATCCTGGGCTTCAGAACACCTCAGCAGTGCCTCAGACTGATCGCCTCCACGCCGCGCCGCACTGACGCAGTAATTCATGCAAAATTATTAAAGCCCTGACCGAGTATCAGTGCATACATTAATACATACTTTTCAGAAGGTCGACATTTCTGTATTATCAGTTCTTTATTCGAATATTTTGAGATACTGGATTTTTGATTTCCGTGAGCTGTAAGCCGTAATCATCCAAAAAAATGAACTTTCTAATTTCCTTAGATGCGCCTGTATTCATATCATACACATGCAACCGGCTGACGACAAGAAACGAGACGGATCTCTTCCAGAACACTGTATAAAATAAATCATCAGAGGAGTCCGAGGTCTCGTTATTACTGGTGTAGACGAGTAGCAGTGGGAGTCATCTGAGACTGAATCAATCTGCCAAGTCTAATAAAGGTTTATTCGTTACAAATGAACATTATTCATCGGGTGTTTGCTGATCATTTAATAATCAGACATGCGAATCAAACTCGGCCACTCGTTAACCCTTACGTCCGGACAGCTGTGAAAACATCATGCAAGCTCCACGAAGATGTCTCGTTCGCTTTCGACTGGGTCTTAGTCGAAAGATCGACAGACCGACCCGTTCCCACGAGCTACCTTCCGTTCTGACCTTTGGAAGCGCTCATGAACTTTAAAAGGAGTTCCAGGGTTTGAACCGGAGCTCTGCAGTGAGCTGGGTTCGGAGTAGTCTGGGCAGACAGGGGAGTCTCCTGGAAGGAACAGCTACTGTGTAGTACCTTTCTGAATCCTGCTCCAGGGGAACTGAGCTTAATGTTGCAGGGGTTTGTCTGGGGATTAGTGTCTAGAGTCTACACCAACATGGAAGGCAAAGGTTGCTTAAAGAAGAGTTGTTTCACCGGTTAACAAGAATGTAAGGAAGAAGAAGAAGAAGAAGAAGAAGAAGAAGAAGGGGAAAAAAATAAGACAGACAGGTTTTTTTTATAATAAATAAATGTAAATTAATTTTAAAATATATATAAAAAAATTTTTTTTAAAAAAGGTAAACTCACCCTTTCCCCAGAAAGACAGACCGTCAAGCAGAGGGTCAATATCATCCAAAGGTTCCTCATAATTCCCAGGACAAACGAGAGGCTTCGTGCAGCAAAGCGAACAAATCTCTTCTACTGAGTAACTCTCTCGCTCTCGCTCTCTCTCTCTCTCTCTCTCTCTCTCTATCTCTATCTCTCCCACTCAGGAGCCCGATCCCACCGGATACGTGTTGCTCGCTCGCGCTCGCGCTCTCTCTCTCTCTGGAGCCCGATCCCACCGGATACGTGTTGCTTTCCTTCCTCTCTCTCTCTCTCTCTCTCTCTCTCTCTCTCTCTCTCTCTCTCTCTCTCTCTCTCTCTCCGCAGTGCACTTTGTTTCTTTTCGTTTCCCCAGTAGGTGAAGTGCTGCGTGCGGAATGAATCCAGCCCGTGTCTGTTTCTTTGACTCGCGGTGTGTACGGTGCGAACAACAGCAAATCCAGGTCAGCTGGGGGAGAGCCGGGTTAGAGACTGACATGTCTACCGACCACGTGTGAGACAAAGTGGGTGGGGTAGAGCTCTCTCGTGTCTTCTCTTCTCTTCTCTAATTCGACTTTACTTCAATTCGGTCGTTGGTATGCTCCTATTCTGCTCTGTTCATTGCGATTAGTAAATAATAAAAAAAAAAGTTTTGTTTGTTTGTTGTTGTTTTTTTTTTTTGTGTGTGTAATTCTGTACAAATCTCACACACTGACTTTACAGGTATTTGCATCCACCTGTATGGTGTGCACTGTCTCCCCCTAATGGACAAACTAGGGGAGAATCTTAGGAAGGCTACAGTATGTGACTGATAAGCAGTTTGTCTAATTCCATGATTTATTTGACAGATGATTTGTGTGCCACATTTTTTTTTAAAGGGGGGGGGGCAGAAAAAAGCTCTAGTCTTTAAAATAAAAACGTTAAATAGTACATTGCTGAGTACACAGTGGATATTCGAGGTCTACACAGAATTGCTAAGAGTGCTGGGTTTTGTGATGTGATAAAAGAAATGAAGTCGAGATAAACAGTGTCTCGTCATTGAGTTCCCCCCCTCGTTTAAGATCATATCATACATGTATTAGATCTTACAAGAAGAACGAAAGGATGGCAGTTGGGACATTAAGGAAAAATGGGAACTGGAGCTGAATACCATCATTCCAGATGAAAAAATGGGCGCTATCTTGCGGAGAGGGACACAAAATAACAAACAGCCTGATTTGGAGGGAATTTGGATGGAAATTCAAGATGAGACTTTTCAGAACTCCCCTTATTACCTCAAGATTTGGGGACAGATCAGATCTATGTCGGAGGGGCTGCGGCCTGGTGGGAGACCATACACACATATCCTGGGACTGTCCAAAATGAACAGAATATTGGCAAAGCATTCAAAATTAAATTTAAAAATGTTTTACATATAGAACTGCCTTTAGAACCATCTTGTTATTTATTGGGATTACTTCCGGAGGAGGTGGAGAACAATGATATGATATTCGTACTGAGAGTCTTACTCTTAATAGCTACGAAGATGATTACGGTCTCCTGGATGAAGCCGCAGTCCCCACACGATATCAAAATGGAGGGAAAGGAGGTTTATTACATGGAAAATAGAACTGCAAAATTACAACTAAAAACAGAAATATGTTCAATGAAATGGTCCGCGATCATCTCATATTTTCTCATGTGATTTGTTGTAGGAGTCGGAGTAGATTTTCTTTGTTATCTAAATCTGAATGGCATCCCGATGTTAATCACACATTACTAATATTTATTCATTGTTACTCTGCCTCTATTTTTTTCTTTTTTTAATTGTTTATTGTTTTATCTATTTACTGTATTGGTGGTTGTAACCCCTTACTTACCAGTTTGTCCCATGAGGGGTAAATATGTGTGGACACTGAGAGGACATCGGAAACCATGGAATGCCCTGTAGGACATGTATAACTGTGCTGTATCACTGAATTACTAAATGTACTGTATGGCTGCACTTGATAAAATGGAAAAGAAAGAAAGAAAATTAATAATACAATGAACTGGATGCATACGTGTATACACGGCTTAACTAACACTTTATTAAAGAACCTTTTGCTTGCAATACATCACTCGGTGGTGTTTTTTGGGTAAGATTATACCATCTTGATTCAGTAATTTTATTCCACTCTTTCTTACAAAAGTGCTCCATATCTGTCAGATTACAAGTCTTTTGTTGACTTGGATTTGTGCTTTGGGTTGTTATCGTGCTGGAAGGTGACATTTTTCATCATCTTCAGCTGTCTTGACAGAGGCCTGCAGATTTTGTGCCAAAATAGATAGGTATTTTGAGCTATCGATGATTCTCTTTTTCTTGACTAGAGCCCCAGTCCCAGTGAAAGAGAAGCAGCACCATAACACGATGCTGCCACCACCATGCTTCACTGTGGGTATGTTGTTCTTCGGGTGATAAGAAGTCTTGTGTTTGCAGCAAACACATCTTTCAGAATTATGGCCAAAAAGATCAACCTTGGTCTTGTCAGACCATAACACATTTTTCCACATGGTTTGGGGTGATTTAGGCAGGCTTGTATGTTTGTTTGTTTGTTTGGGGGTTTTTTTTGTGAGAAAGCTTCCATCTAGCCTCTACCTAATAGCCCATACATTTGAAGAATATAAGAGATTGTTGTCAAATGCAAGGAGTGGCCAATACTTGCTAGATATTTTTGGAGCTCCTTCAGTGTTGCTGTAGGTCTCTTGGTAGCCTCTTTAAAAGTTTTCTTCTTGTACTTTCAATTTGGAAGGACGTCCTGTTCTTGGTGATGTCACTGCGGTGTCCCATATTCTCCACTTGTTGATGATGACCTTCGTAGTGTTCCATGGTACATCTAATGTTTTCAAAAGTCTTTTGTGCCCCCTCTCCTGATCAATACATTTCAACAATGAGATCCTTCAACCTCTCTGTACTCCACTCTGTATTAATCTAAATTAATGTAAAATACCCGAAGCTCATTCAGATTCCTAAGTTGGAATGTGAAGGGTCTGAACGGTCCCGTTAAAAGGTCCAAGATTTTGACACCTTTAAAACTACAAGAACCTCATCTCAGCAAAACCCATGTCGCTGATTCGCATACTCGCACAACGAGATCATGTACAACTGTTTCTATCCTGATCCTCAAAATTTTCATTTATTTCTCTATTTCTTAAAATCTGAATATCTACCAATCGTTATTTTAGACCACGCTCCTCTAAGTCTTGACATTCTTCTACCTCCACATCGCGCCTTTCACCCACCATGGAGGCTTAATTCTTTACTTTTATCCGATTCAGCGTACTGCAAGTGTATCTCTACTTCGATAGATGATTTTCTTCTTACCAATCAAACTGATTCAATCTCTTACTCTTTACTTTGGGAAACTCTAAAGGCCTTCTTAAGGGGACAGATAATCTCTTATTCTGCTTATGCTAATAAGCAACGCAAGAATAAGAAAAAAAGAGTTATCTGATAATATTCAGGCCATTGACGACCAATATGCTCTCAACCCGACCCCTGAGCTACATAAACAAAGACTTAATTTGCAGGCGGAGTTTGATTTATTATCGACAGGTGAGGCGGAGAAGCTGTTGTTACATACGCGTGGATAGTTATTATGAATATGGGGATAAGGTCGGTTGGTTGTTAGCCGAGTGGCTTCACGTTCTATTCCTCAGATTATGAGGGGATTGTCCCTAGCATTATTTCAGTGGAGCAAACCGGATTTGTAAAAGGACGGCATTCTTTTTCTACTGTTCGTACTCTATTTAATATTTTGTATTCAAAACAGAACAGCGACTCCTCTGAAGTGGTCATTTCTTTGGACGCAGAAAAGGCGTTTGATAGGATCGAATGGGAGTATCTTTTCATAGTGCTAAAGAGGTTCGGCCTTGGAGAGGGATTAGTATCATGGATATGTTTGTTATATGTGGAACCGCAGGCTTCCATATGTACCAGTGATGCTAAATCTGATTATTTTACTTTGTCACAGGGTACACCCCAGGGATGTCCTCTGTCTCCGTTACTTTTTGCCATAGCGATTGAGCCTCTCTCGATGATGCTTAGAACTCTTCCTGTATTTCAGGGTATAATTCGCAATGGAATTGAACATAAACTAGCACTGTACGCTGACGACTTACTACTTTATGTTACAGATACAACTGCATCTATTCATGAGATAATACACATATTAAATGACTTTGGGATATTCTCAGGGTATAAACTGAACCTACCAAAGAGTGAATGTTTACCTATAAACCAATCTGGCCCAAAGATAAAACAGGCTGAAATACCTTTTCGTTCAAATATCAAATATCATTTCGTTCAAATGTCAATATTTATCAAATAAATTCAAATATCTCGGAGTTAATGTCACCCGTTCCCATTCTGCATTAATGGTGGCGAATATTACACCCTTAATCTCATACATGAAGTCAGCCTTTCAAAGATGGGCAGCTCTGCCATTATCCCCTCTTGGCAGAATAAACACAGTAAAAATGAACATTCTTCCAAAATTCCTCTACTTCTTTCAGTCCATCCCTTTGTTTTTACCAAAGTCTTTCTTTAAGAATATAGACAAATTAATCTCGTCTTTCATATGGGCAGGAAAAACTCCCAGGGTTTCCAAATTTTCACTACAGTGGAGTCGACTGAGTGGTGGCCTCGCATTGCCCAATTTCATATATTATTATTGGGCGGCTAATATTCAGAAACTGGTGCTGTGGGTGCAGGCCCCCTCTCTTCCATGGTGCCACTTAGAAGCACAGTCTTGCATTTCAACCTCCTTCCCTGCTCTGGTGTTCTCCTCCCTTCCCATGGCCCTTTCACAATACACAGATAATCCAGTAGTATGTACCTCTCTAAAGAGTTTCTATCAGTTTCGTCGTCATTTTAAATCTATCTCGGCCTCCACCATGGCATCTATATGTAATAACCATCTCTTTCCCCCCTCCTTTATGGATTCCACATTCTCTCTTTGGGAAAAGAAGGGTCTGAAATACTTTGAGGATCTTTTCATTAATAACGTGTTTGCAAATTTTCTGAATTATCCTCGTCATTCAGCCTGCCTCCGTCTCACCTTTTCCATTTCTTTCAAATTAGGCACTGTGTCTCCTCCCTATTTGTTGGTTTTCCCTCCTTACCTACAAAGTCTGCATGGGAAGAGGTGTTCAAGCTGAATCCTCATAGAAGGGCATTATTTCACAGATATATACAACGATCTGGTCACAGCATGATTCTACAATATCAAAACTATAAGTGCTTGGGAAGAGGAATTGAGCCTGGAGCTTGAAGATGATTACTGGGGCAGAGCGTTAGATAATATATGGACCACCATGTCCTGTGCTAGACTTAGTTTCATACAATTTAAAGTGCTCCATAGAGCTCACCTCTCTAGTAGATTGTCTAAAATATATCCCAATGTTCCTGACGTGTGAGAAATGCAAACTTTCACCCTGTAACCTGAGTCATATGTTTGCACTCTGTCCCAAACTACAGACCTTTTGGAACTCTTTTTTCGGGACTATGTCCGACATTCTTAAAATCAAATTGGATCTTTGTCCTTTAATTGCCATCTTTGGTGTTTCATCTCGGTGTCAGCCTCTGAACCATAAACAAGCTAGTGTTGTGGCCTTTGCATCGTTGCTTGCTCGGCGCAGAATATTATTGTCTTAGACCTCTCCGCAACCCCCCTCTATATCAGTTTGGCTTAGAGACTTAATGTTCTTTTTGAAGCTGGAAAAAATCAAGTACAACATCAAAGGTTGGGGTAACTCATTTTGGGGAAAATAGCAACAATTTATTACCTATTTCAATGATGCACGCACCCTGGAGGTAGAGTGCGGAGAGGTAGACAATGAACACTAACCATCTTACCCTTTTCTTTTTATTTATTTATTTATTTATTATTTGTTTATTTATTTATTAAAAAATTTTCCTCTCCCCCCTTACTTTTGGTTTTGGCTGTGGTTGTTTACATTCCAGACATTCCAGACACTGGAATGTACATGTAAAGCAGACAGATGTTTAGTAAAATCTACCTTCAGCTTCAGTTGCCTCTATTTGCTTTAGAACCTGGTTGCTGAAGGCAGGGGAGGAATGAATGTGGAATGTTAAAATGTAAAACAATTATTTTACATATTTTAAAATGGCGCAGTGAGTACGGCCATGAAGTCTGATTGGTGAGGAACAGAATACTACATGGTGCTATTACAGGAAAATAATCAACAACAAGGTGATATGATGTTACCCTTAAGTGACGTCATTTTTTATCCATGTATGTGAAGCTAGTTGGTCCCTGTTATCACAAACGTTTCGGGCAGTTGAACTGGCCGAAACGTAAGTGATAACAGAGTTAAAAAGACAGAATAAATGCAGCTTGTTGCCAAGACACTGTAAAGTGTAAAGCCCTTCATCCTAAAGCCTCTCCTTTTGTGGAAAACTTAAAGGAAAATTTAAAGGAAAACTTAAAGGAGCAACTTCAGACTGGAGACCTACATAGAGGTAAATAAATATCTCCTTACAGAAATGCTTTTCTTTGTTCTCTGTTTCACCAACCTCATAAAGATGCCTATCTCTGTAAGTGGACGACACCCTGCTCCTGTGGACATAAATCAGAATTTGTAACAAAACTCTAATCCAATAATTATGCACCACACGTGAGGACAGCAGAATCACAGGCACGTCAGTTCATTTTTCTCTATTAATTGGGACACGTTTATTTTTGCGCTAGCAGATTAGTTATGCATCATTCAGCAGAAACTCCAGAACTCCAGTACTGATGACGTCTTGTAAGGCCATGTTTTGTTTTCGCGAAAAATATTCATCCTAGAACCTGCAATCAGATATATGGGCCAAAAACTACATCCAACATGTATCTAGGCAGTAAAAAAAAAAATGATGGTGCTGTGAAGAGACCCAGCGGCATCAAACAGTCCAGACGGTGTCACACTCCGCTCCCTGAAACAACCAAAGAAAGAGGATTATGCTAATCCAGATTTACAATTAGCCAGCACTAGTGCAGTGAGTCAGGTTAGTCTAAGCTCTGCTGTTGCTTAGACTTCATTGTAATCAGTGAAGCAGTTCTTACTCTTTCGATGACTATACGTGTAACTGACGTCACACTCATATGTCCTTTTTAAACATCTCATTTCCAGATGTATTTCCCCTCTTTGCTGTAATAATAATCTCCACACTTCTGGGAAGGCTTTCCACTAGATTTTAGGAGTGTGGATGTGGGGATTTGTGATCATTCAGCAAGAAGAGCATTAGTGAGATCGGGCACTGATTTCAGGCGAGGAGGCCTGGGGCTTGTCGGCTTTCCAGTTCATCCCGAAGGTGTTCAATCAGGTTGAGATCAGGATTCTTTGTAGGACACTCGAGTTCTTAGACACCAACCTTGGCAAACCATGTCTTCACAGAGCTTGCTATGTGCACAGGGGTATTATCATGCTGGAATAGTTCCAGCGAAGGGAAATTGTAATGCTACAGCATAGAAAGACATTCTAGATAAGTTTGTGCTTCAAACTTTTGAGGAAGAACCACTTATGGGAGTGATAGTCAGGTGTCCACAATGTGTATATCCAAACTTATTAGACAGAAATTTGGGGGGAAATACTATCAATGATAATAACTAAATGAGAAAACACAGAAGGGCATGGTGTTATATGAAAATAACCAAGGATTGGGGGTTTTTGGGGTGGGGGTGGGGGAGCGAATGAGGGGTTAAGATGCCAGTCATGAAATGAAAAAAATATATTCTTTTTCCAACAACAGCACATCCTAAAGTGTTTTATTCTTATTATTATACCACAGTAATAGTATAATTGGACATCACACTTTTGAACCTTTTATATTCACAAGTCTGTTACCTGTTATCCCTTATGTTATAGCTGTTCCCTCACCAACCTCAATTTTTTTCTGTCTTGAGGTTAATAAGACAAAAAAATAAATAAACCAAGAGACTGGAAAGCACTGACCTGACAACTTACTGACCGTTACAAAGCCCTGACATCTGAGACGCCTTCCATAATTGTTAAATAAATGTCTCCTTACAGAGGCGCACGGTGGCTTAGCACGTTCGCCTCACACCTCCAGGGTCCGGGGTTCGATTCCCGCCGGGGCCGTGTGTGTACGGAGTTTGCATGTTCTCCCCGTGCTGCGGGGGTTTCCTCCGGGTACTCCGGTTTCCTCCCCCAGTCCAAAGACATGCTGGTATGTTGATTGGCGTGTCTAAATTGTCCGTAGTGTATGAGTGTGTATGTGATTGTGCCCTGCGATGGACTGGCACCCTGTCCAGGGTGTACCCCGCCTTGTGCCCGATGCTTCCTGGGATAGGCTCCAGGTTCCCTGACCCTGAGGACCCTGAGGAAGGAGTAAGCGGTTGAAGATGGATGGATGTCTCCTTACAGAAAGTGTCACCATATCAATGATTATACAATCAATGAATAATTTTTTTAATTAGTTATAATACTATATAATAACAGCACTGTTATACAACCCCAATTCCAAAAAAAAAAAAGTTGGGACAGTATGGAAAACGCTAATAAAAACAAAGAGGAGTGATTTGTAAATCTAATTTGACTTGTATTTAAACAATAAAGAAAAACAACAAAAATAATAAAACATATGAAGACAAGGTGTTTGTTGTTTTATCTAATCAACTGCATAGTTTTTTGAAGGTAAACATTTATTTTGAAATTGATGCATGCAACACCTTCCAAATAAGTTGGGACAGGGGCAATTTAGGACAAATAGTGATGTGACAAGTTGAAATAAGAAGGTGATGTGAAACAGGTGAGGCAATCGTCGAATCATAGTATATAAGGAGCCTTCAAGAAAGGTCTGGTTCTTCGAGAGCAAGGATAGGTCGAGGCTCGCCAATCTGCCAAAATAATAATCCAAAACTTTGAGAACATTCCCCAGAGACAAATCGGTGGGATTCTTGACATTTCACCTTCTACAGTGCACAATATAATTAAAAGATTGAAGGAATCCGGTCAAATCTCGGTGCATAAAGGGCAAGGCGGAAAACCACCATCTGTATGTGCGAGATCTCCGATCCCTCAGTGTCTTAAAAACCATCATGAGTTTTTAATGGAGATCCTGACATGGGCTCGGGAATACGTTGGTAAACCTTTGTCAGCCAGCACCATTCACAGCTGCATCTGCAGATGTAAGTTAAGGCTTTACTGTGCACAATCCATACATCAACACTGTCCTGAAGCACCACCGACTTCTCTGGGCTCGGTCTCATCTGAGATGGACAGTAGCACAGTGGAATCATGTTTTATGGTCCAACGAGTCAACATTTAAATAGTTTTTGGACAAAACAGCCGTCGTGTTCTCCGGGCCAAAGAGGAAACGGATCATCTAAGCTGTTATCAGCGTCAGGTCCAAAAGCCAGTGTCTGTCATGGTATGGGGATGTGTCAGTGCCCATGGCATGGGTAAGCACATCTGTGAGGGCATCATTACTGCATATGTACACTTCGTCAGAAGCACATTTGTGTTTGCTGGGATGTTTCACCAGTTTATGACTCAATATGAGACGTTTCACTTGCTAATGAATTAAAATGATAGAATGACATGTTTCACATGCAAGCAAACAATGTTTCAGCTGTTTACCTTTCAATATGATCTGTTCCACTCGTTTATAACTTAATGTGTTACGGCCCAGTCTAGGTTAGGCCGCACAGAGTAACCAGCTCGGGATTCAATTGGATTGACCTTTAAAAATGAGGGAGCCAGCAATAACAACACAAACAAGGTTGTTCAAAAAGGTTGTGGTATATTGTAAAACACAGAATTATATACATATGACTGTAGAAGGAACCAAACCAGGCAAAACTTCAGGGTGGGCCAAGGCAAAAGAATAGACAAAAGAATTCTATTGATTAAAAAAGGACCCTCTCCCAAAAGAAATTGCAGCCACACCCCTACTGCCAGTGAACCAAGTGAGTTTGTGTGTGAGGTCGTCACTGCACACATCACAATAACTCTATCAATCTGTTGCACACACACTTCATCAACACACTCTGTATTTAAGGTCAGTGTGTACCTCCGACGATGAGGTGTGTGTTGGGGAAGAGAACCTTGGCCGGTATGAGGTCTTCGTGAGATGTCCTAAGTGAGACATGTCGAAGACGCCATCTGTGTACACCCTCACCGGGCTATCAGCTAACACACACAGTAGAAAATAGGGTAGACTACACTGTAATAATAAACAGCAGAAGGTACATTGCTACCATGTGCTGTTAGGTCTGAGTCCCAGGATTGTGCTGCGGCTTCTACTCTGACTTATACAATGCTGCCCTTGCAGATAAATTAGGAAGAGCATTTTATTAAATATTTCCAGTTCGGGTCTTTTATGTATTTTGTTCACTTTTAAAATTCATGCCGGATTGAACCCCCTAGCAGACCAGTTTTGGCCCACGGGCCGTACGTCTGACTGCCTTGGCCTAAACCAAAAGAAAAAAAGAATTCTTACACGTTGTTATTTCGTTCAGTAGATAAAAAATCATGTATGTAGTTTTTGTTCTTTTGTGTTAAACATTAGCACAGACTTTCCTGATAAAAAAAGAGAGAAAATGCCCCAGAAACCCCTTGATGATGATGATGATATAATATCAGTACTGTAATAAATGATGCAACAGTATGCTTTTCTGTGCGTATATCAAGTCTTTTTTTTCTTTAAATGAGCTGCTGTAAAATTAAATTAATGTTAAAATGTTGTACTTAAAGTTTCAAATTGTAAAACCATAAGAACCGTAAGTCCAGGAACATTTCTGTTTGGAGTATTTTCGAATCTGAATTTCTAAAGGTTTGTATTGTGCAGGTTTGTAAAGGAAATCACTTCCACAGCATCTCTTTTTAAAGCCCTGCGTTATTACCCCGGCGTGGCGTCTATATCTGGCCTTCGTCTCTCCTTCCTCCGTCTCTCTGTTGGAGTCGTCTCTCTTCCTCTTCCGGGAGGGGTGCGTGGGATGAAGCGTGAGCGTCCATCGAAATCTTGCAGGAAAAACAACAAATACTCTACAACACTCCTGCTCAAGTAAATCAGAGTAAGATAAACCGAAATTACAGTCGCAATCTGTTTACACCTAAATAGCTCAAATAAGAGTAGACTGTATTTCTGAGAGATGCGCTTTAGAATGAGCTTTATTCCTGTGAGGGAAATTACTCATTTTTACTTTGTAATCGTTTTGTTCTTGTTCGGTTTCATTCTTATCAGAGGATAATGCCTAAGAAGGGTATGTCATGTCACTGAGATCAGTACACAATGTTCGTCTGCTTAGAGAGACACAAGCATGTTCTTCTGTTCAAGGTTCGTCTGCACATCTTCCAAGACCCTAAAACAAACTGCTTCTTATCAGTACACAGAATTGTGTCATGCTCTGCGTTTCATATATATATATATATATATATATATATATATAGTATTGGTTCAGCACAAGCACTTCAGAGCGCTCTCACTCTCTCCTGCTTTATTCTATCCTGTATTAACCATCTTTCTGTAATAAACCTTTTTACCTCCAGAGGACGAGTCTGCGAGTGTTGTCTAATTTCCACGACAATTTGGCGTCTCCTCTCTGGGCTGCGTGAGTCTTTTCAGCTTTTCTGGACAACAAGAAACCGGAGGATGCTCATGGAAAGGTTTCACCCTGAGTTCCGGTGCTGACGAAAGACAGATGCAGCCTTAACACTGACTGGTTGGAATCATCAAGAATTTGGAATTAGAATTAGAATTTTATGAAGTCATTGTGTATTGCTGTCTGTATGGAATGGAATCAATGGTATAAGAAAAGCACGTATTACATTGAGAGAAGTATTACAAGGCGCAATTTCTTATAAGAAGTTCCAGGAAGTTCACTGACGCTGGGAGTTTAAAAAAAAAAAAATTCTGGAATTGTGTAAGGTTAACCTGGATGTAATATGTGTCATATATCAAGGAGGTAACTCTGGACCTCCTTTCCCAGCAGCCACTGCACCCTATTACATGACCACCTGCACCTGTATCACGTTTTTGTTTAACGAGCACCCATATACTGTATATAGCTACGATTTGCACTGCTTCTTTGTCTCACGTAACTGTCTCCTTGACCTGTGTCCCTGTACCATGTTTTGTTTGATAGTTTATGTTTAGCCTTAGCCACAGTATTTTGCCGAGTTGTCTTTGTGTCTTTGTTTTGTTGTTCGTTTGTTCATTAAATTGTTTGCAAATCTGCGATTGCTTCCATAATCTTCTTTGAAATGTGACAATATGTCATGACCAGGGAATGTTTCTGAACCTTGGGACAAGCCCCACACCCCTAGAGATACACCCACAATTGAAGAAGGTGTCTCTCAGGCTGTGGGCCCAAGGGAAACATGACATAGGCCTGATTAGAAGTACACCACCGGTCGTGATCACGGCCAAATTTTACTTTAGGCCCAGACAATCTCTTTAAGAGGGTCTCCAGACCCTCTTAAATCAGAAGCTATTGAGGGCATTAGACCAGATTTCTGGCCTTCGTTTCTCCTTCCTCAGTCTCGCCGTTGGAGTCGTCTCTCTTCCTCTT
Source organism: Ameiurus melas (assembly GCA_012411365.1). Lineage (NCBI taxonomy): Eukaryota > Metazoa > Chordata > Actinopteri > Siluriformes > Ictaluridae > Ameiurus > Ameiurus melas. Next base: position 21,045,586 of record CM022774.1, on the reverse strand, counting down.
CCGGGAGGGAGCGTGGGATGAAGCGTGAGCGTCCATCGAAATCTTGCAGGAAAAACAACAAATAGCAGAAAAAAAGGAACATCACACAATATTAAAAAAATAAGAAATAAACCTATAAGCCCAATCATTTGAAAATTCATTTGAAAATTCAGTTTGCGCTGTAGTATATTGAAAACAAATTATTTGATGTTTTACTTTATGAATTTAATTGATTTTTGAATGTATACACATTTTTAATAAACATGCATCAGTTTTAGTAAATGCAGACAAAGTGAATAGCTGAAAAATGACATTCAATATTGTAACACACAAAACAGCCAGATATACCTATGCACTGCTAATCAAAGAAAACAATTTATTAATCAGACATTAAATAAATCCCAATGGAATTCTCAGTATATACAAGCTCATTCGAATTGTACTGTTTGGAGGCTGTCACGCGAGGGAGAGGAATGAGATTCCAAGATTGAATCTGAACTGGACTCACGCCCAATTCTTGTAGGGCGCACTGGAGATCCCACATAGCTCTGCTGTGAACAAACAGTGGATATATCTGAATATATGGCATTTCATTTCATTGGTATCTCACAAAAGTGAATACACACCTCACATTTTTATAAATATTTGATTACATCTTTTCATGTGACAACACTGAAGAAACGACACTTTGCTACAATGTAAAGTAGTGAGTGTACAGCTTGTGTCACAGTGTCAATTTACTGTCCCCTCAAAATAACTCAACACTCAGACATTAATGTCTAAACCGCTGGCAACAAAAGTGAGTACACCCCTAAGTGAAAATGTCCACATTGGGCCCAATTAGACATTTTCCCTCACTGGTGTCATGTAACTTGTTAGTGTTACAAGGTATCAGGTGTGAATGGGGAGAAGGTGTGTTAAATTTGGTGTCATCGCTCTCACACTCCCTCATACTGGTCTCTGGAAGTTCAACATGGCACGTCATGGCAAAGAACTCTCTGAAGATCTGAAAAAAGAATTGTTGCTCTACATAAAGATGGCCTAGGCTATAAGAAGATTGCCAAGACCCTGACACTGATTTGCAGCATGGTGGCCAAGACCATACAGCGGTTTAACCGGACAGGTTCCACTCAGAACACGCCTCGCCATGGTCCACCAAAGAAGTTGAGTGCATGTGCTCAGCGTCATATCCAGAGGTTGTGTTTGGGAAATAGACGTATGAGTGCTGCCAGCATTGCTGCAGAGGTTGAAGGGGTGGAGGGTCAGCCTGTCAGTGCTCAGACCATACATCACATACTGCAAATTGGTCTCTCTATTGGGTGATTTGTCTGCGTCACTCCTCCTGTAAATATTATTATCTTTTCTGCATTTGCCTAAATTGTTTTCATTTGGTTGCATATTGTTATATTTGATGTATATTTTCATTTAGTTGATGGCAATTTTCTCTGCAACTGGCAACAGTATATTCACGTCCACAGGCTCGATATAACATAAATATCAACAAAAACATTCAGCCTTGGGATGCAATAACAGAGAAAATGTCCAATTTCTGAAGGCAAAACTTTCTTTTCAAGAGTTTGCAAAAGGAGGCATATACTGTCATATATACATTTTTTATCCTTCATACTCACAGTGTACAAGGCGATACACACATCATGATCAGTCAAAGCCAGCTTCCCACCTTTTGACCCTTTCAACGAAAGCATACACCACAGGCTGTTCTCCCCAATTCTTTGGAGAATGGAGCGAACTGTCTCTCCGATGCTGCTCCCCCACATTGTCTTCAAGTAAGCACGCTACAAGAAAGTCAAATAAAAAAGACATGGCCCAACATAAGATACAATTCTAGTTACAAGTCGCAGTTTGGAGATCTTCTGTAAGATACAGAAATGTTATAAAATACGATGACTGTAGTTCTTTCTTTCATTATTACACTGGGAAATGATTTTAATAGTAGACCATTCCATCACCATACTGGCATAAATGGCTACATTTTTACTGTATAAATCTTCAGTCAGAACGTGAATGAGTCACCTGGGTGTCATTTTTATTTCTGGATGATTTCATGAAGCTCACCAATACCGTTATTTTAGACAATAGAAAAGAGAAACAATATAGTAGACAAACTGTTTCATCTGGACTCAGTTCCTTGTGACAATCATTGGTCCAGAGGTGATAGCAATTTTTTGTTGTTGTTTTTTTGGCGGGGCGGGTGGGGGTGGGGATTTCGTTGCCGAAGTCAACTGAAAACAGTATAGTCTACACTTTGTATTCTATAAGGTTTCACTTACTGCAACAGGAGAGGACCTATACTTCATAATGGTTCCACCGAACATGGAACTGGTCGCGTCAAACGTTTTGGTGTTGGCTGCTCTTCGGGCCACGGGATCTAGTATAATCCATTCTGTTGAATGTGAATAATGTCTACTGAAATATATGTTCATGACTTTGAGTAACTACACACAAAAAATGCACTATAGTCAGCATGTGACAATTCCTATAAAATGTCAGCAAAAATTAACATTATCCAGTATATTACCTCCCTATCTTCTTTAACCCATGACCGATGAACGATGGCAAATGAACGATCTCCTTCTTGCAGAAACTTGACAAAATAATACTGATAGGACAGTATGTCTGTCACAGTTGTCAGTTTTGCGATGTCCATGATGTCACGGTTCCCCTTTGGGGGATAAATAAACATCCATTCTTATTTGCGATTGCATCTGCCACCTTTATCAGCTGCGTCACGGATGTATGACAGAATTCTCCGCCCACAATGGATGCAGCATTCAAACGAAGAGGACGCCGAATCCAGGAATCCATGCCCAGTAACCCCGCCTTGGATTCTATGCAGTTTAAGCAAAGGACTTTTGAGAAAATGACTGATCGGTATGACGGCGTCTTTGGTTTCCCGGACTATTTCATGAATGATTTTCAAAGTTATTTCTCCAGCCTGTTTGACCCGAAGCCAAGGGAAGAGCAGTGGGTTCTATTCATGGTGTCCAGACTTTTTGGCCCGGCTCGCACGTGGGCACAGCGATTAGCGGCCATGAGACCCTGGATACTGGAGGACAGTAGGCAGTTCTCGGATTTGTTTCTGAGGGACTTCGGAGTACCAGAGTGGTGCTATGACCTGGATAAGGTGCTGAAGGAGGTTAATTGGGGGACTAGTGCTGAGCTCCTATACCACGTGCACTATGTGCAAATGAGACACCAAGTGGAGATTAACACAGACCGCCAAGCTCCTGGCGAAGTTCCTGTCCAAGCCAAGTCCAAAGTTCCTGTCCAAGCCAAGTCTCCAGTTCCTGTCCAAGCTAAGTCCCAAGCTCATGTCCAGTCTCAAGTCCAAATCCAGTCTCACGTCTCTGAGTCTCAAGTCCAAGTCCAGTCTCACGTCTCTGGGTCTCAAGTCCAAGTCCAGTCTCGAGTTCCTGACATCTCGTCCAAGCCTGCGGATCTAGTCCTGCTCACGCCAGAGTCTGCTAAGGCAAGCCCAGAAATTTCTTTGGGGGGGGGCACTGAGGACAGCAGAGCTCCAGCCTGAGACCTACAAGGAGGTCTCTACGGTGGAGCTCCTGCCAGCCAAGGAGGCTGTCCTGCTGTCTAGCTCTGCCGAGGAAGCTGTCCTGCTGTCTAGCCCTGCCGAGGAAGCTGTCATGCTGCCTGGCACAGCCGAGGAAGTAGTCCTGCTGCCTGGCACAGCCGAGGAAGCTGTCCTGCTGTCTAACACAGCCGTGGAAGCTGTCCTGCTGCCTGACACCGCTGAGGAGGCTATCCTGCAGTCCTGTGTAGCTGAGGTCGTCGCTCAGTCTCACTGCTCAGCTGAGGTCATCGCTCAGTCGCCACGTCCAGCTGAGAACGTTGCTCAGCCTCACTGCTCAGCTGAGGACGTCGCTCAGTCTCCACGTCCAGCTGAGAACGTCGCTCAGCCTCACTGCTCAGTTGAGGACGTCGCTCAGCCTCCACGTCCAGCTGAGAACGTCGCTCAGCCTCACTGCTCAGCTGAGGTCGTCGCTCCGCCTCCACGTCCAGCTGAGAACGTCGCTCAGCATCACTGCTCTGCTGAGGTCGTCGCTCAGCCTCCACGTCCAGCTGAGAATGTTGCTCAGCCTCACTACTCAGCTGAGGACGTCGCTCAGTCGTTCTGCACTCCTGAGTACAGTGCTTTGTTCCCCTGCTCAGCCGAGGACGTTGCTCCGCTCTCAAGCGTCACCGAGGACGTCGCTCCACTCTCAAGCGTCGCCGAGGACGTTGCTCCGCTCTCAAACTTCAACGAGGACGTCGCTCTGCTCTCAAGCTTCGTCGAGGACGTCGCTCCACTCCCAAGCATCGTGGAGGACGTCGCTCCGCTCTCAAGCTTCGTGGAGGACGTCGCTCCGCTCTCAAGCTTCGTGGAGGACGTCGCTCCGCTCCCAAGCTTCGTCAAGGACGTCGCTCTGCTCTCAAGCTTCAACAAGGACATCGCTCTGTTTCCCCGATCCACCAAGAACATCATGCAGTTTCCTGGCTTTGCATGGGACATTCAGCCCAGGGGCCCTGGGCCACCAATGAACTGTTATGACTCAGGGCACTCCAGGAGAAGTGCCTTTGGGGGGGATTCTGTCACGGTTCCCCTTTGAGACGTGCTCGAAAGCGCAAATACGAGAGCACGTGCTTTTCCCGAGTGACAGCTGAACACGTGGGTGTTTGTTTATGTTTCTGTCATGTCTCCTTCCAGTTCTGTCATTGGTTGTGCTGTCACGTGTGTCGGTATTGCGCTCAGCTGTTAGCAGTTACGAGGCTAATTATGCCGGTTTATATACCGCACGCCTCCAAGCACACAACGCGGAGAATGACATAGAGTTACATAGTTTAAACTTAGTTATCACGTTCATGTTTTGATTTAGTTCACGCTGGGTTATCCGCTCCCAGGTCCACGTTCTAGTTCACGTTTCATGTTTTGTTTCATGTTTGTTTCATGTTTAATATCTTGACCCTGTTTTCCATACCACGACCTTGATCTCTGTTTTGCCCTGTTTATGCCTGTTTGCTGTTCGCCTGACCTTCGCCTGTTTCTGAACTTCGCCTGTTTCTCTTTGACATTATTTACATTGCTATTTATGTTAGGAAATGGAAATAAATCAGTTTCTCTGGTCAACCACATCATAGTCAAATGCATCAAAAGATCTGATCAGGAGATAACACATTCATAAAAGTCCTACATATCATAAAACAGTAAACATTCTATCTCAATGGTTAATATTCACACAAGAGCTCATAAAGACTGTGGTATTTTTGGTATTTTTTTATGATACTCAAACCTCTAGTATGTGTGTAGTACTGGAAACACATGAAAAACAGTTTTTCTGAATTATACCCCTCAGAATTAACACACTGAAGCACACAGCAATAAAGTGAAGAGCTGATTCAATGTCTTTGGTAAGAAAACCTTCTCTGGTAAACGGTTAAAACGCTCATTCTTATGACAAACAGCTTCTTAACAAGTCACATAAAACACTTCTCTCAGAAAGCGGCAGCAGTAACGCGCGTGCTCGTAGCCCCTGAGGTAAGACAGACAGCGTCATCTTGTGTAACTATCCGCTATCTTGTGTACCTAACCGACTGAACTTCAGCTAGCAGCAAGCTAGTGTTAATAGGTTCACTAATAACTTTAAAAAGTATACCAAAAAATCAGCTATTAAAACTTCAGCCTTTTCTGAATTTTCCGAAGTCAGAATTTTCAGCTGTGATTTAAAGACAAAATGTCCATTTTTAGCTCATGTTAGCTAAAATTCGTGCTGTACTAATCTGTTCAGTAGCATCCACAGGAGGAGGAAACCTTGAGCCTTGAACTTTAACATGTTAGATTTTACTCAAAAGAAGTATCTACTCTCTACATCACAGCTTAAATAATTTTCAGTAGATTTAATCTTAGGGCTAACCACAAGTTAGCTGTCTTCTCTTTAAACTGTATAGCTGAAGCACTGTTTAACGATTTAATTGAATTAAATTACATAAGAGATTTATAACTATGTGCAAAGATAAGGAGAAAAAACATTACTTGCCTTGAGTTGGTGTCCAGCTGTGAACTGATCATGGTGCTTGGCCATAAAGATAATCTTTGTTCTCATCTACCAGACCACACAATTCCATTGTATCACCGAAGAACCTCTGCAAAGCTCAGGCACTGTACTCTTCTTTGGTGCAGTTTGGTGCAATTTTTCTAAACAGCTTGTTGTTTGTATGGGATTCTTGATTTTTATAAGTTGCATTATGCGTTCTCATCCTGGTCAATTTTCACATTTTTCTATCCCCGTTTTCTGCCACATTTGGTCAACTGCCAATTTCCACCTACAGCTCTCCACTATCATAGGACAGGAAGTAACAGGGGAGGGTGGAGGCGATCAGAAGAGCTACCAGAACAAACAGTGCAACACAGTTTGCTGCGTATGTGGCTGAGTAGCCACTGAACGGTCAGAGTGGCCATGCTAACCTCTGACAACAACTGAAAGCACCTACAATGATCACATGAGCATCTAACCCTAACACTGGCATTCACGTAGATGTTACTTTGACATGTACAACCTACCTAGACATTATTGTAGAACAAATACACCCCTTCATAGCAACGGTATTCACTAATGCCAGTGGCCTCTTTCAGCAGGATAATATGTCCTGCCACACTGCAAAAACTGTTCAGGAATGGTTTGAGGAACATGACAAAGAGTTCAAGGCGTTGATTTGAACACCAAATTTCCAAGATCTCAATCTGATCGAGCATCTGTGGGATGTGCCAGACAAACAAAAGTCCAATCCATGGAGGCTCCAACCTACAGGACTTAAAGGATCTACTGCTAACATCTTGGTGCCAGATACCACAGAACATCTTCAGAGTTCTTGCAGAGTCCAAGTCTCAACAAGTCAGAGCTGTTTTGGCAGCACAAGGAGGACCTACACAATATTAGGCAGGTGGTTTTAATGTTATGGCTGAACGTTGTGTATTGCGCAAGTGCTCCATATAGCTCAGGCAGAGTGCACATGGTGCACAGAGCTGCATATCTCTGCCTGCACTCCAAAAATGATCATGTCATTCTGTTTGAAAATTTTGTACAATTGTCGTTCTTGAATAATTGTTCTTTTTATTAAAAGAAAATGTTATCCGAATGTCCTATGACCATTATGAATGAAATGTTGCTTAATTTGTGGATGAAAAAATTGCTTCTTTTTTTACATGAAGCAGCTTTGTATTTCAGTGTTTCTAGTTAACATTAAAAAATCAAACATTCTAGACCACACCCACTTCTATGAATACAAAAACTGATCAGAAAAGGCACTGCATTACACCTCTACAACATACACATGTACAAACACAAGCAAAGTTCATTCCGTATCTGATAACGGTGCCTCTGTGGTGGCTCTCGAGGTCACAGTGTGAGCCCGGCTCAAGGTGCGGCGTTTCTCTGCTGTCGTTGTGGCGGATCTCTGGTGCATAAAGGTGGTCTTCCTACCCATATTATTTCTTAGCGGATTATCGTTTTCATCATCGTCGTCATCATCATCATCAACATGGTCTTCATCATCTGCATCTTCATCGTCCTTCTTGGCTCCATGGGGCATCATTATGGTGTGTCTCAACTGGCTCAGAGGTTCCCCCAGTATACCAAAGCTAAGAACCCGACAAGAGACACCAAAGATGTTCAAATGGACAGGAACAATTCACGAATATAGCTATAAATATTAAAGCTAGAGTAACTCTGTTGTCACCTGCACGATGCCAGCTGTTGGCTGAGCTCCTCCATCAGAACATCTGTGTCTATAAGCTTATCTGGCTTCTGCTTGTGGAGGCTGGGGCTTTGGAATAAATGAGATGCTTTTTCTCGTGTGGAAGGCAGGATGGACATCATGACAGGTGAGCACTGGGTCAACATAGAGACTAGGCCCAACCTACGCCGAGACTTCCTGTATTAAAGATCACATCAGATTATTTGAAGTTGGAAAATGGTTCTCATTTTTACTCACCAACTGTGCATTAGAGATAGGAGTGATGTCATTTTAACCACAGCATGTAACACTATAGCGTAGTCACAATACTCTATAGGTACAAGGTGAGACACAGACCTGATGCTTGGAATGGTCTCGGGCTGACTCTCTTCCTGGGTGATCTCTTGCTCTTCCTCTTCCTCCTCTGCTTCGTTCCTTTGAGCCCTCAGGGCAGGATTGAAGGTGTCAGGGCGCAACAAGTGACCAATCTCAGTCTGAATGCCCTTTAGATCCCGCCTTCCAAAGGTGATCCATGGCACATAGCAGAAGAAGCTGTACAGACACTGGAATGTACATGTAAAGCAGACAGATGTTTAGTAAAATCTACCTTCAGCTTCAGTTGCCTCTATTTGCTTAAGAACCTGGTTGCTGAAGGCAGGGGAGGAATGAATGTGGATTGTTAAAATGTAAAACAATTATTTTACATATTTTAAAATGGTGCAGTGAGTACGGCCATGAAGTCTGATTGGTGAGGAACAGAATACTACATGGTGCTATTACAGGAAAATAATCAACAACAAGGTGATAGGATGTTACCCTTAAGTGACGTCATTTTTTATCCATGTATGTGAAGCTAGTTGGTCCCTGTTATCACAAACGTTTCGGCCAGTTTAAATGTTCCTTTGCTTTTTCTTAATAAGACAGAGTTAATAAGTCAGAATTAATGCAGCTTGTTGCTGTCACGTTTCGTGACGTCAGGAAGATTGGACGGATGCAAACGCAGTTCGAACTGTAACTTTATTTACAGAGAGATGAGCAGACAAATCCAAAACGTAATCCAGACACATAATCCAAAAACAGGCAAGAGGTTCGGCGTTCGGCAAACAGGCGTATACTTCCGGGCAAGGCAGAGATCAAGGTCGCGGTCACGGGATACAGGGTCGATATACGAAACATGAAACAAAACAACAGTGAGGGACTGGTAGCGGAGAAACCAGTATCAACTAATAAAGCAAATGGAGACAAGACTATGACTATAACTATGACAAATCTAACAGACTATGACTAACGCATATAACTAATCTAAGTCTAATATTCCGCATTGAGTGTTGCGAGGCATGCGGTATATATGCTGACGTGATTACCCTCGTAACAGCTAACAGCTGAGGGTAATCCAGACACGCGTGACATGACAACCAATGACGGAACGGGGAGGAGACATGACATAAACAATAACAAAAGCACGTGTTGAAATGTCACTGCTGTCAACATTGGAAAAGCAGGTGCTCGCGCATTCGCGCTTAGAGCACGCTGCTTCAAGGGGAAATCATGACAGTTGCCAAGACACTGTAAAGTGTAAAGCCCTTCATCCTAAAGCCTCTCCTTTTGTGGAAAACTTAAAGGAAAATTTAAAGGAAAACTTAAAGGAGCAACTTCAGACTGGAGACCTACATAGAGGTAAATAAATATCTCCTTACAGAAATGCTTTTCTTTGTTCTCTGTTTCACCAACCTCATAAAGATGCCTATCTCTGTAAGTGGACGACACCCTGCTCCTGTGGACATAAATCAGAATTTGTAACAAAACTCTAATCCAATAATTATGCACCACACGTGAGGACAGCAGAATCACAGGCACGTCAGTTCATTTTTCTCTATTAATTGGGACACGTTTATTTTTGCGCTAGCAGATTAGTTATGCATCATTCAGCAGAAACTCCAGAACTCCAGTACTGATGACGTCTTGTAAGGCCATGTTTTGTTTTCTCGAAAGAGCATTATTCATCCTAGAACCTGCAATCAGATATGGCCTACTTATAAACTGAGCAGCAGTGTAACATCAGGCAGTCTACTGTGAATTAGTGTCCGAGTGTACCTTTAAGTGACAATGAAAAGCCAAATTACTGATGGTTGGTGACTTGCCACTGACCTGCCACAGGCCATGTGGTGCTGTTGGGAGAGACCCTGCCCCAGCACCAGACTGGAGTAACAGACGGCCAGGTGCTTCTTGGCTAGCTCCAGTTTAACGTTTTCTTCTGCTGTCATCTGCTGCTCTGTCACACTCTGCTCCCTGAAACAACCAAAAGAAAGAGGATTATGCTAATCCAGATTTACAATTAGCCAGCACTAGTGCAGTGAGTCAGGTTAGTCTAAGCTCTGCTGTTGCTTAGACTTCATTGTAATCAGTGAAGCAGTTCTTACTCTTTCGATGACTATACGTGTAACTGACGTCACACTCATATGTCCTTTTTAAACATCTCATTTCCAGATGTATTTCCCCTCTTTGCTGTAATAATAATCTCCACACTTCTGGGAAGGCTTTCCACTAGATTTTAGGAGTGTGGATGTGGGGATTTGTGATCATTCAGCAAGAAGAGCATTAGTGAGATCGGGCACTGATTTCAGGCGAGGAGGCCTGGGGCTTGTCGGCTTTCCAGTTCATCCCGAAGGTGTTCAGTGGGGTTGAGATCAGGATTCTTTGTAGGACACTCGAGTTCTTAGACACCAAGGAACGATAGACACCTTAAACACCTTAGACCAACCATGTCTTCACAGAGCTTGCTATGTGCACAGGGGTATTATCATGCTGGAATAGTTCCAGCGAAGGGAAATTGTAATGCTACAGCATAGAAAGACATTCTAGATAAGTTTGTCTACCACTTCTGTATGTGCGAGATCTCCGATCCCTCAGACGTCATTATCTTAAAAGCCGTCATAAGTCTGTAATGGAGATCCTGACATGGGCTCAGGAATACTTTGGTAAACCTTTGTCAGTCAGCACCATTCGCCGCTGCATCCACAGATGCAAGTTAAGGCTTTACTATGCAAAGCAGAAGTCATACATCAACACTGTCCAGAAGCTCCGCCCACTTATCTGGGCTCCGTCTCATCTGAGATGGACCGTAGCACAGTGGAATCGTGTTTTGTGGTCCGACGTGTCAACATTTAAATAGTTTTTGGACGAAACAGCCGTCCTCCAATCTCAATCCAGACTGCAGAATCTCTCACCATCTTCAAAAAACAGCTAAAGACCCACCTCTTCCGTGAACACCTAACCAACTCATAAAAAAAAAAATAAAAACACAACACACTTACACCTCTACTCTGTGCACTTTGCTTCCTCTGGAACTCAATTAATGGATCTTGTATAGTAGCACTACTTGTACTGTTCTCTGCTTGATATATCGCTTTGCTTATTTGTAAGTTGCTTTGGATAAAAGCGTCTGCTAAATGAATAAATGTATGTATAAATGTGTTCTCCGAGACAAAGAGGAAAAGGACCATCCAAACTGTTATCAGCATCAGGTCCAAAACCCAGCGTCTGTCATGGTATGGGGGTGTGTCAGTACCCATGGGGTAACCTGCACATCTGTGAGGGTATCATTAATGCAGAAAGATATGTACACATTTTGGAGCAACATAAGCTTCCATCCAGAGTAGGACAATGCCAAACCACATTCTGCAGAGATTACAAGCGCATGATTGCGTAAGCAGAGAGTGCAGGTGCTAGCATGGCCTGCCTGCAGTCCTCACCCGTCTCCCATTGAGAATGTGTGGAGCATTATGTGCAGAATAAGGCAACGAAGGCCCCGTACACTTGCGCAGATGAAGATATGCATAATGGATGAACGGGGGAAAATTCCATTTGCTAAACTTAACCAACTGGTGTCTTCACTCAGCGCCCAAACGCTTAATAAGTGTTATTAAAAGAAAAGGTGCTGTTACACAGCAATAAACAGTTTGAGTGTGTTGCAGTCATCGATTTTAAATGAGAAATGAGTGTAAAAATAAATTAAATTCACAAAGTAAAATATCTAATAATGTGTTAATAATGTGTTTTTAATATAGTACAGGGTGAACTGAATTTTCATATGACTCTTTTTTTTCCCATTTTCCATAATGTCCCAACTTTTTCAGAATTGGGGTTGAATACTTTGTTAACAGTACTTTAAAGTATACCATAACCTACTTCACATTCTCAATTATGACATATCTGAAGGAATCCACTCTGTGACAGTAAACCGTGCAATCCTGAGATTATTTGTAATCCCTTTCAAACACATTTAATCCCTAACTTTCGACTCACACCATGAGGGGCTTGGACCTGTCCTCCAGAGCCTTCCTCTGCCAGTAGCAGTGCAGGTACAGCAAAAGAGCAGCCAGAAACTCGTCCAGCTCCTTACTCCTGCACTCAAAACAATTTCTTTATCGATACAGCTCCTATTTTAATATGACCCTAATTATGATCATGTTTACTAGCGAGAATACTTCGAATGACTTACTTAATCATAGTCAAAAAGCAAAGTGGAATGGGCAGTGCATCCTTCTCCTGCATTAACGAGACTGCCACCTCTGTAAATATATAGAAATTGAATAATATACACACTCATAATTTTTTGTATAGGTGCAAGATGAATTATGAATCTGTCTGCACTGCATCAGTGTTGAGCGTAACAGAGCATCTACTTATATTATAAGGATTACTGTTAACTTCATAAATTATAATGATCAATATTATTATCTACACAAGGAGAGGACTGTGTGTAATATCAGTTACGTTTAATATCCTCAATGGTGATCAAGTCCCCCTGTGAGCATTCTGCAGCAGCCTTGTGGGTGTCCAGCTCAGCAGATCTGACACGCTTCCTCAGACCAGAGCTCCCTCCTTTGGCTGAAGACTTGCACTGTGAAATTCTTTTAAATAAATAAATAAATAAATCCAAAAAACTAGTTAGTTAGATTTTTTTTTTCTTGATACAGCACAGAAATAATACTAATCACTATTAAACCCACAATTATGGTTAAGAATTTGTAAAGCAGTTTTGTAAACATCATACCGCAATAAACTTGAGTCGTTCTTTTGCAGAAACCTATCCCATAGCTTATCCGTAACCTTAAATATTTGCTCATTTTATAACTTAGATGGTGGTTAGAATTTTATTCAGTCATCTTAAGCAGCTGCTTCCAGGGCTGTTGTGGATCTGGAGACTATCCCAGGAACACCGGGTGAAAGACAGGAATACTCCCTGGATGGCACGTCATTCGTGTTCACACACTCGTTCACAAACCAGAGACCCTGGAGCTGTGAGACAGCAACACTATACCTCTATACCCAATGTGCCGCCATGCATCCTGGTCATAAACTGATCATTTTGAATTAGAAAGAAGAGGGGGAAAATGTGCTTATATCATCCCTTGATATGAGTTCAACTAGATGGGAAGTTGTTAGGTGAAAGGAAACATGCTTAACACATCAGAACTTTATGCATGGATGAAATTTTGTCTTAACGTCTCAGTGGTTCAGCATTAAGAGAGAGAGAATTAAAAGTACTTGTACTTTACTAGATGTTCCCTAACAAGCTCTTGGTATGATGGCGTCTTTGAGGCTTTTCTCTTCTTTTTAACCCCAGCAGAGATGTTAAAACTGTTAAAACAACCAACAGTCAAGATTCATACAATACAGGTGATTGTCTAATGGTTTAATTATGCAACTCAATCAGAATGTAAAAGTCAGTTTACCAAGTAAACTGCAGGGTTTGTGTTTCATCGTTCCAGGTCCATTTTCCAGGAGGAGGCACGCTAACCTGTGAAGAGCATCAATACAAGACACAAGAATACAAAAACCTTTCTTCATTCAACCTGTATTTTTCTTGGTTGTTGCGACTATAAAGAGAGGTGCAGTAAATTAGTAATGTTCATATGTTCATTCTCATGAAATGAAACCGCAATATATTTTAAACGTTTATCAATGCCGTTTTAAATCCCTAAGCACTGTTCATTTGAGGATAAATTCGATATGTACCGTTTCCTTTTCTAACTTTGCCATCTCCTCTCAGCCACAGTCCCATTCAAACCAGGCTGTTTACAATGATGGCGGACTTGTATCTTAGCAACAGGTCCTGAAAGCTGCCGATAACGAATCAACTGATCAGGCAGATGCTACATAAACCTACACGTTTATTTAATATAGAAGAAGAGGGGGGGGTTGTACACTCAGTATTACATTATTATTATTATTATTATTATTATTATTATTATTATTAGGGTTGCTGCATTACATATCATACGTTACAAAATATCATTAGCACCTGCTGCACCACAACAGACCACTGGGGGCTGCTACACACAAACTACAAACCAAGATGTTGTCAAGGCATGTAAAAAAAAAAAAAGAAGAAAAGAAAAGAAAGAAAGGAAGAAAAGATAAGAAAAGAAAAACAAGTGCTTATTTCTTTCTTAAATTCAGTTTGTGTCGTATTTATTGTTTATTGTTATTGTCTTTCGCTTTCGCTTAATTTCAGCACTGAATCAGATAAATTGCTGCGTTGACGCTTTGCTCCAGATAAGTGGGCGGGGCCAGCTTTGACAGACAGCTTGTCCTGTAGCTGCAAGGTATCCGCTAATTCATCCCGCCTCTTCCGGTTTGTCTCCTAATACCTGGTGTATAACTGTAGTCGAGGGTCCAAGTCCAGAACATCCGGTAAGACACGTCCTTTGGGCCCGAGCACCGATGGTGTGAGGTTCTATTGGATCGACTCTGTTTATTATTATTATTATTATTATTATTATTATTATTATTATATTATTATCATCCAAAATAAATCGTATTTTTGAGGACCTAAACATACCCGAAAACACACGAAACTCTGCGCACGCATTAGAACCGGTGAAGATTTACATCTGATATGGGTTCCAGAACCGACATCATATTCAGTCCGTCTAATGATATTCAATAATATTCAGACGTCTCACAAATTTTGATGTTTCGCCTTGAAAAAGGACGCTGTTATAAATTAACCAAACGTCACATGATTAGTACGAATCCTGACCTGAGCACATCTACATGCCAGTATTCAGTTGTAGTCATAGCGCCACCTGATGGCAACATGAAGTGACATGTTTTTACACTGATGTAGTCCTAGCAAAATATAAATAAATCAAAAAAATTATACATGGCAACCAATTCTAAACATGCTGGCAACATTTGGCTAAAGTGCTAAAGAGTGCTTTTACTGCTGCTAGTGAACAGGAAGTTGTTATGACTCATGCACACTATGCCTAATCTTCCGAAAACATCACATGATTCATATGAATCCTGGCATGAGGACATCTCCATGCTGATATTCAGTTATAGTCATAGCACCGCCTGCTACCAACAGGAAATTAAATGTTTTTCATCATGATTCAGTCCTAACAACATACAAGTGCTTAAAAGAGGCTCTTGTCCTGTCCGGGGTGTACCCCGCCTTGTACCCGATGCTTCCTGGGATAGGCTCCAGGTTCCTCGTGAACCTGAAAAGGAATAAGCGGTAGAAGATGGATGGATGGTGTTCTCCTGGCAGAGCAGCCCCAACCTGCTCTCGGGTGCGAGAGTCATCGCCCAGTCATCGCTGCTTGCAGCTTTAATTTTACTTTGCGATTTTGAACATATATATGTGTGCTCTTTTACGCTGTGAAAAGAAGTACATAATGGCGACAGTTAAAAGGATGTATGAGTAAAAATGTAGTATGTGATCACAGAGTAACTCTTCGAGGTTACAGATAGCCCGTTTATTAGGTGTAGGTGTACTTCTTTCTAAAAATAGATGCATTTCACCGACTCATATGTTGACTGGAAAAGCGCATGTCACACTTTGCCGGGACAGACTCTGTCATATGTAATTCATTATTTACTACAATGTCATGAGTACCTCTTATCCATGTGAAGCACTCCCAAAACAACATGTGTAGGGGAACTTTAATCTAAACTAATCTTTTTGCAGCTGAGGATTTACCCGTACACTGACTCATTTCCAGTGACTGAAGTGACAGGGTGAAGGTGATGGCAGCTCAGGGAGACAGAGTGATGATGCTAAGTGAATGGGAGGACAAATGGCAGGAAGGAAAGATTGCCTTTCACCAACCTCACATTCACCAGTAAGTGGTACTTTTACTATTTAATCAATCCCATCTGTGAGCAGTGGCCTTGCCAGTGTGTCGACATTATCAGCCCCAGCATCACGGGGAAGCTGCCCCGCTCCCTGGCTGGGTGAGTGGCTCAGGAGGTGTAGAATAGGACTGTCTGAAATACATCTATATTAATATGGTTATAAATGTAGGGCTATGTACACTGTATGGCCAAAGGTTAATGGACACCTGACCATAACATTTATATGTGCTTTTTGAACGACATATTCCAGATTTAGCTCTCTTTTTCTTTTATAATAACCTCCACTCTTCTGGGAAGGCTTTCCACTAGATTTTGGGGCGTGGCTGTGGGGATTTGTGTTCATTCAGCTACAAGAGCGTCAGTGAGATCAGGCACTGATGTTAGGTGAGGAGGTCTGGGGTGCAGTCGGTGTTCAGTGGGGTTGAGGTCAGGGATCTGTACAGGATATCGAGTTCTTCCAGTCCAACCTTCTCAACCTATGTCTTCATGGAGCTCGCTTTGTGCACAGGGACATCGTCATGCTGGAACAGCTTTGGGCCTCTTAGTTCCAGAGAAGGGAAGTTTTGCTTCCTACTTTGTGTTTCATGAAAGCCCACGTATGGGTGTGATGGTCAGGTGTCCACAAATTTTTGGGCACATACAGAAGTGTATCATTTGCAGCTCATCAGATAAGTTAATATTTCCATATTTTGTAAAATGTTTTGTTTTGATGGTAAGAGCTTCCACACCCACCGAAACCTTTGTGGCTACTTAAAGACATTTTTCCACCTGTAGAGGGTAAATGCATGGCAGGTCTGGGCATGAATAATCTGTATAATCTAAGAGTGTTTACTTCTCTCACATGCATGTGATTCGTGTTGTCTTCTATCTTCAGAATGCTAAAGGATAATCTAGACAAAATTTTGTGTGGACAGCAGCAGGTTCGGTTTTTCTTCCCTCTCTGCGGGAAAGCCGTAGACATGAAATGGTAGGTGGTTGATTTTTCATATCCTGACTATTACAATAGGTTGGAACAGAATATGCCTGCCGTTAGACAGACGACGAAACTATTATGTGTCTCAGAGTTACTCATGCATTGTATTCTGTGTGTCTCAGGCTGGCAGACATGGGTCACGTGATCGTTGGGGTTGAGATCTCTGAGAAAGGGATAAAGGAGTTTTTCGAAGAACACAGCCTAGAGTACAAAGAAGAGCCAGTCCCAGCTATACCTGGAGCAAAGGTGTTCAAGGTATACTGCAAACCTTTGCTATTTTTCCCATTCATCTCATTTATTTGACCACGTATAAGAACTTGGTAGAAATCGGTAAAAGAGCTCACTTGGATCTTAGATTAAAAATAATCCGTGGTCTTTGTGTTGGCCGACCGAAACAACAATATTAATTATTAAATATTACCTAAAGTGAAGTCGCAGACAGGCCCAGCACTGTTCCGGAAACCGGTTTGGCAACAAAACTATTCTTACATGGGGAAAGAATGTTTTCCTGTTTGTCTTCCAGACAGATAGTGTCCTGTCACATTCCCACATAAACAACTGAAAAGCTTGAAAAATAGAGAGAGAAAAAAAACATGACCTTGTGTGACCCGGTCAAACCTTGACCCTGAGCTGTGGCAGGATCTCAAGATAACCTCCTGAAACACAGTTTGGCCACTTTTACAAGTAAACAAATGTGCAGGTCTGTGAGAACTTCCAAAAGGCAGATCCGAACGACATTAAACAACACTGATGGATCCATTTTTAACGATGACTTAAAACATATGGATAAAGAGTATGAAGATGCTGCACAGATCTGTCACCTGTGTATAAAAATATCTGTGCAGCTAGTATACATGGCGTCCATTTATTATTAATGCAGTGAGAATGTCCGTGTAGCTCAAGCATTTGTACTGTCCTGCTCTGTCTATCTACACTGATTATCCTTAGGCAAGAAGAGAATTATATACCGCATGTGCAGCTGACTTTGAAGAAGTGTATCATCTAAAGGGTCGTCTAAACTCCAAAAAGCAGTCTACACTATAAAGACCTGAGCTTTTAAAATGCCAAAATAATGAATATGTATGAATACAGATCTGCTGAGAGATGGATCGCTTATTGTTCCTGTGTGACTGGGTAATACCTGGAGCTGCACAGTTTTAATTGGATAGTAAATTAGTGCGTTATTACTGGTTGGTAGCATTGTTCTTGTTTTTTTTTTTATTAATTCATGATAAGCTTAAAAAAAAACAACATATAGTCATGTGATTTCTCACATCTGATGTAGTTCACTCAGTGTACTTTCTCTGTTCCCAGAGCTCTGATGCAAAGATCTCCCTCTATCAGTGCGATTTATACAAGTTCTCCAGGTGGGAGTTGTACCTTCCAGTTTTAGATTACGAAGCATGCCTGCGAAAAATACTGTGGACTCTGAGTCTCTCTCTCTGTCTGGTTCTCTCTCTATCTCTCTCCCTCCCTCCCTCCCCCCCCCCTCTCTCTCTCTGTCTGCAGTGCTATAGAGGGTCAGTTTGGAGCGATTTGGGACAGGGGTTCTCTGGTGGCCATAAACCCATGTGACAGGCAGCAGTAAGTCGTCGGATTTGTCAGCATTTGCACTGAAAGATTGCGTCATTCAAAACCTTTACAGCTTGTTACGTGAAGTCATTATGTAAGGAATAAAACACAATAGTCTGTCCATGTTGTTCTAGAAAAGTCACAACAGTGTGGTGTGATGCGGCTCATCATGACATGGAGTTACCGTTGCCACTATGAAGTGGATTATTTTTCAAAATCCGCTTGTCAGCAAAGTGTTTTATTCTCCCTATACCATAGCAATTGGCTATCGACTTAACAATCGATTTGCACTAATTAAAGAATAACACACACTTTTCATTCATTTGCAGTTATGTTTAATGTCGTAGAATATCCACTTCTGCTATAACAGCTATAAACAGTCATTCCTTCAACCTCTCTCTCTCTCTCTCTCTCTCTCTCTCTCTCTCTCAACCTTTTTTTTTTTTTTTTTTTGCTCTGTCTTGAAGTTAGTAAGACATAAAAATGCAACTTATGTTGGCAAGAAACCAGAAAGTGCAATTACCTCTGTGACAAAGACTTTCTCTTGTTAGAAAACTTAAAGAAACCACGTTACCTCTAATAAGTACAAAGCACTGCCAGTGGAGAGTCTGTCTCCATACGATATATAACTATCTCCACACAGAAAACTTTAGCATATTAAAGATTCTACACGTTCAAGTCCCAGTGTACGTCGTTACTATGGAAACATTACTGTATTAGAGTGAGCACATTAATATAAACCTGTGATTTGCCTTGTCGGAATATAATAGGGTAAAAGAAGAACGAGGATAATTGTTGTGCCAGAAATGTAAAATGTATTGTTTGATGACTGTCATATTCTTTGTGTCCTGAAGGTATGCTGCTCTCATCATGTCCTTGATGGACAAAGACTGCAGGTATTTATTGGCCACACTGGAATATAACCCTGAATTGTGGAAAGGTAACAGTACAGTTGACTTATACTGATTTGGACATTTCCTTTAGAGTCTGGTGAGAATGTGTATCAGTGTTTCTGTTTAATCGTATTGTTTTTCCACACAACAGGGCCACCATTTGTTGTGCTTGAAGAGGTTGTGAAAAGTTTATATGGTGAGTTTACCTCAAGGATGTGCTGCTTCTAACAGGGCAATTTCTCTCTCTCTCTCTTTCTCTCTCTCTCCCCGTACATACATATATATATATATATATATATATATATATATATACACGCACACACAGTACTGTGCAAAACTTTAGGCACCCTATTTTTTTTTTTTTTTAGTACAAACTTTGTTATAGATTTTTATTTTATGAACTCTACATTATGGCGTCGGTAAAAAAGCATTAGTTTTCCAGCACAAAATGAAATGTTACTGAAAACTGTTGGTATGTCAGTAAAGAAAGCAGCAGATATTATGTCAGAAACACTTTTCAGATCAAAATTTTTTTTTAATGAAGGCTGCTGGGTTTCGCCACAAAAATCAGAAGTCAAAGTCTCCAGAACAGCCGTGCGCAAGATGCTCCGTAAAACGTACACGCTAATTTCCTGCACACATTGTACCTGAGACCACTCATTGACTTTGTTTCACTTAATACTGTTTACTGCTCTTTATAGCATTTTTTTAATGTAGAAACATTTAATTTCATTATTTTTGAAGACATCTTTGCTCTACAGCATTGTGTGTGTGTGTGTGTGTGTGTGTGTGTGTGTGTGTGTGTGTGTGTTTTACAGGTGATGCCTGTGACATTGAGGTGGTGCAGAGTAAAGATGCCTTTGAAGAAAAACATAAAGCGTGGGGACTAGACTCGCTTCTAGAGAAGTTGTACCTGCTAACTCTAAAAGCCAAGTTGAACTAACAGACTTTCAGGAATGATGTCTTAGCAAGTGAAAAAGTTTTAGATATTCAGTTGTATAGATAGACGGTTAATGAGTCTTTATTTGTCACATATACATTACAGCACAGTGAAATTCTTTTTTCTTCGCATATCCCAGCATGTTAGGAAGTCGGGGTCAGGCGCAGGGTCAGCCATGATACGGGAGCAGAGAGGGTTAAGGGCCTTGCTCAAGGGCCCAATGGTGGCAGTGCTGTGGCTTGAGCCCCCGACCTTCTGATCAGTAACCCAGAGACTTAACCATGAAGATACCAATGCGACCGACTGGCAGACAGACAGACCGACAGACAGACTGACAGACAGACCGACAGACAGACAGACAGACTGACAGACAGACCGACAGACAGACAGAGCGAGCTCTATGTTTCCTACAAGAATCAGGCAATGGAAGTGATTCAATCTCAATATACCTTTGTATGCATTTTAATACTGAAATTTATATTTGAATGTTAATCACCATGACAGAATTGCACCGCTTAACAACTAGCCTTAAGAATTGAGAAGACCTTTAATGTCAAAATCATTAATGCATATTTTCCAAAAGGTGACACTACCGCATGATCACAGAACAGCAGTTGAGAAATGAACCTCATTAGCAGAACGAGCCTCATTAAAGCGCAGATACCTGAAATCATTACAGCGAAACCACTGAATGATCGCTTAATTATAAATATCAGACCTAACTCATTAATGAAGTTTGTATGAAAAGAGGCAGCTTAAAAGGAATTACATGCACAAAGCCCGATCCTGAGGAAGAACACATTGTAACACAGCTGGGTGAGACATTTTTATTCTTTCCACACCCGGGTGGGTTTTGAATATTTAGAGGAAATCACAGGAACCCTTTAACCCACACCATCTGCTCCAACACAATAGTGATTATGTTTCCCCATGGATGGTTCGATTACCTGCTAGATAGTGTGTGTATTGCAGCACGCCAGAGAAGACGGTGGAAAAAAAGACGACAAGACAAGACGGAAAACATAACAAATCGTATGGCTGCTGTTTGCTTCTGGGTTGTTGTTGTTGTTGTTGTTGTTGTTTTCTTCCCTTTTACCTCCTTTAAACTTCTCAACATCAAGAGCCACTCATCGTTAGATGGTCTAGCAGGACTTCAAAGAAAACATCCATCCATCTTCAACCGCTTACGCCTTTTCAGGGTCGCAGGGAACCTGGAGCCTATCCCAGGAAGCATCGGGCGCAGGGCGGGGTTCAAAGAAATCGATGTCTTTTATATACATATTGCCTTGTTCAAATGCTCACGGAGCAACAAAGAAAACCACTAAATTGCCAAGTGATTTATGTTCTTTATAATTTATGCATGTGATCTCCACCTGGCAAAATCTATTTGAAATAAATCATATTTACTACATATGCATTACTGTGTGTATGACGTTTCTGTGCATGTTCTCCGCGTGTTTGTGTGGGGTTACTCTGCGTTCTCCAGTTTCCTCACACCTCCCAAAAACCTGCCAGTAGGTGGATTAGCTATGCTGACCTGCGTTTGGTGTCAATATGTGTGCATGTCACCCTGCACATGCATTTCCAGTTGTTTCCCCTTTTGCTGTTATAATAAGCTCCACTCTTCTAGGAAGGCTTTGCACTAGATTTGAGAGGGTGGCTGTGGGGATTTGTGTTCCTTCAGCTACAAGAGCATTAGTGTGAGGAGGTCTGAGGTGCAGTCGGTGTTCCAGGCCATCCCAAAGGTGAGATTCAGTGGAGTTGAGGTCAGGGTTCTGTGCTGGACACTCGAGTTCTTCCAGTCCAACGTTCTCAAACAGGTTTGGACATCTTGGTTCCAGTGAAATTAAATATAAAAACTACAGGATGAAAAGACATTTGTGTGTTTCCAACTTTGTGGAAAATGTTCGAGGAAGGCTCGCATACTAGTATGGCTCCCAAGGGTCAGGCGTCCACATATAGTGTAGTTCTATACTTGAACACAAGATGGCAGCACCTTCTCTAACATCCTTACCTTCTTAAAGAGACGAAGGTTAAATAGTGGAAACTTCATATAAATTCGGTTTGTTTATTTTACAGTGTTCTTCTCTTTGTTTATATTCTGACATGCCATACAGTATATTCTGAATTGGGTGTAAGATTCTTGTCTTATATTTTGATTAATTATGACAGAACTTAATGGTCTATGGCAGGGTTTCTTAGTTCCAGTCCTATTTGGCCAAGAAGCATAATATAATGATTTCCCTGCTCTAGTATCACTTGTTAAACCATATATATAATATATCCTATAATATCCTGGGTATAATATTCTGGGTATAATATCCTGTGTATAATATTCTGGGTATAATATACTGTATATAATAGTCTGGCTACAATATTCTGGGTATAATATCCTGGGTATATTATTTTGGGTATAATATCCTGGGTATATTATTTTGGGTATAATATCCTGGGTATATTATTTTGGGTATAATATTCCGAGTATAATATCCTGTGTATAAAATGCTGGGTATAATATCCTGTGTATAATAGTCTGGGTATAATATCCTGTGTATAATAGTCTGGATATAATATCCTGGGTATAATATCCTGTGTATAATAGTCTGGGTATAATATCCTGTGTATAATATTCTGGGTATAATATCCTGGGTATAATATCCTGTGTATAATAGTCTGGCTACAATATCCTGGGTATAATATCCTGGGTATATTATTTTGGGTATAATATCCTTGGTGTAATATTCTGGGTATATTATTCTGGGTGTAATATTCAGGGTATAATATCCTGGGTATAATAGTTTGGCTATAATATTCTGGGTATAATATCCTGGGTATAATAGTTTGGCTATAATATTCTGGGTATAATATCCTGGGTATAATAGTTTGGCTATAATATTCTGTGTATAATATCCTCAGTGTAATATTCTGGGTATATTATTCTGGGTGTAATATTCAGGGTATAATATCCTGGGTATAATAGTTTGGCTATAATATTCTGGGTATAATATCCTGGGTATAATAGTTTGGATATAATATTCTGTGTATAATATCCTCAGTGTATTATTCTGGGTATATTATTCTGGGTGTAATATTCTGGGTGTAATATCCTGAGTATATTATTCTGGGTATAATATCCTCAGTGTATTATTCTGGGTATGTTATTCTGGGTGTAATATTCTGGGTATATTATTCTGGGTGGAATATTCTGAGTATAATATCCTGGGTATAATATCCTGAGTATATTATTGTGGGTATAATATTCTGGGTGTATTATTCTGGGTATATTATTCTGGGTATATTATTCTGGGTATAATATCCTGAGTATATTATTCTGGGTATATTATTCTGGGTGTAATATTCTGAGTATAATATCCTGGGTATAATATCCTGAGTATATTATTCTGGGTATATTATTCTGGGTGTATTATTCTGGGTATTTTATTCTGGGTATATTATTCTGGGTGTAATATTCTGGGTATATTATTCTGGGTATATTATCCTCAGTGTATTATTCTGGGTATATTATTCTGGGTGTAATATTCTGGGTGTAATATCCTGAGTATATTATTCTGGGTATAATATCCTCAGTGTATTATTCTGGGTATATTATTCTGGGTGTAATATTCTGGGTATATTATTCTGGGTGGAATATTCTGGGTATAATATCCTGAGTATAATATCCTGAGTATATTATTGTGGGTATAATATTCTGGGTGTATTATTCTGGGTATATTATTCTGGGTATATTATTCTGGGTATAATATCCTGAGCATATTATTCTGGGTATATTATTCTGGGTATATTATTCTGGGTGTAATATTCTGGGTATATTATTCTGGGTGTATTATTCTGGGTATATTATTCTGGGTATAATATCCTGAGTATATTATTCTGGGTATATTATTCTGGGTGTAATATTCTGAGTATAATATCCTGGGTATAATATCCTGAGTATATTATTGTGGGTGTAATATTCTGGGTGTATTATTCTGGGTATATTATTCTGGGTATATTATTCTGGGTATAATATCCTGAGTATATTATTCTGGGTATATTATTCTGGGTGTAATATTCTGGGTATATTATTCTGGGTATAATATCCTGAGTATATTATTCTGGGTATATTATTCTGGGTGTAATATTCTGAGTATATTATTCTGGGTATATTATTCTGGGTGTAATATTCTGGGTATATTATTCTGGGTGTAATATTCTGGGTATATTATTCTGGGTATAATATCCTGAGTATATTATTCTGGGTATATTATTCTGGGTGTAATATTCTGAGTATATTATTCTGGGTATATTATTCTGGGTGTAATATTCTGGGTATATTATTCTGGGTATAATATCCTGAGTATATTATTCTGGGTATATTATTCTGGGTGTAATATTCTGGGTATATTATTCTGGGTATAATATCCTGAGTATATTATTCTGGGTATATTATTCTGGGTATATCATTCTGGGTGTAATATTCTGGTATTATATATTCTAATATTCTAAATCATGCCGTTTTTCTCCCAGTGTTTTTATCTGCGTGTTAAAGGATGTTCCAGTAAACAGGGATTTTTGTTGTTATCGATTTCCTGTCATCGTTGGTCGAGTGTCAGTTTAGCAGCCAAGGTCGATTGAGGTTCATTTGTCCCGAGAGTGTGCCAGATGTGTGTGTGTGTGTGTGTGTGTGTGTGTGTGTTCGCCAAGACGCCTCCATGGTCATGGACCAATCAGAAGCGCCGGGGGGCGGAGCCTACAGAATGTTGCGCGGATAATGGAAAGGGACAATAATAACCCCATGTGCTGTGACAGCCCAGAGAGCCGGACGCGGTCTTTGTTAATCTTCTTGTTCTTTTTGGATGGAGGGGTGAAGCAGGAAGCGCGTGCTGTGAGCGCTGGTGGCACTGGCCGCTGTTCAGGCTGGGTCTCACCGGTCGGTGATGGAGCGCAGGGTGAGGTTGCGCATACCTTTCCTGTGTTATTGGGAATAGCATTCGGCGCTGTAGGGCAGTGGTGAGTGAACGGGTTTCCTACACAGCGCCATCACACAGCTTTTCGATCACAGGCACGTTGTCGTGACGACCAGCCTTAATACTGGAAGCGAGGTTCATGCCCAGAGGGCATAGCAACCCTTTTTTTTTTTTGTTTTGTTTCCTTTTTTTACTTTTTTTTTGCGCGTGCAGTACATGTGCAGTAATCCTGAAACGGACGTAGTGCGCACGCTGATTGCTCGTCACGCACGAGACGCGTTATGCATGCATGCGCGCGTGCGCGCCGTTCACCCTTACTTACATCCGTATAGCCCACCTGTACCTGGTCTAACAGGCAACATTAATGTCAGGTCTGTCTCCGTGTTTTCCGGCTGAGATACTGGAGGGATAGAGGTGGGGGGAAGGAGGGAGGGAACATGGGAGGAGGGAGCGCGTATCTGCGCCTTAACGCTCGCGTAACTCAATCCTGTTGAACCGCTGGTGACGCGAGAAACGCGCCGGTGCGCGGCAGTTTACACGCTTCCGAGCTCCGTTAATGACTGTGGGGATCAAAGGGTCCGCAGGTGCAAACGACCAAGAGCTTGTAAGACATGCTGGGGTTTAGGGAGTAGGCTCCTCGGGCACTTGTGAAATGTCACTTTATCACATCCCAGGCTGAAGGAGGAGCGCGCGACGAGAGGAGGAGGAGGAGGAGGAGGAGGATCTGTTAAATAGCCTAAAGCACGTCGGGATGCGAGGGTCGTGCAGCCACTCCGGAGGAACCGCGCTCCAAGAGCAGGTACCACACTCTTCACTGATGTGCTACTCACACGAGAAGGTGCCGAGATCTAATCAGCGGTGATGAGTGTCCTTTCACACCAAACCGTTATTATCTAATGGAATCATGCTTCAAGTGATGTAGGTGTCAGAGTTACCAATCAGATGAGTGGCTCGATAGTGTATTTCTTCTCTAGATGGCTCTACACGTATACGAGACACTTTACCCTCTTGGTGCGGATCTCACGGCTCAGTCTGTCAGGGCCGCTCGACTTAATGAGATCCCAAGAGGAGACATCATTACTAAACTGCGGTCATGACTCGACCAAGCTATCAGATATGATGTATTATCCGTCATGGTTCTTTTCAAGTATTGGACTAGTTTTATAGTCGTTTTTACGATGCGCCGTCCGGAGCGTCACGGGGGCGAGGGTCCGAGGGCGGCTGGAACCTCAGCGCCCTTTTGACAGCATCTAATAACTCAGGACTCCACAACGTCATGCATGCAAGTGTATATGACTTCATGTGGGCCAGGGGAAGGTGAAAAGGAGGAGGGGCAGAGGTAGGCATGAATAGCTCTGCATTATGGCACAGAGGAGGTTCTGTGCATTCACGGTACCTTAAAGCGTCGCGTGCACAGCCGAAATATGTGTTTAAGGATTCTTACAGCTGAGAATACTAATGCTGGAACAGAAGTGGAAAGCTGTAATTGTCCTCGCTCATCCTGTTCGTTAATTAGCCCTCGAGGCATACGCGCGGGCAGCGTATTGTTGAGACGTAATTAATCAAGCCAACTCGTAATTATTGTGGATTGGAAATTAAAATGTGAGGAGTAGCAGGGGGCTTTCAGTAAAAGGTAAACATCTTATTAACTCAGTCGCACCCTTTCAACCCCTGTGAGGCAACACTGTCGTTTCATTCTCAACAATTGCATGTCCTTGCATGTCTGTGAAATTACTTGGAGACAGAGTACAATTTTGCGAAAAACCGGCTCTCAGAACTGCCTAGACGAGACTTTATCCTTCACAAAAGGAGTCATTTGGAGGCTGTGTTTGCTCGAAAATAAACCGAGTTTGAGGTGAGGCCAGATGATGCAGCAGCACACCGAACCACAGCCTCAGGCCCGGTCAGTCTCATCGCCACAAACACGCAGCACAGCCGTGGCGTCCTCGCCGTTGCTTTCCCTCTAGCCCGTAATGACAGGCTTCCAGATTTAATTTGAGCTAAATCTTGCCTTGCTCACCTCGCCATCCTATTTGTTTTTATCCAAAAACAGCCACCGTGTACACGACCTACACGTTCTGTCTTAAACCAGCTGCAGTTACACATGGGCCAAAAATCACAGAGCAACTCAAAAACACATGGCCAGCAACTACAGACGTTCTGTGCACAGACAATGTGGTTATTTTTGTAATTATAGCAGAAAAAGGCCAACAAGACAATCTAGAAGAGCTGGTGTGTGTGTGTGTGTGTGTGTGTGTGTGTGTGCATATAGCCTGTGTGTCAGACTGTGTCAATATGAAAAAATCCTCTTTCGCCTCATAATGAAGTGCGTTACATTACAGCGAGTGGGAGTTAATTCAGCTCAACAAATCAGTGAAATGAGATTTTGCCTTAGATTTTTTTTTTTTTTTTATAATCCTGTTTATCAAACATGGCGACGTGCAAACACATTTTTCTGTTACAAAATAACAGGTCTTCACAGATGGAGAGGAAAAAAATAGATGGCACACAAATGATTGACTTATCCTCCGAATCAGCCATGTCTCCAGGCAGGGAGCGATCTCGCTACAGTGACAATGATATTCTGACAGTTCTACATGGTTATAGGTCATTAGAACAGGAGTAGTACTTCTCCAGCGTGTAGTCTGTTACTCATGCCATTTTGGGTCATGAACTGAGAAAGAATGTCAGGATGGATGTCAAACCAGGCATGCTGTATTCATTAAAATTGATCCTTGTTGATGTGAAGGTGCATTCTTTCCTGTAACTGCACCCTGGCAGATGTCAGGACTCCTCGGACCCAGTCGCAAACCACCTGGAGCTAATCTGTAAGAATCCCACTTGAGACTGATAGAAAAACAATTTGACCTTGGAGGGAAATAAGAGCACTCGTGTCACCCGCTATATTGGACTATAGACACATTTATTTGACGAGGAGACAATCTTAGGTGCTTTATGAATAATATGAGAAGGAGAAGGAGAATGAGGAGGGATGAGCTGTGAGTTCAGCTGTCACAAACTCCTCCATGTGAGAAAACAAACCAGGCTGCCGCCGTCTGGGCTGGCCAGTAGGGCACAGAGAACAATGGCTGCACCTGCTTCTTCTACCCCTTCAGTTCCACCATAAATCATTTGCTCTTGTGCCCCTCAAAACGAGAGACCTTTATTTAGTCCAAGGCAAAGGAAAAGGCATAGCGGTTAACTGTCTCATGAATGCATTATGGAGTTGATTGGACAGGGTGATTAGGATGATGGAATGCTCTCATTAGCTGTTATGAATACATTGCAAAGACCAGCCTTGATTCTCTCGGATAGTCTGTACCCAGTGTTGACCAAAAAAGCGACGTCGAACACATTCGCTGAGGAAAAAGATACGGAAACGATGACAGAGCGATAGCGATTATAAAGAGATGGCATCAGTGACAACTGTGATGAAGGCTGTGTGCGTGTCAGAGAGTCACCTCAACCAGTCTTTCCCTGTCGGCTCCATCCTCACTCCTGTGGCCTGGAGCTGAGTTCTCCAAGCCCACCACGTGTCCTCGATTTGCATTGCCCTATATTTATTAGCTGTGCTGTCTCCCTCCTCCTGCTCCTATCGTCTATTGCAAGGGATTGCAGAGGTCTTCCCTGCTATTGGGACATCTGTATTAACGGCAATCGATTCGCAGGGAAAATTGAGATTAACTTCATCTGCGAGGTACGAAAAAGGCGAATGAAATAAAAGAAGGGAAATCAATGTCTTAACTAAAGGAAGGCATGAATTATTGATGAGCAGCACGTAACGTAATCTCAGGCATCTGTTTTCTGACTAATATCAGCACTCGGCACGTAGCGCGCGGTGAGACGAGCGTCACCGAGCAAGCAGGATCTTATTGATTTTATGCTTGCATATCTACGCAGACAGAGCACTGAAACATGGCCATAGTTACATGTACAATGTACGTAACATATAGAACGTAATGAAATGCAATTAAATTAAAGCTCGGTGAGCTTCAGGACACTGTGCTGTGTCACGTTAGATTAGAAATGAAACAGAAGCCTTGTTTCCATCTAAATATTGAATTAAATTCACAAATCACAGAACGATTATGCACATTCGAGTGTATTTCCATCAGCTCTGTTTGCACAGAGAAAAGCAGCCCAGATTGGATTTAATCTTATTTTTAAAAAATGTTTATAAAAAAAATGTTTAAATTAAAAAAAAACCCCAAAAAACACCTACAGGAAGGCATTAATAGATAGCAACGTCTGAAAAGGTTATTAATACACAGCAGTAATAATATTATTATATCACATGCCTTATATACAATGCAGTTAGGTTGCTTATTTGGTCTTTTCTTCAGCAGTGTTTTTTTTTTAAGCAGGGCATATTCATCAGCAATTTTGTCGTACACCGTTTTGTTTATTTCTTTCTACAAATGAGTTCACACCCCGAATACATAAGGTTAGAATACAAAACCTCAGCTTTAATCAAAGGCCGTCTTTTGTCTCTTCAGGACTTATATCAAGTGAAGACAATAGAACTCAGAGTCCTTTTTACATGTAGACCTCACAATACTAAAGGACTGTTGGACAGTTGGTTGCTGTTTCCTAGCCAGCTGTGCGTCATTTCTTATTCACAGCTGCCAAGACTGAAACACATGGGAAAATGATGACCTCCGGAAAAGCAACTAGATATGTGATTATTTTTATAGCTATGGATTTCCTAAACATTTCATAGTCATATATATTGCTCCTACTGACAGTGGGTGTTTAGAGAGAATTCCTCTGGAATCAGACAAATAAAGCAGCAGTCTAATGTAACAGACATTTTTTTTTTAACAAACGTCCATTAACATGTTATAGACATCGAATAAAAGACATACTGTCATCACTGTTTATTGTAATATCTGCAAGCGAATCACTCTGTATTGGAGAACCACTGGATAATCATTTAGTCGAGCATCTTAGACGTATCAGGATCAAGTCCATCTCAACAACATTGTACACAACATCGATGACACCATCTTTACAATTTCTAGTTGTGGTATCTTCAGGACAAAGAGCTGCATGCAAAAACAAACCAAAACACAAAACAAAACACAACAACCTAGAACAACCCTTTTGAAATGAATGCCTTATTTATTCAGCATTTAAATATACAGCATATATCAATAAACATGTGTGAATGTATGAATATGAATATAACCTAGTTCACCTCCTACAGCTTCATACGTATGCAGCTCATACACTTCAAAAATACTATTATACACAGCTGAAGTACCTAAACAGCAAACATGGGGATGACATTGCTTTAAGATAAATTGCTTTAAGCTTTTAGAAGTATAATAGCATTTTCTGCATATAAATACTGCATATACTGTGTATTTTATTATTATTAGTGGTGGCGTATTATTAGCGTCCATAGGAACAGGTGAGGCAGAACAAGAACATATTATATCAGCCGTTCTATAAATATTCATCTTCATCAAGTCCTCATTCACCTCCACGCATAAACCAACGTTTCATTGATTTGCTCGCCTTTCAAGGTGTTGTGCATCTAGAAAGGTGTTGAGTTACCAGTACTAATAGAGGTCACTTGGGCAGGACTCATGCTGCTCAATGCTCACGCTGTAAGTGACCGCCTGGGTCGTGGTTCTTACGCTAAACTGGGCTAGTTTAAAAACCCTAGCTGCGTCCGAATATCCCTAGTACCCTACTACACAGCAGGAAAAAGCAGTACGCCAAAGTATTATGTCCGAATTCTCAGTATTCACAAAACAGTAGGTGTATGACCTACGGGATGACCTACTGCTTCCACTGAGATTCTGCGGTATGGAACCAATGGACACTGCACTATCCCATAACGCAATGGGACTGGCGCGGAAAAGCTGTCAGAATCAAAACTGATGGAAGGCAGGTGTAAGCACAAAAATGAAACATTCCTTGTGGTTAAACTGAAGAAAAACAAACACAGTACGTTTTTGTCGTAGATCACATGACAATGCCAACATGGCGGATGTAGTAGGTCCGGATTGTATTCATACAACACACATACACTGATCAGTACGTACTGTATCAACGGCCGAGCAGTAGGTATTGAATTTCGGATGCACAGAGCATCCGAAAGATGCAGCTACCAAAGATCTTGTTTTTATAGTAAATAATCAATCAATTTAATTTGAATAAATTTCCACAAACAAAGGCAAAGTGTAAGTGCAGGTCAAAAAAAGTGTAAGTGCAACCATTCCTATTGACACGTAGCTTCAGTATATTGCAAAGACTGGGCGAGGGGAAATGGCGGATTTACAGAGTGGATAATGTCCATACATCAGAAATGCATTTCATATGCAGAGGCTGAGAAAAAGAAGAAAAATGTGTTTCACTTCTCCAGTGCCTGAATTATATGGCTAGTTTCAGATCTTTTGTGTGGCTTTTTTTTTTTGGGTAACCTGGAAACCCTGGTTAATAATATTAGCTCTTCTGTGTTCATCCCACAGACAGAACTGTGACAATGAGAAACACCTGCTGTACATACAAAAGTATGTTTAAAACGTACAGGGGTTACTCAAAAATTCAGTATGTAGTAAAATTATTGCATAAGTCAAGTGTGATAGCCTCTCGGCGTAGTTCTTCGCTTAATGGCTGCATCTTTAATAATGTCGTCCAGCCCCAACTAAATCTATGGTCAAGATTATGAAGTCTATGGCTTTATTTTATTCTATGGCCTGAGTTTTCAGCAAGAAACTGAATATTGTTGCTGCGAATGAAGGTTGATAATAAAGCAGAGGAAAATACAGAGTGTTTCTCTTGCAAAGTGTTTCTATCAAAGACAAGAAAAATCAGGAATCACGTACAAGTTGAATCGGATTTTTAAGCCATATTGTACTACACAGCTGGACTCACCATCCATCCATTCATCCATCCATCCATCTTCTACCGCTTACTCCTTTTCAGGGTTCCAAGACAAACCAGAATACAGTAATTTGTTGCTCTCTGTGAATTTGTTCCTGCGCTTGCTATTCCAGCAAATATGGGTTGGGAGCTTAGTGAGAAAAAGCTCAATGTGGAGATGGAATTATTGCCTATTCAGTATATTCAGAGGACAGGACTGTGGGAAAGGTTTCCAACAGGCACATGACATTTGATTATTGGTAATTAGAGAAGCTTGCCATTGTATTGCGCCAAAGCAGATGTCAAATCTGTATGTGGCGGCACGCTGTATTGCAAAGTAAACACATGAAATCTGGGCCAGACGGAAATATAAACATGTATAGATTAAAAAAACGTATTATGTTATTTCACGTTTAGTAAAATAATTCCGAACAATCTATTAATCATACATTTTATAGTTTTTTATTTACCGGTGCATTATCCTGTAATCTCACGCGCCATAGTCATTTCAGCCCATCAGTGGAGCATTAGGGACGATAAACCATGGTGTAGCACTGATAAGAGAGGACAGAAGCGTTTATGAGAGATAACGAATGAATAAGGGAGCAAAAGAAGGGTAAGAAAGAAAAACTCAAGGAAGCCAGGTGAGACCTGAAAGCTGCCTTTGTGCCTAGCCTGGCAGGAGAAACACTGACCTACTCTGTGACGTGCTACACGCATACACACCCCCAAATACGTACACACACGAATGGGGTTATGAAGATGAGGGGTGAGGGTTACTTGGCAAACAACGCAAACCTCAAAACTGCAGCATGTTTTCATACCAAACACAAAGTCCAGTCTTTCCCAAGAGTAACGGACACCGCTCTCATAAAGACGATTTATTTTCCCTGCTCGCTCAGTCTTAATTTTACTGCTTAAACGTTTAGTTATTTTCCCCCGTCTCTCTCAATGTTGGCTGTACTGGACTCTGTTTCACTTGAGCCTGGAGAGAGCTTGATACTATCTCTGTGCAGCTCATGTTTAGCATGCTCAGGCCAAACACTAGGCCAGTGTGTGTGTCAACAGTAGAACGGTCTCAGACCACCAGTGTAAATGCACCCATTTCAAATCAGGCATGGCTGTATGCTGGCACACACGCTCTTTTGTGCTCACTGGAGATGCATCACTTAGTGTATGCTGGATGTAGATTTTGATTTTATAGGGAAGAACAAAGAACTTGCTGACAAATGAATTTCCATGGGGGTTTTTTCTATGGAACTGCTTACTGCACTTATTGTACGCATTACAGTATTTATATATACATATATGGATGTATAGATATAGATATATATACAAATAGTGTGTGGGTGTGGGTATATATATATATATATATATGTGTGTGTGTATTCCATATATATGATAGCTGCAGTATTACAGAGGTGAAAAATATATTCAATTCATTCAGTGTCACTGCTAGACTAAATGACCAGAAGGCTATTTAGTGATGCGTGCTGTTGATTTCTCTGCTAGGATAGCGCAGAAGGACCCAGTGAGCCATGAGGAAACTGGAGAGAGAGGAGAACTTGCCCCTCATCACTTTCATTGGACGGCAAGACGAGGACCACACACTGCTGTTACGGCGGGTTCCAGCTCGGCTGTGAGAAAGAGAAAGGGAGTGTAAAAGCCAGAGCGGAGACCGGTGAGTGCTGTAGCTCCTACTTGTTCTAATGGACCAGTGGTCGGGGGAGCTATGCCAGAGCTCGGGCCTTTTCCCCCCACCGCGTCTGCTCCTTGCTGAAGCTCCCAGCTGAGTCCTGGACAGCTGAAGGTGAGCGAGGAAGCCCCATGCAGGCGCGCAAGAAGTATGTGCTGCTGGGTCTGTGTACGTGCTGCTGGCTGCTGCTCTTCTACTGGGGTGGCCTACACGAGCGGCTCCTGGGCATGGTAACGCGCCGGAGGGCCGAAGTGCTGCGCCCATGGCCTGACTGGCTGGACCGAGCCCTTCTACAAGCGTACGCCAGCCATGCAGAGCTGCAGAACGGAGCAGGGTCTGGTGAGTCACCCATGCTGCGACGCCAGGCCTGGAACAGCATCTATAAGGACAGCCGGTGTCGAATGGAAACATGCTTTGACTTCAATCGCTGTCGTGGACGCGATGGCTTTCGGGTGTATGTATACCCACCCGAGAAGGCCGACCGTGTGTCGGAGAGCTACCGCAAAATCCTAGCCTCAGTGGCCGAATCCAGGTACTACACATCAGACCCACGTGAGGCCTGCCTGTTTGTGCTGGGCATTGACACACTGGACCGTGACCAGCTTTCGACGCAGTTTGTCCCCAACGTCGACGAGCGAATCCGTGGCTACCCACTCTGGAACGACGGACGCAACCACGTGGTCTTCAATCTCTACTCAGGCACGTGGCCGAACTACACGGAGGACCTGGGTTTTAACATAGGCCAGGCCATCTTGGCCAAGGCCAGCCTGAACACGGAGCACTTCCGGCCTGGCTTTGACGTCTCCATTCCGTTGTTCTCAAAAGAGCATCCACAGAAGGGCGGCGAGCGCGGGTGGTTACTGCGCAACGCCGTGCCGCCGAAGCGGAAATATTTACTCATGTTCAAAGGGAAACGCTACCTAACGGGTATCGGCTCTGACACACGGAATGCGCTGCATCATATCCATAATGGCAAAGACATCATATCCTTAACAACCTGCCGCCACGGCAAGGACTGGGAAAAGCACAAGGACGCTCGCTGTGACCATGACAACCAGGAATACGAGAGGTAAGTCAGGTTACTGAGCCAAACAGCAGCTGAACATGGAATTTGTCAGTGATGCTGTTGGCTATGAACCTGAACTACTGCCTGCTGAGTATAAAGTGACAAAGCATACTATCACTTACTGTTTAAGAGAGTAGTTTACTTGTGTAAGACATGTGTTGTGAGTGTATAGGAGGTGTTTGAAATTGAACACTCTATGAAGAACAGGTGAAAATGTCTGTACAGTGTGTAAAGTATACAGCGATAATGTGTAGACAAATGCAGCTATTTCACGTGGCGGTTTTAAATCAAGAGGTATTTAGTCTTAACACCCAAACGGCCCTGGCGTTTGTTCCTAAGGAAACAATCACTGCAACTAAGTGCAAATCAAGAACAGAAACTTGAATCTATACTGGTGCTTTATGGGTAGGATTGATGAGCACTAGTATTCATAAATACTCGTGTAGCTTTTTCTGTTATTGTTGTTTCATTACTATTGCTAGCATAAATACTGTGTCATGTACAAGCCGCAGGCCTGAGGTAACTCTGGGAGAAATAATCATATTTCACTCCTCACTAGAAGTAAAATCAAACAGATAATACATACTATATCTGGCATCCCAGCAAACGGATTGCATCTCATACTAATATAAAAGATTCATGTGTAGGGCAGGTTAATGATTTGACGGTTGCTTTCAGAATACTTGCAGTACTTGTTCAGTTATAGAAATAAAACCAACTTTTGGCTTTTGGTGGTGGGGGGGGGGGGTTTACAAAAAAAATACAGACAGGTTAAAGGAAAATCCTGGGAAAGATGATAAAGAAGAGCAGATGTTTCCGCACAGATGAAGTATTTTAAAGAAAGAGTTTATTACTGAGGTGCTGATGGCAGGAGCTTAACTGACTCATTTAGATCTATGTAAAAGACATCAATAAATAGGGATGGAAATTGTGGTTAAACCACCACCCCCTGAAAGGCTGTAATGCTTGTGCGTGAGTATGATATGTAGGGAAAAACGTAATGGCGACTGTTCTTTAGGTGACTAAGGATGTGAGTGCAGGATGTGATTAGATTGTCAGCATGAACAATCCATCCACAACTACACAGAGAGGGATATTATGGCAGGGCTGCAGCGCAGAAACCCCTCTGAACGACAAATGAGAGTTCCGTGCTGCAAAAATTGTAGTCTACAGAGATGTTAGATGGTCAGACTAGTCAGTCGTCACGGTAATGTCGACATGTCGTCGAGTACACATGTGGCACACAGTAAGAGGAACAGTACAGGTCTGAATGCTTGCGTCCTACAGTGAGGGGGTGTGCTGGCTCTGTTATGCTGTGAAAGGCATTTTGCTTCAATGCATTGGGTCCACTTCCACTTGTCCCATTTAAGAGGAGGGTCACTGTAAACCAATGCACAGTTATATATTGACTGCTGACCTTTGTACTATGATGCAACATTTCTATCCTGATAGGAGTGGTCTTATCCAATGGTAACGACAATGACAATACCCATGTATATAGGGCATGAGGGCTCACTGAATGGTTTCATGAGTATGCAGATGTTGTAAACTTATCTACGCTATGTCCTATGAGGGATTTAAGAGTAACGGGGTCGACAACATCATCAAAACACCAACAGAGGTAATATCCTTTGGAAGAACAGCATTCAAACTCCAGTCCAGTTTCAGAGAATTAGTATAGAGAGGCACAGTGGTTTAGTGGTTGCTTCGGACCTCCAGGGTTGGGGGTCTGAATCACGCCTCTGTCTGTGTGTGTGGAGTTTGTATGTTCTCCCCGTGCTTCAGGGGTTTCCTCCTTGTACTCTGGTTTCCTCCCCCAGTCCAAAGACATGCGTTGTAAGCTGATTGGCATCTCGAAATTGTCCGTGGTGTGCCAGTTGTGCCCTGCGATGGGTTGGCACCCTGTCCAGGGTGTCCCTCGCTTTGTGCCCCGAGTTCCCTGGAACAGGCTCTAGGCTCCATGTGACCCTGTGTAGGATAAGTGGTATGGAAAATGGATGGATGGATAATTATTCCGTTTATAGCTAAGTATTAAGTTAATTAAGTATAATTAAAGGTTGAGACTAAGTAACAGGAAGAGGTAACCTGCTATTCAGGACCTGCTGTTCGTGCTGTTTCTTTAACTGCTGAGAATGTGTGGCGTCTTAATAGTTCCATCACCGTGCAGCGCCTCGTGCTTGTTTGCTTTGGGTTTGTGGTGTGGACACATTTCCATAGCACAGAGTGAATGAATGAGTTCATTTATTCCACACGACAAGCTCTAAGGGTCTCTCTTTCTCGCTCGCTCTCTCTCTCTCACAGAAAGGGAAGGGGTCTCATAACCACGCTAGCTAGAAAAAGGTAAAGTGCTGCTTGGTGGTCCATAGTCTGAGGAGCGTTTCTGTTTCTTTTCCTTCCGGTAATGAGAGTGCAGACATAAGCTGCTGAGCTGTAGGCAGAGAAGAGGATTTCATTTTGTGTTCACACTCTGCAGGCAGAGAGAAGTGTAGCGGCGGCATCTGAAGGAGAGGAACGGGAGAAACAAAAAACAAGCTCAAAACTGTGAAGATCAACACTGCATGATATGAAGTCTATTAACTCATCTTGTTTCCTTCTGCGCTTTGTCTCACTGTCTCTCTCTGTCTGGTGTTCTCACTTGATAGGGGATAGAGAAGTGGGATGGGAAGCATTCTTAGGAGGTACTCGCAGGTTAATGATTACCAGCATCTGCCACTGCTACAGATTAACCTGATACCACCTCAGACCATTCACGTAGATAGAAAGAAGCAGAGAGAGAGAGAGAGAGAAAGACAGATAGAGAGAAAGGGGGATGCAAGCAGGCAGAGGCTTATCACAACCTAATGGCCTACTTCACATGCTTCTTTTTTAAGGAAAGAAAAACCTGCATTGTACTCAGAATGCAAATGAGGAAGAATGTGAGAGCAAGTCAGGGGAGAAAAAAATAGGACAAGCTGTTGGGGGACATTTCTGGGACACACTCACGCTATCACACATGCAATGCTTTCCCAGAAGTCTCAACTGTTATTCAAGATATTGTGCAGAAACACCAATGTGTGATGTCTGTGATCAAGCACACAGTAAAACGCAGAACGAGCAATGATAAAACGATAGCCTACTTTTCGGGATGCCTTTCGTGGTCTCCATGACCGCTCTCACCGTGTGGAAGACTGCCTTACAGGTCATTATTCCTGAACTTAAAAGTGCACCAGACAAAAAGAGACTAATAAAAGCAAAATACCGACATTTTATATTCTATTGTCCAAATAAAACACAACTGCAGAAAAACAGATTCATGAACCGATGTACAATGCATTGGATTGTTAAAACAAGTACAGAGAAAAGTAAATTTTAAATTGTATTTGTATTTAATATGGTGCAAGTAGGATAGTGTTTTATCAACTTAGGTTACACCATCTTCAGTTAGAGAGAGAGAGAGAGAGAGAGAGAGAGAGAGAGAGAGATGTGAGTATGTGCATGTGTGTGGCTGGCATCCCCCAATAAAAAACGTTACACCGAACTGTAATTAGGAGGGTGTGAATTTGAACCCCTAGAGCATTGCTTGTGTGGATCAGATTCAAACCAAAAATAAACCTAGTCTAATAACAAAATGCATGATTCGATTTATGGTCCCCAGAAGGATTTTTTTTGAATTATTGTTTTTTGTTTTTTTTGTTTTTTTTGGGTCCATCATGTTTGGGTTCATATTAATATATGATTAAAAAAAAAAAAAACAGTTCTCAAAGTGGGGTCCAGGGCATCTGTGAAGGGATCTGTGAAGGAGGTCCCCAATTTTTTATAATGAACAGTTTTGGAAATGACAACCCACTAAAGATATTATATTTTTTTATTATTGAGTCCTTGTAGCTTTTAGCCTGTTTTACTGTTTGAATGGGTTTAAGCCACAGTAACCGAAAAACAAATAGGTCTATGAATAATGTCAACCAGACACTAATGACAGTTACAAATATTTTATTTTAAAATTACATCCTATATTTGAGATTTGTATACAACCCCAATTCCAAAATAATTGGGACGCTGTGTACAATATAAAATAAAAACAGATAGATAGAATAAACCCATAGGTTATTCACAGTAGAACATAGGAAACATACCAAATGTTTAAACTGAGGAAATGTACCATGTTAAGGAGAAAAAAAAATAAGGTCATTTTGAATTTGATGGCCACGACACGTCTCAAAAAACTTGGGGCGGGGGCAACAAAGGGCTGTGAAAGCGTCCCAACTTTTTTGGAATTGGGGTTGTAATTAGGATTGGGGCATGTATGTAAATACTGAGGCGATGGTTATATAGAAATAGAAATAGAAATAGAAATGTCAGTGGTAATATTGATTATTGCCAAATAGTTTCAACCTTGAGAAACAGCAAGGTGAATTCGGCAACCAGATCTCTTAATGTATTGCAAAAAAGAAAAAAGGCTGATATGACGTCCAGGATTATCCAGCAAAAGGAGTTAATGAAAAGAACATTTTAGTTAATAATATAATGTTTTTTTGGCTTGACACGTTGAACGATGAATGAATTACATAAATAATATAAAACCCTAGACAGTTGGATAGTTAACTGTACATTCTAACTGCTTCGTCTGGCGTAAGATTAACATTCTTTTCCTCATGAAATTAGTTGTAGGCTTTTCCAGAGCAATGTAATGACATTTAGAGAAAACATAATATTACTGTAGGGATTTAAACGATTTCTACTTTTTATCTGCTTTTTTTTTTTTTTTTTTTAAAGAAATATTTTTGGGAAATAGTTTTGTAAAGTCTATTCTGTAATTATCTACTAGGCTAATTTCTGGATTGCTGAGCAGACTGTTATATAAGGTAGTATAAAGTATGAAATGAATAATTAGTTTACAGCAGAACAGCAGAAACTACACAAATTCCTTGTTGCTCAGTCATTTTATGCTGGTTTATGTTGCTTTATGCTGGTCTGCTACTGTTATAACTGGACAGCCATCATCATGCAAATGGAGGTCATGTTCTGTAATAATAAATGCCACTGACAGAGGGAAAATTCACACCTTATTTGAATCCATAGAATTCTATTCAAAATCATTACGTCCTAATAAGAAGTAGTGCCTCGTAATAATATAAAATAATTTAAATAACTTAATTAAAGAGCTTTCGGATGCTTCCTTGTAGGTTCCTGCGCAATACGTCTACTGATGATTCACAGTCTGCTTACAGCATCACATTTTCAAAGATGATTACGTTACTTGCACTTGAAATAGCAGCAGCAGTAGTATACAGTATACAGTAATATAAATATTAAATTTGGAACTGCTCTGTCTTATCAAAAAAGGCCGTTTATATATGTTACCATGGCATAATTTTGTAGTACAATTGTCCCAAGAGTTGTGATTATAATGGAAATAGAAAAGCACAATAAATAGAAAAACTACTCAATTATGTTTTATATTTAATTTTATTCTATATAGTGCTGCTATATTTAAAGTTTTAGATAATATAAGAATCTGTGTTTCATCCAGTTTCTGAATACGGTTTATTCAGGCAAATATATTGACCATGAATTTATACTACAGCGCTCTTGACTTCTCGAATCACAAGGTGTGCATCAGTTTTCTATAGCAGCAGCTCTGACAGTAATTCCTGCTGTAATATAAACGATAGATTTAAAGTAATGCACTTGTTCTAATATGTTACTATAGTAACAGCTTTTGAGAGGTGGATGTGCCACATAATCTAAAGCTAATAATAAACAGATTAAAAAAAAAAAAAGTATTTTTTTAACAAAGAAAACTGTATAATCATTGATATGGTGTAGTTTTCTGTTAGGAGACATTTATTTGACATTTATTGAACAAATTTCACATGTCAGAGCCAGGGCCGGACTTTAGGGAATTAAATAAAGTTAGGCAACCACCTTGGGCCCTCAGAATCCGAGGGCCCCCGTAAAAATGCTAATTATATATATTTGTAATTATTGATGCTAAATAACGTATGCTGAAATTTAAATATCGACGTTAAAACATTGAAAAAAATTTCCTATATTTTGCCTAGGGCCCCCAAATCACTAAATCCGCCCCTGGTCAATGCTTTCTGCTTTCTGAGTACCATGATTATTTTTTAAATGATTTTGTCCTTTATTATTTCAAGAGCGAAAGAAAGAAATTCTGCCGATGGAATGAATGTGATGACAGGAATTTTCATTGGCGTTCTACGACATTAATCTTAACTATAAGCCGTTGAAGAGTGTGATGTATGGCTTATTAACATGTTCATTAATAATAAGCGGAATATTTACCTACCATTCTGTGTTATTTTTATTTCATGCACCTCATATGCGTTGCACTTCAGGGTGCTCCGCTTTGCCCCGGGCTGTATCACACCATTGGATTACGTTCCTATAATAGCACAGCCTCGTCATGCCTTACATACAACACATATACTGTACTGGTATTAGAGGCAGGCTGAATAGTGCAACAAATATGAGGGGCATGATTTAAATTTAACAGTGCAAACAACAAAATGATAAAAACATAGCAGTTAAATAGGGAGATCAAAATTTTTTGTTGAACTTATTAACTGGTTGCTCTCAGATCCTCGTGGGATCCTAATGGGACTCTAAACGAGTGCTGTATTAAAGGCGGGCGCACTTGAAGGGTAAAACCATTAAGCCAACAGATAAAAGACTTATAGGCAGTGCTAGTATTAACTGTAGGGGGAAAAATTCATTTGATATTCTGACCCTTTCTGATTAGATTACATCTAGATTCTAATAAAAGAAAGTCGATAAGCATTAATAATGTTCCTCAATTGAATGCAGTTAATAATAAAACATTTCTCGATTTAGATTCAGCTGGATTTTCACATTCTAGAGTGTATTTTGGTTGAAATTTACAGTATAATTGAAGCAAAAAATGATGATCAAACGTATCGCTATATATCTGTTGCATGTGTTTTTCACACAGCCCATGTTAAGAAGATCGCTCTTCTTTATGTAGATTATTAAGATCGTGTAGAAACAGCTTTCTCAGGCTATCGTTTTAAAATTTTTAGACCATATTTAGTAGGTGTGTGCATTCATCCATACACAGAGTTTGCTTCATAACAAAGGAAAAGCTTTCGGTAAACTTCCTCTGGTCCATTTTATGCCGCTAAATATCTCTGCTGGTACTTTAATGGGGATAAATGTATGATTATACAGTTGTAGGCTGCACAGAGAAAAAGGAAGCACTGAAAAGCCATTTGTATAAAAGAAATATCCTGCTGTCAA
The DNA here is from genome assembly GCA_012411365.1 of Ameiurus melas. Classification (NCBI taxonomy): domain Eukaryota; kingdom Metazoa; phylum Chordata; class Actinopteri; order Siluriformes; family Ictaluridae; genus Ameiurus; species Ameiurus melas. The sequence continues at coordinate 21,003,479 of CM022774.1, read as the reverse complement.
TATTATCATGTCTATAAACGATTAGGGGACTATGAGCATTTATATATACAGTTGAGGTCATACGTTTACGTATGAATCTGTTATTAGATCTATTATTTTGTTTAAAAATATATTAGTTTTTTTCATTTACTACCTCCCTTCAGAAGCTACATAAGATATTTCCATGTTTCCCAGAAATCAAAATAACAACAGTTTATTTGTTATTTGTTATAACTGGTTCATGTGTGTAAATTCAGTTATCGTTGTGTCTTGTAGACGATATGTAAACATCCGTTATGTGAAATATCTTATGCAGGGCGGGACTGAATAAAACACTAAATGCAGTTTTTACGATCCTTCTTTTTTTTTTATTATTATTATTGTCCACATTTTGCAGATTCTGCAAGGCGTATGTAAACCTATGGCCTCAACTGTATATGCACGCTCCTTTTGTAGAGAGGAGTTAGAACTTTAAACAGTGACCAAGAAGTCACGCGGAAATTTGAATACTGAATATTTGAAGATGTTCAACACTTCCTTTTCTTAGCTTTAATTTAGTTTAACTTTATTATATATTTAAAAAAAAAAAAAAAAAAACTTTTGAACTATTTATTGTTCAAACTGTTTTTAATAATATTTTTAAAATAAATAATATATATATATTTTTTTTAAAGGAGCACTGCAGTCATTGCTGATCTTTTTATATGCTAAGATTAAATCTCCAGAAATAGCCATTCCCATATGAGCTAGAATATTGAAATATAAATGATTCCATTTCCATGTCAATATTTTAGTTCATATGGGAATGGCTGTGAGCCTCATTATTATTTGAGTTTCTGGAGATTTAAACTTGAATATATGAAAAGATATATCTCTCTCAAGTGACAGCAGCAGTTGCACTTCAGCCATAATTTTCTCAACTATACGAGTAATGCACTTGAGAGGTCACCGCAACACAGCTGAAACGGGCGTACAGTACATACACACTCGGCCCATTTTCAAAACGTTCTGCTTTTTCACCTTATTTGTTTAGTACTGTGATGTGGTATGTATCTTGTGTATTCCGCTTTACAGGACTGTATCTTTAAACAAACCCCCAAACCCATAATATCACAAGAGTCACCCTCAGACCAGTTTGACGTGTACCTATTGTTGTGACCGTGTCCTAAAATGGCCTGGCAGTTGCTGTGATCCCTGCCTGGCATGTGCTGGGTAAGGTCATATTTTAGGCACATACTTGTCAATCTTCCTGATACGGCCAATGGAGAGCCTTGGATTTCCTCCTCTATTAATGCATTCCCAGTTTCAGGACATATTTTCTTTTTTCTTTTTCTTTTTTACATTTAATTAACTTCAGCGTTTATTTTGGACGTACAGCCACTTCCCCGACACAAACAGCGTCTGAGAGTTTTTATGGCTGACCAAAATGACACGTAATTATCATTTTAGAACAGTACGATTGCTCATAATGCTGGCTTTCGTTGGTGTTGGTGTTGTTGTTTTTTCCCATGCACAAAATTTAGCGCAATGCAGGAATCACAGTCACTGGAACTCTATTGACGGGACCTGCAGGTCTGGAAAATTTGATTATTTCTGAAGTCTGAAGGTTGGTGAGTGTATCTCAGCTTTGTGGGCTGGCACGCTCCGGGCTTACTTTTGTGTATATCTGTGAAATGGGAGGGCATTTAGAGTCCCAATCTTCTCTTTGTGCACTGCACTGCAAGGTGGGAGTGAGACAAGCCAGAAGCGTCATGGCTGCTATTGTCAAACTCCAACAGAGCAGAAAACGTTCAAGAGCGTATGAGTGGAGCACTTTGGACGAATGCCCTTTCACCCTGTACCCGGGCTTCCTGTTATTCTCCTAATCCCGGAGCACCATCACGAAGTATCGTTTAATCTCTCTTCCTTTCAGTGACACTCAGCGGCATGGCATTTGGTAATGAGCTCATGAGCTGAATTGTAGTTGTATTCGATCAGGGAAAACACTACAGTGTGCAGTGAGGGAGCAGGACGAGGGATAACCGTGCGGCATAAGAAGTCAAGGCTTAACTGAAGTGTCCTGATTCTCAGAAAAATGCACTCCGTGATTAAATGTAGATGTAGTGAGCATCAGATTAGATCGTATTAGAGATGCTGCACAGTCGATGGATCATCCAGGCTTGATACTGAAGGACTGTGTTTGTCTAAATGTATTTATTGGATCATAAAAAGAGAGAACATAATACTGCATCGGCACTATTATTCAAAGCAGCGTGTTGCATGTCCAGGCTGTACGAATACTTACATCATAATATGGTGTTTTTTGTTTAATCTCATAACTCACATGACCATAATCTGCTGTTATGTTGATAAGGTTAAAATTCAAATTTTATTGGTCACTCACAAAAACAGAATTGACATAAGCCGAATTTACTTATAAAAATAGAGATGCAGTTGTTTGTGCAGTATAATGCTGTGCAAAATCAGGCTGAGGTAGTTGTCGAAAGATTGCCAACATATTAATAAATATTTATAAATATGGGGTTATACGGGTGGGTATATGTAATACATGTAACGTCATCACAACATGCATTCAGCCGAATCACGTACAGCAAGAAGGTCTCACTTACCAAAAAACATCACTGCGAAAGACCGTGCCAAACATTTCACCCAATCAAGTAGTTTTCCACTAAAAAGGCAAAAAAAACACTATTATAGCAAAAAAAAAAATTTAATGTTGGGGGGAAAAAACCGCAGCAAAATCAAGCTTTTTTTGGCCGCAACAGTCACAAAAAAGCTCTGCGAAATACTGTACTGACTGATATTAACAGGAATGTAGGTGGTGTGGGTGTTGTGGAAACAGGGCCAAGCTCTAGACCAGGGGTGGGGAACTCATTTGGGTTAGGGGGCCACATTGGCTAAACTATCCCCTTAGGCAGGCCGAGAACAATCAGAACAGTTCAATTTTAACTTGACACTTATTCATCGTCCAAAATGGAATTCTGAGGTAAATTTTCATATAACAGCCATAACAGGCAGTATTGGGCTAACAGACAACATGAAGGATAAAACTGATACAAGACCAGACCTATCATTTCACCACATCACACTGAAATGATCATTCCAAAGCACTACATCCTCGGATTTGAATGAAATGAGAAAGACAACAGACTGTTGCTTTTTAATTTTTAAGACAACAGACTGTTGCGTTTTATTGCAACCAACTCGTTTACCTTGTCTCTCCGTACCTGACCGGTATACTGGCTGTACTTCTTCACATGATTTGTATTGTAATGCTGCTGAATATTCAATTCTTTGCGGACCGCCACTTGCTGGGAACAAATTAAACGAATTGGTTTTTTTATTCTTTTCTCAGAAGAAATATGCTGTTGTCCATTCTTCTTGGAATATACGGCATTCAGAATCCACCTTCCATTTCTCTGAAAGAGACATTGTTCACATACACAAGCTCCTCCTCATTCTCTCTGTGTTGGCCTTTAGGGAGCGGAAGCTGTGAAGAGTCCATTGTTCAGATCGCTGAGGTCCTTCACTATATTCCTGGCCTCGGGCCAGCACCGCTTGCTGTTGATAGACTGTAGGTCAGTGAGCTCAGCTGATCACACCACCCTCTGGAGAGCTGACTATCTTGCTTGATGCTGTTCTCAATCCAGGCTGTGATGCTTCCCGTCAGTGTGCTCTCGATAGTGCCGGTGTAAAAGTTCCTTAGCCCCTTGGAGGGCAGTTTAAAGTCCTTTAAGCATCTAAGGTGGTAAAGATGCTGACAGGCTTTCTTCACCAGGGTGTTAAAGCTAGCTAACGTTATCTGTGGTGTTGTTAGGGTCAATCTGTCTTCACCCCACAGGTTTTCTATGGGGTTCAGCTCAGGGGACTGGGATGGTCATGGCAGGACTTTGATTTTGTGGTCAGTAAACCATTTTTGTGTTGATGTTGATGTATGTTTTGGATCATTGTCCTTCTGGAAGATCCAACCACGGCCCAGTTTCAGCTTTCTGACAGGGACAGTCAGGTTTTCATTTAATATCTGTTGATATTTGATAGAGTCCATGATGCCATGTATAATAACAAAATATTCAGGTCTTCTGGCAGAAAAACATTCAAAAAACATCCAAAACATTAAAGATCCAGCATCATATTTAACCGTGGACATGAGGTACGATACGGCTACCTGTCTGTGTACCAAAACCACCTCTGGTGTTTATTACCAAAAAGCTCTATTTTGGTTTCATCTGACCACAGAACCCGATCCCATTTGAAGTTCCAGTAGTGTCTGGCAAACTGAAGACGCTGTAGTTTGTTTTTGGATGAGAGTAGAGACTTTTTTCTTGAAACTTTTCCAAACAACTTGTGGTGATGTAGGTGACTTCAGATTGTAGTTTTGGAGACTTTCTGACCCCAAGACACAACCAAGTTCTGCAATTCTCCAGCTGTGATCCTTGGAAAATTTTTGGCCATTTGAAACATCCTCTTCAGTGCATTGAGACGATATAGACACACGTCCAATTTCAGGTCGATTCATAACATTTCCAGTTGACTAGAACTTCTTAATTATTGCCCTGATGATGGAAATGGGCATTTTTAATGCTTGTACTATTTTATTATAGCCGCTTCCCAGTTTTGTGAAGCTCAACAACCTTTTGCCGCACATCTTACACATTGTTATGAATGGCTAAGAGAATTTGGCCCATGTGTTACCTCATATTTATACCCCTGTGAAACAGGAAGCAATGATTGAACAATTTCCTGTTCCTTAGTCACCCAGGTGTACTAAAATGAATTCTAAATATCAATCGGAATATACTTCAAATATATTTTTCTCATATGAATTCATAAGGGTGACACTAATTGTTGCACACCTATAACTAACAAAGATATATATGTTTTGTTTTGTTGGCAATTGTTTGATATCCATAAGAGCAGAGTATTCTTGTGAATTTTTTAAACAAAAGATCAAAAGGTTAAACAATAAAGACAATGTTTCACAGCCTTCTTTGCTCATATTTACCACGTGTCCCAATATTAGTGGAGAGCACTTATTTCTAGAAAGAAGCCAAATTATTTGCCCATACAGTGAGGGGAAAAAAGTATTTGATCCCCTGCTGATTTTGAACGTTTGCCCACTGACAAAGAAATGATCAGTCTATAATTTTAATGGTAGATTTATTTGAACAGTGAGAGACAGAATAACAACAAAAACATCCAGAAAAACGCAGGTCAAAAATGTTATAAATTGATTTGCATTTTAATGAGGGAAATAAGTATTTGACCCCTCTGCAAAACATGACTTAGTACTTAGACGGTACATGGCCCCGTCCATCGTCTCTTTGATGCGGTGAAGTTGTCCTGTCCCCTTAGCAGAAAAACACCCCCAAAGCATAATGTTTCCACCTCCATGTTTGATGGTGGGGACGGTGTTCTTGGGGTCATAGGCAGCATTCCTCCTCCTCCAAACACGGCAAGTTGAGTTGATGCCAAAGAGCTCCATTTTGGTCTCATCTGACCACCAGAGGACAACTGGGTGACAGTGTTGTGGTCAGATGAGACCAATGACCCCAAGAACACCATCCCCACCATCAAACATGGAGGTGGAAACATTATGCTTTGGGGGTGTTTTTCTAGGCACCCAGTTTTCTTTAAGTACAAACTTTGTTATAGATTTTTATTTTATGACTGTCACATGGAGTCAGTAAAAAAACATTTTAGACGCGCAAACATTTGTTTTCTAGCACAAAATTAACTGTTACAGAAAAAAATTTATGTGTCAGTAAAGACAGCAACATATTACATAAGGGAACACTGCTGGATTTCGGTGCAGAAATAAGAAGCGAGTGCGACAGTCAAAGTCTCCAGAAGAACCGTGTCTGGTTCTGCAAGATGATCAATAAAACCTACAGCTCATTTCCTTATAAACCTGCACTAATTCTACCTGAGACTACTGATTTTTTTTTTTTTTAAAGCAAAGGCTCGTCACGCCAAATATCGACTTTGTTTCATTTATTAATGTTTATTGCTCTTTATAGTATTATTTTAAAATATAGAAACATTTAATTTCATTATTTTTAAAGGTATCTTTGTCTTCAGCATTTCTTTGTATGTGCCTAAAACTTTTGCGCAGTGCTGTAGGTTTTATAATCTTATATTTGGTTTTGGTCAATAAAATCATTGGACTATATTCAATACATTTTCACTTGACTAAAAAAAAACTTTTTTTTTTTTTTTGCAGTGTACACGTATAACACCAAACAAAGTTCTTGTCCACATGTACTGTAAGTTTTACTGAAGAGCTGAACCCATTTCTGTCATGCTGTGTAAAACTGCTTTTCCATTGGCTAGCACTAAATATATGTTCTAGCACAGGCGCAGCTTTGTTTATTAGCACATACTGTAGCCTACATGAACTGCGCTAAGCAACTGAGAAACAGCTCCGATTATTAAAAAAAAAAAAAAGAAGTAAAAATTCAACATCCTACTATACAAGTTGCAGCCATTTTATATAAAATGTTTTGGGTATAGGCTGCATAGCATCTTTGCTAATTCATAACGTCTCTCAAGGCTGATGGGTAAATTTAACTTGAGCCTAACAAAAGTGTGACAGGTTTGCTTAGTTTGCTTTCCAACATTGTTTGATTTGATCAGGACTGATCTAGTCTATAAAACAGGCTAATTTTAAAGAAACAAATAATAATTTCTTGTTTTTCCTGTGTCATAGTAATTTCAGATGAATAGTATATAAAACATACAGTATATACTGGTGGTAATATAAATTTGAGGCTGTACGGACCCAAAGTTGTCCAAACGAATCTATTGAATTTATAACGAATTTATCGTTATTTGATTTAATATATTATGGATTGTATGTTATTTATTTTGCATATTATTTTGACTTTAATTTTATATATATTTAACATTAGCAGAATGATTGAATGCAACTTTGCAGTTTTATTTTGAAAGCTGTAGATATTTAAAGGAGTACAGGCATACAATGCTAAATGTGAAACAAACAGCGGTGCTAGGATTGTTTTTATTATTTTTTTTTTTTTAAGATCATTTTAAAAGGGAAAAAAAATCATCATGATTTCTATATTGAGCTAAATGATCATTTCAGTCTTAATGCATGCGATCGCTGTGGACAATGAGATGATGATAATGTAAGCTCTATATTAAGATTGATCGTGTTTGGCTTTGTGAGTCACTGATTGGGCATTCACAGTAAATGCTTCTAAATTGATTTACTGTGCCTGCGCTGAATGTAATTTGACCCTTTTCGAAGTAACAGAGTACCTTTTGCTCTGGGACTTAATTGAATTCACTGGTGGTTGGTTTCAATTTTTTGTTGTTGTTATCCTTTCACAAATTAAGCGGTCTAGAAAACCAACCTAAGATATACAGTACTGTATATGACAATTCTTCCAGCTCTGTAATGCATCCAAATCTTAATTCAGACTATAGAGAATCACCACCTTGCTGGTTTCCTGGAAACAGTGTCAGAGCTCTTGGTCATGTGAACTGTCCCAGTGCAGATGGGCGCGGGGCATTAAACACCAGCACGGTGACGTGCCCTAGATAAGGCTGTCAGCTGAACAAGTGAGAAACATATTGAACTTTATGAATTAATCATGAGAGAAGCCGTCAAACTTTTTATTTAATGATGGCCTTTACTACACTCTTCTCATTCCGTACAGTTCCAGTGCCACCTTCCCACTCATCTGCCGAGCAGCACAGCTTAGAAATAACGTACATCCTGTAGACCTTGTCTAAATATCCTCTATGCTGCATCAGTGAATAGACTTAATTATGCTCCACTCTTGCAGACTTATTTACTTACAGCAGGTCTTAACTGGAGCTTAATTTACGACCATGAAATAAAATGACACTAACCAGCCACTTTATTGGGAACTTTTACACCTCGTCTTTTACGCATTTCATGCTTTATTCAATCACCCAATCATGTGGCAGAAGTGGCACAATGTATAAAATCATGTAGATGTGGTCAAGAGATTCAGTTCATGTTCTCATGAAATGTCAGAATGCAGGGAAATGTGATGCCAGTGACTTTGACCAAGGCATGGTTTACTGTGTCGAGCTGGATTGAGTATTTCAGAAACTGCTGAACTCCTGGGATTTTCACGCACATCACACCGCTAGAGTTTTCACAGAATGGTGCAAAGAACATAAAAACATCCAGTGAGCATCAGTTCTGCAGGTAGAAGCACCTTATTGATGAGTAGAGTACAGGAGAATGGCTACTTTTTACAACCGTGGTGAGCAGAAAAGCATCACAGAATGCACACTTCAAACCTTGAGGCAGATGTGCTACAACAGGAGAAGACCACATGAGGTGCCATTACTGTCAGCCAAGAACAGCAGTCTGAGGCTACAGTGGGCACATGCTCACAGAAACTATAATCTGGCTGCTTGGATTGGGAAAATGTTGCTAGGTCTGATGAATCTCGATTTATAAATCATGTGAGATTATGGCAGATTATAATCTGACATGAAGATGAGCAGAATTTCTCATCAGGAGCGTGAATCCATGGACCCAACCTGCACTGAAGAGTGAACAGTTCAGGCTGGTGGTGGTGATGTAATGGTGTGGGGAATGTTTTCTTGGCACACATTGGACTTCATACTAACCAAACATCATTTAAATGCCTATCAGGCCGTCTGAGTGGTATAATGGTATAATGGGGGCATGGTGGCTTAGTTGTTAGCACACTTGCCTCACACTTCCAGGGTCTGGGGTTTGACTCCCACCTGCACCGTGTGTGCACAGAGTATCTCCCCGTGCATCTGGGATTTCCTCCAGGTACTTCCGGTTTCCTCCCCATGTGTTGTAGGTCGATTAACATTTCCAAATTATCAGTAGTGCGTGAATGTGTGTGCGATTGTGCCCTGCAATGGGTTGGCACCCCGTCCAGGGTGTCCTCCACCTTGTGCGCAAAGTCCCCTGAGATAGGCTCCAGGCTCCCCGTGACTTTGGTAGGATAAGCGGTACAGAAAATGGATGGATTATGGCAGGATAATGTTCCCACAAGTTTCCTCAAACTGGTTCCATGAATGTGACAATGAGTTCAGGCCTCCCCAGTCACCAGATCCAGAGTCCAGTAGACCAGTTTTGGGATGTGAAAGAACAGGATATTTACAGCAAGAATGACACATCTGCAATGGTGCAATTATGTGATGCAATCATGTCAACATGGACCAGAGTCTCAAAGAAGAATGTTTCTAATGCCTTGTGGAGTCCATGCAAACAAAGAATTCAGACTTAGAGCAAAGAGGGGTCCTATTTACTATTAGTATACTGTTTCAAATAAACAGGTCTTAGATGGGTGTTATCAGAAATGTTTTCGCCTGAAGATCAGTATAGATGACAAACATTTCATTAACAGCCAAGCCCTACAACACACATATTTAAATAGGGTATGTTTGGGTATTTTTAGACCACTACTACACACCCCAGAGTCTTTTCTTCTCATGTAGCTCAGAGACGAAGTGGTCTCCCGCCAGCTGTCTAGGACTCTTCACCTTCTCTGTGGAAGACGTTCGCTCTTCTCTTCACCTGAATAAGTGATGCAGAGAGCGTAGAGCTTCTTTCTCCCCACACACATACACACTTTCTCTCAGTCTGTCTCTTTCCTTGGGTATCAATATCGTTCTAGCGATCAATCTTACAGCCTGTCCGTCATTTCCGACTCGCGTTCATGTCCACACTTCTCTTTTTTCCTTTACCTCTTCAGCACCTCTTCAGCTTTTTTTTATCCAGCCTACCCTTTTTACATTTTCTGATCCGCCCCCCTCCTTTCATGCTCACTACTATCTCTCCCTATATATTCATTCTCACTCTTTCTCGCAGCAGTAATGTGATCAGGTGCACTGAGTGAGTTGTCTCAGCTCCATTAACTGCATTAAGGCCATCTCCTCTGGTGTGCCTGCCTCTGTTGCCCATATCATACTATCAAGTCCAGGGTCACAAAGGTCAAGTCCTCTCCTGGAATGATAGACACTCTAGCACTCAATCATTGCGTGTAATGGAGCTCTGGCCAGGGTTTCCCATCAGCACTTCCGACCTGTGCTCATTTAGCTCTAGCAGCAGTCCACAGCCCTGGTAGCCAGTGGATCTGTGTATCAGATGACCTCACCAATCTTCACGCACGCGGCGCTCCCACAGGGAGAATCCAGGCACCAGCTGAAGCCCTAATGCTTCTGCCGTTCCTCTGTAGTGTTGTGCCCAGATCAGTTTACCGCTGCATTGAGATTTAAGTCCGGGTGTGGTCCTGGCACACTAATCTTGCAGGAAGCTCTTGGCAGGATGCAGTATGGACACCATAAATGCCACAGAGAACTGGACCCAAATTCCAGTTAGGGTTTCCTTGACCTTAGTTTTTTTTTATTTTTCATAATGCAGTAATTGGAGAAAAAGATTGTGTATTGATTGTCTGCAGAACACCTTAATAACAATTTCTCCCAAGGCTTTATTTCCATTTTTTTTTTTTTTTTGCCCATTAAAATGGCTTAACAAAAAGTGACAAAGTTGCTGAACAGCAAAGCATCAGTGATCAGTGACGAGCAGAGGCAGTTCTCTTCCTTATATCCTGTTTATGCTACAAATCAGGTTCAGTTTAATGCATGCTCAGACAAACTTGTAAATGACAGTGCGCAATAAACCGAGCGGTGTTGAAGCTTTTGTGTTTCACTAAATTGCATTATTGCTTCTCCTCAGTGTCTGCCCTCCTCCGCAGCAGAAATGAAGGCTGAAGGAACGGCAGCAGTGACTTTTACTCTTCCCTACATCTCCTGCCTCTGCGTAATACAACAAACCAGTGCTGGCATCAGTCGTATTTCAATTAATTGGAGGTTCCACTTAACAAGCCAGCTTGGCACCCGGCGCTGAAAACAAGTAACGTTAACAGGTCAAGGGAGCATGAAAGATGTGTGTAATGATGCATCTCTCACACACACAAACACAATCAGCCACTACAGTGGAGTGATTGACAGTGCCAGGCTGTGAATGCCTGGCTCCAAACCAGTAGCTTTCTCATCAGCAAGCCTGCCTGCCTGTCTGCCTTCCCCCAAATGGAGTTCTCATCCATCAGTAAAGGAAAGGCCTGAATGTCCTTACAGAGTACACTCTTACACACAGCACTCGAACTTTAATGCTTTATCGATCAGGAAATGCATGTATCAAAGCTCTCAGAGTAAAAGTAAGACAGCAGGACTGATTCGCATTCGAGTTTGTCTATCAAATCGTGCATATATTCGTAAGGATGAACGAGGACTGATCCGGGATCAGCTCTGATAGCCTGTTGTGATCTGAGCTTGAAGCACTCAATACTCTAATGCTTTGTCAGCTTGTAGCTACTGTTGCATAATGTGTGCTAACCGCTCCAGGCAAAGTGCTGTCAGTGATGTGGGGTTACATTTGACAGAAAAGTTGAAAACAATTCTGTCTTCCACTCCCTGTCTGCCATTACCTCGAACAGCATCATCCCATCTCCTCCATTTCACGGATTTAGTAGCATTTCTGACACTGTTGGCTAGGCGACTCACTCTGGTTCACTGGAAAAACCTGCACTCATTCTCCTATAGAGTTTGGATAAAGGATTCCCTTTTCTTTGTGAATTTAGAAACGATCAAGTATTCGCTCTGTGCCACTCACTGGGGATTAGTCCAAATTTGGCAGTCCATTACAACTCATGTAAACACCATCTAGTTTGATCTACATGCCCCTGACTGCATCCGTGCCCTGCAGTAATACCTAAAACTTCTTTCTCCTGCTTATTGACATCAGTAGCGTAAAGGATTTTTTTATTTTTCTCTCTCTCTCTCTCTCCACCTTCCTTTACTTCACTTTTATGTTATGCTGTGTAATGTTCTGTTCTTTGGGTGGTACGCTAGCTTCTGTATTCTATTTGATTACTCGCCATGAAAAACTTCATAAATAACTAATCCAAAAGATTTGAGGGAAAAGTTGAACTTAACAGATGTCGGATAGTCCTGTCTGCCCCCTCCGACTCCTGACATCCAATGTGAAAGGGAAGATTTGATGGCATTGTATAATCGGATGGCTTGGTGGATTATTTTAAGATACGCATGCATGAGCTTCGTGACGTCATCTGGCGGAAATGAATCTAAAGCAGGAATTTTCCATCTGGATTGAAGCAAAGCAGCCATTCTTTGGCAATAAATGCAGGCCTGGAGAGTAGCTAAAACAAGCGCGCTGTTTACAGCCTGAATGGAGAGACTGGCATTTCGAAAATGTTACATGCAAATAGACTGCTCCGCTTCGGACTCCGGCAGTCACACCGATCCACGTCTAATTGTCTCGGAGTCTGGCCACAGCCAATCAGTCATCACATCAAAGTGGAACAGGCTGCCGGCCTCTTTGAGCTGGAGACGCGAGGAACGCACCTTGAGATTTGACAGCAGGCATCACCACGGCAGCCAAACAGGAAATTGAATCTGGAGCGCAGAAACGACATGATGGAATTTCAGAAAACAAAATGGTTCCAGGGCCTACAGCGGGTGGAGCAGGAGGGAGCGAGAGAGAAAAGAATTCAGCCTATTTTCCCCTCAGAGGCATTAGCAGAGCTGCAGCGGGATAAAGATATGATGAGTGCTTACACACACATTCACACACTCAGTCACCTTCAACTGTCCTGAGGGCTGGGATCCGAACAGGTGGCTAAATTGCAAAGGTTTATGGTCAGACAGTTTAGATAAACTAGATAAAAATGATATGAACATATTTAGATCAGTTATTTTGTATATATTATATATATATATAGATAGATAGATAGATAGATAGATAGATAGATAGATAGATAGATAGATAGATAGATAGATAGATAGATAGATAGATAGATAGATAGATAGATAGATAGATAGATAGATGTGTGTGTGTGTGTTAAAAAACTTTTAAGTATATGTTGTGCCATATTTTGTAGGCTGCTATAATTGAGTTGCCTGATTCAATCGCTTCACGACTCTCTCCATTTTCTCTTAATCTGTTCTCCAGTGTGTGTAAGTGAGATGGAAACGTGCTCATCTGTAACCCCAATTACATGTAAACAAGGAGCCAGCACACTGTCCTGTGCCAAAATGGGCTCTCAGATGTTCATCAGTCTACAAAAGTAAACGGTCTACATGTTGTGCTTTAGCCCTATTCTGATGGGATTATTTTCACTAGAATTTTCTTTTCTACAGGTTTCGGCCAGGTTGTTTTGTCTGTGAGCCAAGATGATATTTATTTATTTGGCATCGTGTAACATTAGATAATTAAGGAACTCGGTGATACTACTACACATTCGGGTTGTATGGATATAAGTGGTGACTCAAGTGTTTAAGGCTCTGGACTTCTAATCAGAAGGTTGCGTTTGAATCCCGCGTCTGCTTAGCGGAATTGTAAGTCGCTCGGAATAAAAGCATTTTCCAAAGAAATAAATGTAAATGTTGTGGCGTATGGGAATAGAAAGCGGATTTATACCTGCAGCTGTCATTATACCAGCATGCGTCATCACGCTTTTCTGATTTGGGGGATTTAAGACGTGTTCAACATGTAGCAACGCTCAGTGAGTAGCAGCAGTGAAAAGAACGTTCCCAATGCAAGAGGCAGCATCTGCCTACAAAATCATAGACGTGGCTATCCAGATGAGACTAAAATGAGATGAGATGGCTACAGCTGTTCAGTAAAGCAGTAGGTAAAAAAGGGGGACGCGGGATTAAAACACAGAGAGGAGCAATTTGGGGGGTGTTGGGTGGCTGTTTTTGTGCCTCTGAAACAGCGTGTGCTGGTAGCAAGAGGCTAGTTTACAGCAGCATTGATGCCTGCACTTTGCCAGCAGCAAACATAGCGATAAGCAGACGGCATTTTAAGTGCTGTGGCAAAGGACTCGAGCTGTTAATGTGTGTATTTGTGTACAAAAGAGGAGGGAGGGAGGGCGAGAGAGACAGAGGGGAAGAGAGATGTTGTCCTCTGGAAATATCTCGTATGTGCACCAGGAGAGTTCCTCACACTGAGTGCTGATTCTAATTAACTCCTAATTGTGGCCTCAACAACAACCACTGCCTTCATATAAGTGTGTGTTAGTGTGTACGCGTGTATGAGCATAGCCTCAAGGAGTGGAGGAGGCGAGGACGAGAGACGGCACAACCGTTGCCGATTTCCTCTTCCTATTTTTGGGCAAAATAATATGTGAGAAGACACACTACGCAGTGTCGCAGTGTCAGCACGCAGTCTGACAACTTTTTTGAAAGTTTGAAACACATACATATTGATGTGTTTCACGGTTACGTGGTTCCTTTAACATTTTCCACCATACCGCATGCAGCAATACAGGAGTGCATAAGAAACCTGAAGAAAACCTCTCACCTAAACCATTCACACTGAATATGGGCTGTGTGTGAGAACAAGCAGCAGGCTCGCTCCATTGCTCAAGGCAGTGGTGCTGTATTTACGCTGTGTATCTCAACAGGAGCAGTCTCATGACGCAACCATAGATTACACATGGCGGTGTTACACTGAGCACACACACACAAACACACTACACAATGAAGGAGTCCATCACTCATGCATACTCTCTTGTGCATTCACATAGTAGACCTATGTTTGCCTTCCTATCACATATAACCATGCTCTTAGAACAAAGTTCCCTCTAGCACTTTACGGCTTCTTTGGTTTGTCCATTTGGGGAAATCTTTTTAAGGTTCTTCATAGAACCCTACAATGTAGAACCCAGAAAAAGTATGTTCCAAGTAGACCTCTGTTAGAAAGCTAGAATTGAAAAAAGTTAAGGAACCCTTTTTTTTCAGCTTCAGAGGACTTTTGAGACTTCTATCCATCCATCCATCCATTTTCCATGCCATTTATCCTACCCAGGGTTGCAGGGATCCTAGAGCCTATCCCAGGGAACCTGGGGGACAATGCAGGGGACACCCTGGACAGGGTGCCAACCCATCACAGGGAACAATCGCACACACATTGACACACTATGGACAATTTGGAAATGTCAGTCGGCCTACAGCACAGATCTTTAGACTGAGGGAGGAAACCGGAGTACCCTGAGGAAACCCCTGAAGCACAGGGAGAACGTTGTTGGGGCAGTTGCTGAATTCATTAGACAGGTTTTCAATTCTTTTCTCAGGGAAACGTTGAAATTCTGGTCCGGGTAAACGCCCATAAGGTGCAGATGTAGTAGATACAGATTGGGTTTGAAAATACTGGACCATTCCTTTAATTTCATATTATTATTATTATTATTATTATTATTATTATTATTATTAAGACGATTAATTGGGTTGCTCGAGTTGTTGGTTCTTTGACTCCTAGTGCCATGTCAATATCATGGATTTGAGAGTGCCTTTCCACCCAACACCCCCCCCACCCCCCACCCCTCTCTCTCTTTCTCTATCTCTCTCTCTCTCTCTCTCTCTCTCTCTCTCTCTCTCTCTCTCTCTGGTAGGCAGTGGAGCCATGCTGAGCCTGGAGCTTAGGGCGACTGGCAATACAATGGCCTCCTGCTGCTCTCCATCAGAAGCCTGTCTCTGCCCCATGAATATAATACCATTCTTCACATTCTTACAAAGGAATGTGTGTGTGAGAGGAGGAGAATGGAACCAGTATGTGTGATAGATGGTCAAGGTGGAACACTGATGTGCAATCAGGCTACAGTCCTGGGATCTTTCTCATTACATAGACATACCAGTGTCTATACGCACATAGTGTCTTGCCCTTGATATGACCTCTGTTTATCTGTTCAACATGTTTTTACACTGGTGCCACTCGCTTGATCTCGACAGTGCCATTCTACATGCTCAGACGGCATAAACATACACACACACACACACACACACACACACACAAATCAATAAAAGTCATCCTGTAGACTCCTGGCACATTCTCAACCGTAGTAATCTCATACTTATGACCTGACCTTCCTTTTATAATATCTGAACTATGAACAGATGTAAATCAGTCCAGACAATACAGTGGATTATAGTTAGTGCTTTTTGGGTACATTTCCATAACACAAAGGTAAATCCCACAGAGGTGACATGTAAACAATGCAACCGCACTGTCCCGTGAGACAGAACTGAAATAGCTCTGAAATAGCCCCTGCTGGAGTCCTAATGCCGCCGGGCCAAGCCAAGAGCTTAATCATTCTCTGACAGAAACGAATTAAAGTGCGTTCCCATGCAGATGACATGAATATATCGAGGGCGTGCCCCATGTGAGAGACAGAGAGCCACAAACTAATACAGTCGGAAAGTGACTTTAAAGTACTTTTTTCTGTAACACACAGTGTACCTCCGCACGCACATGCACACACACACACACACACACAGAGTAGGTGTGTCAGGCTGAGACTGATTAAAGTGCAGAGGCGATGTCAGCAACATAAAGCAGAGGCAGTAATAGGAATTACCTGTCATCCATTTGCTGGTGATCGATTCTTTCACGTGTTTGCTGAAGACGGGCCACTTAATCTCTCGCTCTTTCTCTCTCACGGCAGTAATGGAGGAATTACATATTTACACCCTGGTAGCTTCTTATTTTTTACCTCCTGTTCCTTGACTTTCTCTCATTCTGCACAACCCACAATCCCTTTCACTCAGGGATGCCACCATTTCCATTTGCTCAGTGTTCTGTGTGGCTAAAACAAGATGAAGGAAAGACGTGAAGATTGGAATAATCCTGGATAAAAACATTCTTTAGACGTCCTTGTGAAGATTTTTGGTCCGTGTAATATAACTGCGCTGTATTCACTGTATTAAGTGGAACACTTGACCGTCACGTCCATACGTGGACCTTCACCAAACTAGCTGGAAGCACACAATTGTAGAGGATGTCTCTGTATGCTATAGCATTACAGTGCTCTGTGATGACCTCTGTAAGGTTCATGGAGTCTTAATCTCAGCCTATGATGCTGTAGACCAGTGGTCACCAAGCGTATTTCTTGAGATCTACCTTCCTGCAGGTTTCACCTCCAATCAAAATCTCACACACCTGTTTTAGTCGATCAAGAACTTCTTAAGGCAATGTTTAGATGGTCAGGTGGGCACAATGATGGTTGGCGCTAAACTCTTTAGTAAGGTAGAGCTCCAGGAACAATATTGGTGACCAGTGCTGTAGACCATTCTTCAAACGACACTGTTTAAGGTTGGCATACCATTGACTTGCCATAAGTGCATGAATCATTGTTGTCGCAGCGTTCAAATGTTTATGTTTCATTGAAAATTGGTGCACAGAGGTGCTTAAACACTGATTCTGAAGTGTGTGACCTGAGTATCTGAGCCTGAAGTTAGTCAAGCGTATGATCATTTGAACTGGTTATGTTTATTCCATGGTGCAGTACCTAAATCACAACCTTTTGGACAGCTGAAGTGCCCTTCAAGATTGTAAGCAGGCTAGGAAACATTTGAAATAAACAGAACTTTTAAACATGTTTCTTTATACTTTGTGAAAGATAGTCATCATTATTATTACAATATTCCCCCACCCCCCGCCAATTTTAGATATGTGCCATTGACATTTCCATCATAAACCCCCTACAATGCCACCATGAACCCCCTGTTGGGAAACCCTGATCTAAATGGAGCAGATCTCTCTCAATGAGCTAATCAGCTCCATCATGTTATCTCGGTTCATCTCAACCATCTTTGTATTATTTTTAATGGTTTAATGGCCCCAATGAGCCAAAGCACAATGTGCTGACTCTGGAGAACCGAGTAAACCAACGTCCAAAAAGCAGCAATGCCAGAAAAAAGAAACAACAAAGGACCAAAAGAGCAAGAAAAGGCCAGAAACTGGACGCAGGAGTGCTTGTGCACAGGGTGTAGACCTGCCCCTATTATCAAAGCTACTCCCATACAAAATTCTTCATTGTTTCTGTTTGTCCAGGACTAAGCTGCATTAATGAATTTGTTTGAAAGCGTCTAAGCATACAAAAGCCCAATTATGTGAGGTATTTCAGGAAAGCCGAGCACAGCTGGGGGGAGATATTTGTTTTGCTCGGCTACATTTTGGAGTACTTTTTAATCTAATGCAGAACACTCCTTAGATAGATGGACCGAAGCCCATTTGTTAATACTGGTCCTTCTGATGGAGATGGGAGCAGAGGACAGACACATACGACAATCCAGTGGAATTAAACACAAACATGAACACTGACACTGGGCACTCAGCAATGAAGACATATAGCTAGTACCACACCATTTTGGTATAAGCAAGCTCACGCATCAGTTCTCATCACACACTCGCACACAAACCACCTTCCATGGAGTGCAGATCTGGGCACCTGACCTCAATTTATTTGTGTAAAGAAAAAAAAAAAGAAGAATGAGTCGAAAGGAGAAACTCTTAGTGATGTGTAAATTTTGTATAAATAATTCATCAGCATTTCTTTCACCAACCAAAGCATCTCTCCTTCCTCACAGCTCTCCTCCTGTACTTCATCACTCTTTCTACTTTACTATCACGTGTGCCTAGCAATATATTTCCCTTTACCTAGACACAAGCACCACCAGCTAAGTTTAGAAACCAGCCTTCAATACTGCATCAGAATATATGTGGACTAAAACAGCACTGAGGTAAAAGTTAGTTTCAAATTTCAGGTTTTCAAACACCTAAATTCCTGCCTGAGCTCACAGCATGGTGCAGCGCGTTTTTCAGCATTAATACCGTCAAGAAGTGGTCGAGTTGTCACTGCGGATTTCTTCATCTGTCACATGCCTATAAAACACTACAGGCCCAATTTCAGTGATACCAACACAAGCACAGCAATAAGGCGTAACGCTGCAGTGTTGGTGCGTGTAGGTGGGACTGATATACACATGGTATATCAGTGGTGAACTGGTGAAAAGCTGCGTAATTGGAAAAAGGGGTTAGGTTTAAATACAAAAAGATGGGTTAGGCATACTGCTGAGAGAGCCAATCAACTCAGCTCATCTCGTTTCCTTTCAAAGCGTAGTGCAGTGTAGTGACATTTTCATAATGACACCCAGATTGCACATTAATATTTAGTGCTAGAAGTAGCTTGCTGGATGACGTCAATGTGCTTTGTGTTTTTTTGCACGCTCTTGCGGGTGTTGACTCTTATAGGCACTTTATCAGCCGATTCCTCACCTTCGTGACGGCAAAAAATTTTGTCCAGTCCAGTATTGAGTCATTTTGTTCGATTAATTCTGCCCAGGGTTGTAACCAGGATCAAACTATTAGTGAGGTCCACATTGCAGAAAGTATACACAATGCAGAATGTGTACTACGTCAGCTGACATTTTCTCAGCTTTAATGCGCCATCCTTCGTTTCCTCCTGTAACTGAACCCCCACTAGTTAGGCATTACGGGCAGCTGTGGCGCAGGTGGTAGAGCGGGTTGTCTACTAATCATAGGGATGGAGGTTCGATTCCCGGCCCGGGTGATTCCATGTGCTGAAGTGTCACTGAACCCATTGGTGTATGAATGGGTGAATGGGACACAGTGTAAAGCGCTATATAAGTACACATTTACCAATTATGCCATCATGTTTGTAGTATGTTATTAATGAGTAACGGGGCGTTTGGGGCGGCTGTGGATCAGGTGGTAGAGCGGGTTGTCCACTAATCATAGGGTGGGCGGTTCGATTCTTGGCCCACATGACTCCACATGTCCTTGGGCAAGACGCTGAACCTCAAGTTGCTCCCAATAGCAAGTTAGCGCCTTGCATGGCAGCTCTGCTCCCATTGGTGTGTGTGTGTGTGTGTGTGAATGTGCGAATGAGAACCAGTGCAAAACTTAATGTAGAACCGCTAAGTGCAGGCCATTTAACATAATGTTACACAAAACATTGATGTTAACCCGATCAATTAATGTTACTGCAGCTGAATAGCTGAGCTGGCTAGCTTGTTACTAGTAGTCTAAATAAATACTAAGGATTAAAAATAAAACGATTACAGTGCTGTATAAACGTCTTAGTCACCCTATTATTTTCTTCTTTTTTTTTGATAAAAAATTTAGTTTTAGAGGTATATTTTGTGACTGCTGCATTATTGAGGCAGTAAAAACGTGTCAAAATTGTCCATAGTGTGTGCGTGATTGTGCCCTGTGATGGGTCGGCACCCTGTCCAGGGTGTCCCCCGCCTTGTGCGCCGAGTCCTCTGGGATACTCTCCAGGCTCCCTGCGACCCCGTGTAGGATAAGCGGTACGGAAAATGGATGGATGGAATGGATATAACGCTATACAAATAAAACTGAATGAAATTAAATTCTCCTCATAGCAGACATCACCATATCAACAATTATACACGAGTGCATTAATATAAACCTGTGACTTGCCTTGCAGCCGGTTCTACTGTTATATCTTCTGACCAATCAGAATCAAGAATTCAACTGCACCGTGGTATAAAATGTCACATTCAGCATTAGTTTCATGGACACTTCCTGTATTGTGAGCAGGGCTGGGTGTGTAGGTAGGCAGTGCGATTTGAAAGGCAGCGTATGTGTTTGGATTCCAAAGTGTTGTGACTCCATTACAGCAGTGACGTTGCCACATAAACTCAGTAGCGCGCACACGCACACGCACACGCACACACACAGACACACCTTTCCCACAGTGCTTTTTGCTTGCTGTGATCTGTTGCTAAATTTACCATGTAGGCTGGTGTTTTCTTGACAAGCACTATGACAGCACACATGGTACATACAGCGTACGCTCAATCTCTAATTACACCATATCAAGCCTTTAATATAGTCAAAGTTTTATATACGGTACACGTGATACGTTTGGCATAATATGTTCAGGGCGGTAAGCAAGCATTGTTCGGATTGTACGCTTTCATGACGTGCATTGTGTGTGTGTTTGTGTGTGTGTGTGTGTGTGTGTGTGTGTGTGTGAGAGTATGGGTCTGTAATTTCTTTTTACAGGAGTGTGTGTGGTACAGGAGTAAGTAACTGTGTAAAAGGATCAGTCCAGATTAGAGAGCTCAGGCCTTTTAGCCCCATCCTTCTGTAATTAACGGCGAAAGAAACGAGAGTAAAATAAATGGGGTAGAACTAGGAAATACACACATTTCAATGGAAGGATTTAGGAAGCACACACACAAACACACACACACTATGTGTGTACGTTTAATGACAGGGAGCACGCAGGCAGTATATGAGTACATAGTGGGAGGCATTAGTTTAGAAGCCAGGACAAATAGAGCTGAATTTAGCTGTGTGGTTTGCTGCACTGAGCTGAAAAGACACACACACACACACACACACACACACACACACACACACACACACATATATATATATATATATATATATATATATATATATATATATATATATAGGCTGATGGTATAAATGCATGCAGTGGTATGTGCAATAAAGAGTTGTTTTTGTACAGAAAACAAATGGGACTGCTCAGGGTGACACAGCACCATCAAGTGACTCATAAACCACACAGGCTCTCAAGGAGACAGTGTGTGTGTGTGTGTGTGCGTGTGCGTGTGCGTGCAGATGTTTAAGACGGGGATGGATGGACAGGTAGAAGAAAACAGGAGAAGTTTATTGTGCAACAGTCACTGATGTAACTCCCATGTGAGGGGGGGATTAAAAAAGAAAGAAAGAAAGAAACGGAGACATGCAATCAGATTAAAACATCTGTGTGTTTTACACACGCACACACACAGCAGCAGCATTCTGACTTTGCAGCTGTGGGAGTAAAGATTATCCAGAAAGAGAAGGACAGCGAGAAAGAGATAGGGGGAGCAAGAGATTGCATTTGTGTCACAGACGAAATCTATTTAAAGTTACAATATGAAATGTTTTCACGATAGTGCTGTGACTTTTCTCCTGCCTCGCGTTCTCACATCCTCGATGTCATTCTCATATCCCTCTATCTTTCTCTACTTCTCACTTTTCTCCTCTCAGTTCAGAGTGAGCGATGCATCGGAGTCGTTACATATCGCACAGAATGAAACCAAGCTGTTGCTTTACCCTCCGTTTCACTCCGCACAGGCTGAGAACACTGACCTGAACTCAGTGTTGAACTATGCTTCATAAACAATAAAGAGGCTTTAGGGACACCAAGCCCGGTCTTCACATTTAAGCCTTTAATAGCATCAATTTTAGTGAAATATTTCTGAAAACACGGACACACCCTGTACTTTATATAACAAAGGCTTAGAACTGGGGCATAAGTGACATGTTGGTGGGGGGAAAAAACAGATAATGAGACGCATTCAGTACAAAAACACTGACAAATCTCCAGGCAGTTGTGAAGAAATGAAAATCAAAACAAATGATCAGCTCTTTCAGGCCAAAATATGTCCAATGTGTCCCTCTCGCTAGCACAATATATATATATATATTTATTTTCCATTTTTTTTTCATATTTGGCAAGATCCCTTCACATCCTGCCATGAAATATCAATAAAAGATCTGCACAGAAAATCCAGTCTCTTTGGCTGCCTGTGCTGTAAATTGGAGGAAAACCAAAATGACCCGCATCCAGCCAGTGAGGACAAACAAAAAAACTCCCCCTTTCACACTAGTATTATTGGTGCAGCTAACTTCAGCAAAAATCACTCATTATACCTTGCGTATGTTATTACATTTACATTTACATTTATTCATTTCGCAGACGCTTTTATCCAAAGCAACTTACAAATGAGAAAATACAAGCAAAGCGATATATTAAGTGGAGAACAATGCAAGTAATGCTACCATACAAGATTACCATATTATTATTATTATTTTTATTAGTAGTAGTAGTATTATTATTAGATAAATAGATACAATGTTAATGTCATTACACAGTACAGGTACTCGACAATGAAATGCAGTTTAGCATCTACCAGAAGTGCAATAATTATAGCATTGTGCAAAGTTAAAGTGCAGTTTTATACATACACACACACACGCACACACACACACACACACACACAGTAACATACAGTACTCTGCAAAAACCATGCAAAAAGAAATTCTGCAGAGCAAAGAGGTCTTTAAAAATTATTAAATTAAACAGTAAAGAGTAAAAAATGAAACAAAGTCAATATTTGGTGTGAAGATCCTTTGTTTAAAAAAAAAAAAAAAATAGTAGTCTCCAGTACAATGTGTGCAGTTTTATAAGGAACTGAGCTGTAAGTGTTATTGAGCATCTTGCAGACCCAGACACAGTTCTTCTGGAGACTTTGACTGTCTCACTCGCTTCTTATTTCTGCACCGAAACCCAGCAGCCTTCATTGTGTGTTTAATCTGAAAAGTGTCTCTTACGTAATCTGCTGATTTCTTTACTGACATCCAAACATTATTCTGTAACATTTACTTTTGTGCTGGAAAACTAATGTTTGGGAATCTAAAATGTTTTTTTGTACTGACTCCATAATGTAGAAGACATTAAAAAAAATCTATAACGAAAGGTTATAACGCTATGAGTGGTGACTATTGAGCTTATTGAGCAGATAACATTATGAATAGTAACTACACTTGGTTACAATAATAATAATAATAATAATATTTATTTCATCTTCATTATCCTTTTTTAGAGTCCCACTATGTTACTATTACTGTACCAAATATTTATACCACTATAATTCCATGCTATCAGCTGCTCCAGATACTCAATTGGAAGTTTATACACAAATTTTCCACAGCACTGAGTCTCCACATGAGTCTTGCAGCGCAGCTTAATGAAGCGTATGAACACTGGCAAGCGGGGGGAAAAAAAAAACCTTGAAAACTTAAACAAGTCAGTTAAAAAAAAAAACTGCAAAGCTCCCAGCTGATTCATTTGATTCATGCCCTAAGATGCCATTCATACATAATATCTGCTTAGCGCGTGTTTTCAGGGACGTCCGCGACGGCGACATAAATCTTGTTTACCATCATGACATCTCCCCAACTCATGCGTTCATTCCAGATCAATTTTAATGGCATAGACACTCTTATGAGGGCTTCCAGAGGACATGCTTTGTTAAGCCTGTGCCCTTGCCAGCATGGAAGTGAGCATATTTTTTATAAGGTTTAAAGCTTTGAACTCGTGCTGCATTAAATCTTTATTTTAAGTCTGTTTTTGTAGCCGGTAAGAAAAACAAATATGTTAATAAAGGAAAGGTATGAAATAATATACAGACAAATATGAAGTGTTCCCTATGTTAAGCATGTTCAGTATTTTTATTGGGTGACGGCATATCAGCACATTATTGAGTCTTTCACAGGAATCAAGATCAGGGGCTTTTGAAGTGTAGCTTTAAGCGCAGAATATTTTTAACTCGAGAGTCTTATGCCGTCGTGTTTCTGAGCTCCACTATGCACCAAAAAAAAAAGCACAAAAAAAAAAAAAAACAACCCCGATCCCTCACAAGCACCAACCAGTGTGAGAGAGATTGACCGATGACCTTTGCGCTTCCGATATGGATGAAAGAAGGATCAGCGGACAACTGGTGGCTGTCCGTCATTAGAGATGGGCCTGGCCCAGCTGCGTGTGCGAGATAGCTGCTGGAGTCTGTCTGGCAGGAGCATCAATGATAATGAAATCATAGAGAAGCAGAGTGGTTGGCAGGCTGCTGCATTCAGGAGATTCATTACAAAACACTGCTGAGAAAATTCGCCCTATAAGATTTCTTTCACACACGTATAGCGCACTATATCGACTGTATAGCAGCCTTTATATCATATATATACACAGCAGGGTCATAACTGGGAACAATTTTACCCCGTTCCAGCTTCCATCACCTACACACATTATGCCTGATTAGGATTTAGCCCCGTTCGCTTATCCGCTTTCTTCCGCCTCTGCATTCCCAAACAGGTACTCATTCGCTTGGCTGCGACACGCACGCTCTCGTTCTCTCGCACTTCGACATGGCAGCTCTCCAGGCGCTGACAACAGCTGAGCAGTCAGAAAATGCTGGGCAGT
The DNA here is from genome assembly GCA_012411365.1 of Ameiurus melas. Classification (NCBI taxonomy): domain Eukaryota; kingdom Metazoa; phylum Chordata; class Actinopteri; order Siluriformes; family Ictaluridae; genus Ameiurus; species Ameiurus melas. The sequence goes on along the minus strand of CM022774.1, from coordinate 20,978,616 downwards.
GATGTTACAAAGAGAGACTAGCAGCTGCCTCCAGAGAACACTCCTCAGACCTCTCAGAGATACAGAGAAAAGCTATAATTTATTTAGACTTAAATAATGCAGGCTTTTATTGGGAAACAGAAAAGCCGAGCCAGACAGAACAGGAAAGAACGAGAGGGGAAGTCGAGAGGGAACAGACTGGAGCGGTTCATCTGTTACTGGCAACGAAAACTGCTCGTTTAGATCCGAAAAGGATTTCCTGCATATTCCTTTTTAAACGTTGACAAGCACTCCCCCAAGGAGACGCAAGCAGTTGGAAAGAAGACTGTGAGGCGTCTTTGTGCTACGTCGGAGTGAACACGGCCGTGTATACCAGGACACACAAACAGACCATATTACTGCCATTTACTTCTTAGAGGTGTGCGTTAATATAGAGAGTCAAACTGCTTGCTTGATGATTATGACCACCATATAGTATACAAAGTTATTTCATTATAAATTCATTCATTATTATAAGTGAATACGTAAGCAAGGTACGGTAATACTGACCAGAGCAGCATGGCTAATGTTGCCTCTTCACATGCTCCTCGAATAGACCTTCTTTTCACGATCTATTTGAGTGTCTGTCACTTTGTATATCATAAGCCTATATTAGTTAATTTGTCTAAATCTTGAAATCAAAATATAATAGGTTTTTAGTCATATTAATTCGGTGTTTATAAGATGAAATGGTTAATTACTCATACGAATGCTCATTGTCAACCATCTAACTACAACAATAACAACAAAAAACCAAAAGATAGCAAATCAGGTCCATAAATATTTGAACATTTAAACAAAAGTTATTGTTATACTGTCTACCGTAGCATATCGGAGCTGAAATTAAACAGGACATCCCCTTTTTACGGGAACAAAATCATTGGCTGCTCAGCTGTACCATGGCCAGGTGTGTGTTATTCCCACGATATTTCACTTACAACACGCAGATACATGTTCTAGAGTTGATTTCAGGTGCGCCGTTTACATTTGAAACCTGTTGCTTTTAACTCTCAATACGAAGTCCGAAGAGATGTTACTGCTGGCAAAGCAAGTCATTAATCTGAACAATCAAAACAAACCCATCAGAGAGATAACAAAAACATTAGCTTAAAAAGAAAGAAGGCACTCGAAGACCATCGAAAACATCCACTGTGGTCGATGACCGAAGAATTATTTCCCGAGTGAAGAAAAACCCTTTTAGAACAGTTAACTGGCTCAAGAACAACCTCCAGGAGGGAAAGTCAACAATCAAGAGAAGAGACTTCACTAGTGTAAATACAGAGGGTTTGCCAAAAGATGTCAATTATTGTTAAGCCTCAAAACAGGAAGACCAGATTAGAGGTTTTTTATTGTTTGTTTGTTTGGTTGTTTTTTTTAAAGTTATTCTGGAACAACATCCTATGGAGAGAGGAGACAAATATCAACTTGTACCAGAATGATGGGAAGAGAAGAGTCTGGAGAAGGGAAGGAACTGAAAATGATCTGAAGCATACTACTTCATCTTATGGTGTGGGCGTGTATGGCTGCCAGTGAAACTGGTTCCCTTATATTTATTGATGATGTGACTGCTGACACAAACTCCAGGATGAAGTCTGTAGTGTATAGGGCTATATTATCTGCTCAGACTCAGCCACATTCTCCAAATCTCATTGGCCAGTGCTTCACAGTGCAGATGGACAATAACCCGAAGCATACTACGAAAGCATGCCAAGACTGTTTAAAGCAAAGACGTGAAATGTTCTGCAATGGCCATGTCAATCACCTGAATCCAACTGAGCTGCATTTCACTTGCTGAAGGCAAAACAAGAACAAGACGGAACTGAAGAGAGCTAAAGTAAAGGCATTACCATGGAAGAAACCCAGTGTCTGGAGATGTCTGTGGGTTCCTGACTTCAGGCAGTCTTTACCTGCAAATGATTTGCAACCAAGTATTAAAATGGCACTTTTCATTTATGATTGTTAGTTTTGTCCAAACTAACATAATATTCATATTCATTAAGTTATTTCAAATTCAATATACTGTGGTAGCCAGCTGAAATAACAATAACTTTCTCTGTGTCCAAATATTTATGGACCCAACTGTATGCTACCACAGTATGGAACCAAATAGACAGTTACAAGTATGGACTTTGTGATTTAATGGTCTTGTGATTTTAGTTGTTCTGAAACTCTAATTGTAAAGTCATACTGCATTTCCCATCGGTGTTTACTCCGGTGCAAATGAATGCAACAGGGAGAGCCTTCGACAGTGACAGGTAGTGTGACTGACCTTCCATGTCCTGATTGGATGGGCGTTGATGATTGACATCATTATTATTATTTTTTTCTCCCATTTACAGCCTTGGGTCAGCCCCAGAGACCGGAGTTTCTTTTCTGAGCAAATGTGTTATTAACAGCTGTCAGAATGTGAGAACTTCACAGAATTTACAAAAACATTCAGACTTAAGAGTCACTGATAGCTCGATTAAATGCAGTATCTACTGTTAGCCATTTATCTAACTTTATATCTAGGCAAATCAGAATCACAGTTGATTATTTTTAATTTAGAAAGCTAAATTATATATATATAATTATTATTATTATTATTATTATTATTATTATTTAGTTAGTTAGTTTTTCTTTGAGTGATTACCTCTATGTTTTGACATTGCAAAACGATCGGTTATTTAATTTTATTTTATTTGGTTTAACTACAGCGGCGATCTTTGTCATGACACACAACGAATTTTGATTATACAGCTGTTTACAGAAACCTCAATATCTTGGTTCAGGATGTTCCTACCTCCTTGGAACAAAAACTGATCTCTAGAACGCATTATAAGGTACATAACCCACATACATACAAAACATTTCGCACATTCTTGTTCCTTAGACATTTTTTTTTTGACTTTGTGTCCAATTGTAATGCCCAAGATTGCTCACAGTTACTGTACAGTTGGTATGCTTGAATAGATTTTATCCAAATATGGAAGTACAGTGTTCAGTTGGGTATCTTACAACTGAACTACAGCTCAGGAGGTAGTCAACACAATAGCTCTGTTTATGACTGAACACTGTACTTCCATATTTAGATCGAATCCTTTCACCCATACCAACTGTACACCTGTACCAACATGTTAGATCAGGCTGGTTCTTCAAATCTGGCCATCGAGGTCCACTGTCCTGCAGAGTTTACCTCCAATCTCAAACTCACAATTATTACAGCAGAGTGCTACTGTAGAGGACTGGTCCCCCCCACCAGAGATATTCAACCCGAAAGTGAGAGAAATGTTTTAACAATTGCACTCTCACCCCCATAAAAAAAAGAGAGAAGTCTCAAACCTGAAATGTTCTCCATGCACACTATATTTACCTTGGTACCCCCTAAAAGAAATAAGACTGAGACTCAAAACCTTCCTATTATAAATTGACCCTAAAAGTAGAACTGTGAGCAATCTTGAGCATTACAATTGGACTCAAGTTCTAAGTCTAATATATGCACATGTACCTTGAAACGTGCTCTAGGGATCAGTTTTTATCCCAAGGAGGTAGGACCATCTTGATCCGAGATATTGAGGTTTCCGTAAACAACTGTATAACCAGAGTTTGTCGTGTGCCATGACACAAAGATGGCCGTCGTAGTTAAGCCAAGTAAAATAAAAACAAATATTTTGCAATGACAATACATAGAGGTAATCACTCAAAAAAAATGAGGAAAATTAAAAAGCAACCTGTAACCTAGACTACGTGAGATATAAAACCACTTACACACTGACCTAAATAAGTGTCCCCACACACAAATCATAAACACACCGCTGAACTGCTCAGTATGCAGTGCGGCAGTGGGTCATGCCCCAACATTACATACTGGGGACATACTCCATGTCCCCTTGTGTCAAATAACAGCAGTATTGTGCTACAGACACATGGAAAGAAAGAAAAGCTGCCTCACTTCAACACTCAACCTCTGTAAATGGAAGTGCAAGAAGCCTGTTTAATAGCTAGTAGAAAACAAAAGGGACAATTAAATCATTTATTTGCTCCCTCACTTCTGTGTAAATGGCTTCATTAAAATACACAGCGAAAGAACACAGCAAGAGTAAGTGAGGGAGAGGGAGGGATAAGTGGGTCGGAGCTCATTTACATTCAAACATACACTTTCAGTTCAGACCCATGGAACAAGCCAAGTGTAACGTGTAGCGCATAAAAGCTAAGAAAAGATCTCAGTAACACCAACATAGTTGTGGTGGTGGGAAAAAAAATGGTTTACTCTCTTGACTGGTACTGAACTACAGCTCAGATGAATTCTCCTTTCCATCCACTTAGATTCTTAACACAACATAGCACAGATTAACTTTATCTATTCATTAAAGGGCAAGCGTGAGGCTACTAACCCCCCCCCCAAAAAAAACGCCTGTGTGCACTTCATCATTTGATTTTCACACATTACTGCACTACTAATCTAGTGGCACTACTTTATTAGTGTCAGTTCTTCACAGTCACCACGTTATAATGCTAATCAGTCCGTACAGAGTTATTTTGTGCTTTTTTTTTTTTTTCTTTTCAGAAAACTACTTGAATTGGTGAAATCGCAGTGGCACGCAATTGTTTCGCAGTGATGTTTGTTGGTCACGAGACCTTTTCGGCTGTGCTCGTGTTTGACGCACGGTGAATCGATGAGGGCTTTGGTCTGAACGCGCATTACATGATGTCATTTTGAAAAATTGCACGCTCCTCCGAATATTTTGGAGCTTGATTGATTTTGCCATCGTTTCTGCGATCACAAAATTGTGAAATCCTGGAGGGACTCGCTAATAGATCCCTCCATTCCAGCCAAAATGAATGAATGGAAGTTATCAAATGTTTAAACCAGATGTGTCCAACATATGGCCCGCAGGCCGGGATTCTCCCAGTGATGGTTCTCGTCTGGCCTAACAAATGTAATTAAAATATCCGTTCTAAATGAAAATTGTATTGTGGACCTTAATTTCACTGAAAGATTCAAAAAAGAGCTATCTGTTGAATTCCACTAGGAGGCAATAAACTCGGCCACTGACAAGATGTGCTACCGATCAGTGGCGGCTTGTGATTATAGATTTTGGTGGGACAGGACAACATTAATAACAATATAACCTCAAATAAAATGAAGTTGAGATGTTAATACACTTTACTTACGTGATTTTTTTGTGTCTGTGGAGTAATAGGCAGATGAGGGACCACGACAAAACCATCCAGCGTTCGATCTAGTGGCTTGTTTTGAGCAATTTTGGGGGCGGGTGTGGCACAGTTGGTAGAGTGGGTTGTCCATTAATCGTAGGGTTGGCGGTTCGGTTCCCGGCCCGGGTGACTCCACATGCCAAAGTGTCCTTGGGCAAGACACTGAACCCCAAGTTGCTCCCGATGGCAAGTTAGCGCCTTGCATGGCAGCTCAGTTACCATTGGTGTGTGAATGGATGAATGAGACACAGTGTAAAGCGCTTTGGATAAAAGCTCTATATAAGCACACATTTACCATTTTACATGTACATTTATTCTACAGTCTTTGAGGTAATATCATTAACCAGGGTTGCCAGGTTTCGGCAAATGATTTCCAGCCCAACGATATCTTAAAAAAAAAAAAGAATACAAAAGACCTGAAAATTCAGGCACTGGAAAATGGAGACACATTTTCCTTCTTCAGTATTTGCTTGAAAAACCAGCTCACCATGGTGCACACATGGTGCATACCCCTTGCCTTGTTGTGGAAATATATTACATTTGATTCTGTTTATGTGCCCTTAAATTAGATCTTGGCAGCCACAGAGTATTTTAGAGAATTTTATCAATCGCCCACCCTGGCAATCCTGTCATTAACTGTCCTGTCCTGTGCCGTTCCCCAAGCATGGGGTAGCGTTGCAGTTCCCATGTTTGACAATAATACTGTAACTCCATGGAGGTAAATCTCACTGCCTCACAGTTCCTCAACATCTGGAAAGGTAAGCAGATCAATCAGAACATCAGCTTATATCTGTCAAATAGTGAAGTTAATGTTTGATCTATAGGGTGGGCCCCTGGGCCCCTGCCCCACGGAAATCTGATACAGTAAGCATGTATCGTTCCTAAAGAACTACTGTAGGGCTTTCGAAGCAAGGAGTAAATACTTATGCAGTCACCATTTACATTTATAATGTGTTAATAATTTTGCAAACTATATTGATTCGGTATTATGGTTATAATAAAAATAATAATTATTATTATAATAGTGGTGGTCTGAGGTCCCTTGACAACTCCAACCCAGCAACGATCCCCCCATCTCCCCATATCTCCCCATATCCCCATATGCATTAAAAAAACATTTCACTTTATAGCTATATAAAACAGCATTAGTAGAGGCTAAATAAATTGTATTATGCACTCAAATTCAGACATGTTGAGTCAACCTGGTGCTTTGGCTTTGGACACTTGCCGGGCTCTGAGCCAGAAGGGGGGCTAAGATGGATGGCAGGGGTTGTTTGCTCTCCTGCTGCAGCGGTAAATAAACATGTATGTGAGTGAACAGAGATAGAGGTGCTTTTATCGCAGAGTGTTTGCACTCCTGCTGGAGTGGTGCTGGAGGCGAGCCATGGTCACCGTACCCTGCCTCCCTGCAGAGGAACACTTGGTTCTTTCAAGAGCAAAGCCCGCTGACCACACAGGGTCAACCTGGTGCAGAAGCAAAATAAGGGTTCTTATAGTCCAAGCCAACTAACAGTGAAAAGCAGATTTGTGTATGCGAACACATACGGAGCTAGTGCTCCTGGTAAGGAAGTGTCATTTCTATATGACAGCGAGAAAGTCATTGTTCTCCAGGCAGCTAATTGGGAAATGTGGTTGATAGGCTAATTGTTGCACTTGTAGTCAAGCACACACACACACACACACACACACACACACATACACACACCAGAGATGCTCATAGAACCCTGCTGACTATATTAATCCCAGTTCTCAGTTGCGCAGAATAGATTTTCTGCTTATGTTCCATTTCTGAAAGCAATCCATCACTTGAATTAAGATATCTTTACGATTCCCCTTTTGTTGTTGCCCTTTTGGGGCCTGTTGTTGTTGGATGGTCGGTTGTAAAGTCAGTCATTTTAGTGGATATTTGCTGAAGGAAGCAGTTTTGAAGCTCGACATTCAAACACGCCTCCTGTGTTCCCTCCAAAGCCAGGCCAAAAACCACATGCCTAGAATGAAGGAGTAAGAGTTTTCTGATCTATAGGTATCATGATTGACAGGCAAGTAGAGACACCTCCGTGTCCTGATTGCTTGGATGCTGGTGGTCCACATCATTTGTTGGGTTTTTTTTTTTTCTCCAATTGAGACAAACTTCACACAGATTCTATTGACAGTTGCTAGACATGGGAAGGATTTCATATTTAATCAGACCAGATCTGTTCCTCAACCTTGTCATCCATGCTCATTAACTAAATCTGGGTCAACAGTGACTTTTCTCCCCGTTTCTCTCCCACTAATCACTTGACGGTGGCAGTCGCACAAAGGGACTGGATTCGGTTCCTTTAGCGTACTCTTGCAAATGCTAAAAGGTTGCCAGGGACAACAGCTTGAGGCAGGGACGGTGGCCAGATCAAAACGCCTCTCAGTGAGGTTGTGGTTTGAGCAGTGCCAGTGTAGCTCTAATGAAATACAAAGCTCTCTTTCTGCTTGTGCTTATGCTTGCCCTGTGTCTGTCTCATACATAGGTTTGACTATCAGGAGCTGCTCCACAACTCCACCTTCTGCCTGGTTCCTCGTGGGCGACGTTTGGGATCTTTTCGTTTTCTCGAGTCGTTGCAGGTAAGTTTATTTTAACTGATCTGACCTGGCATCAGTGGTTGATGTTTCAGCAGTTGCACAGCACTTTTAGTGGTACCAAAAAAAAATGGCACAACCACCTTGTGGCTAGAAAATCCAAACACTCAGAATGGTCCAGGGGTTACCTAGTAAAACAGTGCATTAGGCATTGGGTGGGAAAATGCATCACATGTATTTATAGGCTTACTGGCATTGTGTGTGAAAGGGCCGGAAGCTCACATGGGGTGCCCTCAGCTCTGCTGAGCAGTGCTGAATGCACAAAACCACAAAACCGGTTAATTTGGCAGCCTTACCCTCAGAGTAACTCCTCCTCACGATCCCACTTTTTCTCTTTCTCTTGGTCCAAGTTCACTGTCTCCTTTGCTCTCACTTTTCCATTCACTCCTCTTTGAGCTTCACTTTTCTTTGGTGCCAGCCAAAGCCACATAAAGAACTCCAGAACTGGCAATTATCAGTGGATTTATAAGTGGAAAGTTCTAGAACATCCTCTGACCCACCACCCCACCCCACCTGCCAAACAAACGCATTGGCGCGCGCACGCGCGCACACACACGAGCCATCCAGACTTAGCTCATCTAACTCTCTAATATCTCTGACGCAATCACTCTCAGATCCAAACCTAAAAAATGTGCATACATGTCTGAGAACTGGCCACCACCAGTCAAGAGCAGTGTTATTCCTCTAACTCTAATCCACCTTCTGGGAGTATGAAAACACAGGCAAAGTCCCGATTTGATGTCGGATCCATAGACAGACGTTTTTTGTTGTCCAACAGTATTATTGTCTAAAGTTTTCTTAGGATAAAGTCTGGGCTTCGCTGCACCAGAGGGGGTTCTTTGATCTCTGCCTGCTCTTAAAGCAGTTCTCTCCTGTGATTTCATTAAAGCAATTAACAACAGAAAAAAAAAAACATGCTATGAGATAAAAAGCAAACTCGAATACAAATTTCTGAGAGAGAGAGAGAGAGAGAGAGAGAGAGAACAGCAACTTCAGTAAACAAGGGAGAAGAGGAGTACCAGACTGAACTTAATAAACCATAGCTCCCAGGCTACAACTGATCAAAGGAAGGATACTGCTTAATTACCAGCCCAGGGTCCACAATGCCAGGCATACTTAGTGCTGTTTCTTGGGGAGAACTGATAGTAGGATTGAGGTATACCTTGGTCACTTGGGATAAGGATTTTCCTTTTAACCTTCCTCCAACTCAACGTGAGTTCTGTCTTTAATGGGAATTAATGAAATATATATACAAGTATGACCACTACAAACAGTTAGAATTTTGGTGATCATCAGTGAATCCTTCTTTCCTGTCTCCATGTCTCCAGGCGGCCTGTATCCCAGTGTTGCTCAGCAACGGTTGGGAGTTGCCCTTCTCTGATGTCATCCAGTGGAACCAAGCAGTTATCGAGGGAGACGAGAGGTTGCTGCTTCAGGTAAACAGCAGGCCTACAGCCGTTGAGTGCAGTCAACTTTGAAGCCTTTTTTATTTACTTAAACCCATGTTACTGGAGGACAGAAAGGGGTCTAGATATGGGATAAGATCATAGCATTTCCATGTACAACCTTTAGCTTAGCATGTTCCTGAGATAAAATCCCTCTCTGTTCCATAAGGTGCCCTCTACAGTGCGGGCAGTGGGCATTGACCGGGTGCTGGCACTGAGACAACGTACCCAGATGCTTTGGGAGGCCTACTTCTCCTCAGTGGACAAGATTGTTCTCACCACTTTAGAGGTGAGCATGAGGTGGTCTGTATGTAGGTTTTAGGCAGAATTGATCTGGCAAGGACTGTCAGGGGAAATTAAAACACGGATGAGGATGCTCCACATCATTAGCACCCACTTAGTGTTGTGCCTTCAGGTTAATTGCCAAACACAATGTTGGTTTTGCATAAATGGCATGAGCCAGCATTGCCCTCTGCTGGCTAAATTTTGAAATGTATGACTCGACATAATTTGGTTGAGTAAAACGGGAAAACTGGGAACACTGAGGGGAAATAATGTACATCTTGGGGAGTATAAACACATTAAACTGATTCACTGTTGCTGTCTGTCAGATCATCAAGGACAGAGTGTATGGCCACATCTCAAGGAATAAATTCATGTGGAATTCTCTGCCTGGGGGTCTTCTGGTGCTGCCTGAATACTCAATCCATCTGGCTCATTACCCTTTCTACTACCTGAACCTTGGTAAGCATAAAGAAGGGATACACAAGTTGTGTAAAAAGTCCCTTTCGCAATACACGTCTTATGCATTTCTTTCACAATAAATGGCTTGACAAAATGTTGCAGGATAACATCTCAATGCAGCAGTATGGTCAAGTGCACAAAAATGGCCCAAATATTAATCAAACCAGAACATCACCGACGATATACTTAAACATTCAGAGTTCACACCGGTAACCATGAGCATAGTCTCAATTTTCTGTAGCAATCTCAGTTCTCCAGATCTTCCATTATTGCAGGAATCATGCCTGGCCAGGAATTTACTGCCGTCATCCATGCCACATCTCCGCTGGTTTCCCAGTCTCAGCCAATTATGAAGCTCCTGCAGGTGGTGTCCAAGTCCAAATACTGCTCACAGGTACACCAGCTGTTTCCAGAAAACATCATTTGTTGTCTCTGTTACGCGTTTTATACTGTATTCTACTCCACTCTGCCCCTTTGCAGATTATAATCTCGTGGAACAGTGAGAAGCCGCCCCCTCACCGGAGCAAGTGGCCGCCCATGCCAGTGCCCCTTGTTGTCACAGATGGCAGAAGGAAAGTGAGTGTCTCCACATGAGGGTACAGTCAAGCTGTGGCCATATGCAAAGAACAAACCCCCCCCCCTTTTCCAAGACTCAAGCCATGATTTACTCTGTTTTTTACAGACGAGCAGCCGTTTCCTGCCACATGCTGCGATTGAGACTGAAGCGGTGCTCAGCCTTGATGAAGACTCAGTGCTTCTGACTAGTGAGGTTAGACCTTCCTTTCCATGATTAATCCGAGACCAAGAGTGTGACCAATCCTATTCCTCCGTGTCTCAGTTTACATTTAAGAATAAGTGTGTGAACTCAGGAATTACCTGGATTTCTGTATTAATTGGTCATAAATTGTGGTATGATCTTCATCCATATCATAACAACACATATGCAACACACATTCTGCCTAAAGATGCCTAAAAACAAATGATTGTATTTTTCAAGCAATTGTAATTATTGAACAGGTTGGAAAATAGTATGTGGCACCTTGTATTTTAATAAGTAGGTTAACAGCAGTACTCACTATCAAATACTTCCTGAAGCTACTGGTCAGACTTGTTTAACATTAACATTATGATCAGACTTAATATTAAAACCACCGGCAGGTGAAGTGAATAACATTATCTCGTTACAATGGCACCAAGCAAGAGGTGGGATATGTTAGGCAGCTAGTGAACAGTCAGTTCTCGAAGTTGAGGTGCTGATCTGAGCGACTTTGACAAGGACCAAATTGTGATGGCTAGACGACTGGTTCAGAGCATCTCCAAAACGGCAAGTCTTGTCGGGTGTATACAATGGTCAGTACCTACCAAAAGTGGTCTAAGGAATGATAACCAGAAAATCGGTGACAGGGTCATGGGCACCCAAGGCTCACTGATGCATGTGGGGAGCAAAGACTAGCCTGTCTGTTCTGATCCCACAGAAGAGATACTGTATTTGCGTGACGTGGGTGGCCAGGTGCATGTGCGTCATTTACCTGGGCACCAAGATGCACTATGGGAAAAGGGCAAGCTGGTGGAGGTAGTGTAATGCTCTGGTCAATGTTCTGCTGGGAAACCTTGGGTCCTGGCATTCATGTGGATGTTACTTTAACATGTACCATCTACCTAAACATTGTTGCAGACCAAGTACACCACTTAATGGTAACGGTATTTCCTAACGGCAGTGCCGTCTTTCAGCAGGATAATGCGTCCTGCCACACTGCAATAATTGTTCGGGAATGGTTTGAGGAACATGACAAAGATTTCAAAGTGTTGGCTTGGGCTCCAAATTCCCCAGATCTCAAGCTGATCGAGCACGTGTGCGATGTGCCAGACAAACAAGTCCGATCATATATTTGTCCGTATGTTTGTACGTATAGGTGCATCTCAAAAGATTTGAATATTGTGGAAAAGTTCTTTTTTTCTTCATAATTTAATTTAAAAAGTGGAAATTTAATATATTCTAGATTCATTGCACATTTTGTTTGTTTTAGTCTTGCTGATTACAGCTTACAGCTCATGGAAATCAAAAATCCAGTCGGTCATGGTATGGGGGTGTGTCAGTGTGTCAGTCACATCTGTGAGGGCAGCATTAATGCAGAAAGATATGTACACATTTCGGAGCAACATGCGCTTCCTTCCAGAGCAGGACAACGCCAAACCACGCTCTGCCCAGATTACAAGCGCATGGTTGCGTAAGCAGAGAGTGCGGGTGCTAGCATGGCCTGCCTGCAGTCCTGACCTGTCTCCCATTCAGAATGTGTATTGCATTCTAAGGAAATGAAGGCCTAATGGATGAATTGGGGGTAAACCCCATTTGCTAAACTTGACCAACCATTGTCTTCAGCGCCCAAACACTTAATATTAGTGTTATTAAAAGAAAAGGTGATGTTACACAGTGGTAAACAGTCGACTGTCCCAACTTTTTTGGAGTATATTGCAGTAATCAGATTTCAAATGCGTGCATCTTTTCAAAAATAAATTATATTCACAAAGCAAAACATCAAATAATGTGATTTCAATACAGTACAGGGTGAATTTAATTTTCAAATGACTCTTTTTGTTTTGCATTTTCAGTACTGTTACAACTTTTTCAGAATTGGGGTTGTATGTACGTACGTATGACAGCTGCATTGATTCTTTCAGGTCAACTTTGCCTTCCACGTGTGGCAGAGTTTCCCTGAGAGAATCGTCGGATATCCACCCAGAAGTCATTTCTGGGATCCGGTGAAGAAGATTTGGGGCTACACCTCCAAATGGACGAATGAATACTCAATTGTGCTGACAGGAGCAGCCTTTTATCACAGGTACTCATCATAGCTAATGAACCGATCCAGACGAGTTCAAAACAGGATTTAATCTTTAAAACTGTGTAAATATGTTTGAAACAAGAAAATAAACCTGTGTGGGGGATTTAAACTACATCGAACTAAGACCGGAACATTTCACTTCTCCTTCAGTTGCTCTCTAAATCTGCCAGTCATGGCTCATGCTGTTCCTCCCTTCCTCCGATAGGTATTATCACTACCTGTTCTCTCATTATCTGCCCCCTTCCTTGCGGGCGTTGGTGGACCGCAGCTCAAACTGTGAAGACATCCTGATGAACTTCTTAGTGTCATCTGTGACCCACCTGCCACCTATTAAAGTGGCTCAGAGGAAGCAGTACAAAGAGATGCCTAGTCCACAGGTGAGTCATGAGTCACATGCATCAGAGCAATGAGAACACATTAAAATGTTCTTCAATAGAAAATGTTATACTGAAGAATGGTGAAGTATGTGTGTCACGTTAACGTTTGTCATACATTCCATCCCCCCAAGAGCACCAACATGGCCCCCTGGGCGAACCCTGAGCACTTTACCCAAAGACAAGAGTGTATAAACACCTTTGCTAGCTGGTTCGGCTATATGCCCTTGGTGCACTCGCAGCTCCGTCTGGACCCTGTTCTTTTCAAGGACCACGTGTCTGTCCTGCGCAAGAAGTACAAGGACCTTGAACGTGCCTGAGCCACATGGAGAGCACAGGCATTGTCTTTCAGATTTGCCTCAGCCTCTTTAAAAAAACAAAACAAAACAACAACGGATAAACAAAGTGGTGTTCAACAAAGAGGGACCCCAACCTAATGAAATCTGCCTGGAACTTTTGACTGGATCTTCAATTTTGACAAAAAGCTCAGTGGGGTTGTAAAGGCCTCAGTGCTATTATTTTGCACTGGTTGCCATTCAGATGTGGTTTGACATTAGCACCTAGCAAGATGCTAGTAGTACCATGGACTAACACATTATTGTGTTTGTGGAGTCAGTCACAAAGCAGCTTGACTCAATACATGAAGTTGTACATACATGACCAATAAAACATTTCTGAAACACAAGGAGTTCTGAACTTGTCTATTTAAAAGAAACAAGTGAGAAATTTCTTGTACATTTTTATTTTATATACAAAACAATGTGATCTTGAACTGTACAAAAGATCTACTCTACAAACATTATTACCGTGCCCACATCCTGATGAAAATTTACACCGTCACTTACGCTCCGCTCCGTCTTTCACCTGATAGAATAGCTGCCGAGGATGCAAACGTGAGACGTCACGCAGTCTCCTGCATCGGAGGGTAAGCGATTCCATGTTAGGGCCACATAGGAAACCTGTAGCTCAGGCTGGTCTCCCATCTGTCCCTCGACAGATTACCTGGGATCACTCCATACCACTTGGCCTGGAATTCATATCCCTAGATCCCTGCTAATCCGCGAGCATCTTATCTCTGTTCGGTGCTTTATAGCAAGAAGTACAAATCACAGATGAGTGGAAGTTCTCCAGCTGAATCTTATCTCATTAATCAAGACTAAACACAACACAAGCAGTAACAGTACCAGTGATCCTGAGCCATCTGCCGTCCTTAGCTGCCCTACTAAAAGAGACTGAATTGAGAGCGGATCACAAGTAAATAAAGGCAGACTTGAAGGGGAAAGGGATGGGGTTGTTGTTTTTTTTTTTTTTCCTTCCCTGGTCATTTGCGCATTGTAAGCATGGCATTGATGTCCCATAGGAGGTTCCTCATCTGGTCCATCAACACCTTCATCTCTTGATTCTTCTGCCTCACTTTCTGTGAAGATATTTGAAAAGTAGAGCAAATTAAAAGATCGTGAAATATAAACATAACGGTTTGCATCACGCAAGTCATTCTGCTAAAGTCAACAATGTAAGACTAGCCAGTATTTTATAAGGTGTATATATATATATATATATATAATGTCACAAACCATAAAGAAAAAAAATAAATACATACATGTTATTAATTGCAAATGTAAAGACAATCATTTACACAGCCTGAAAGGCAGCTGTATTTAACAGCTGTGTAAAAAAAAAAATTGTACCGGATCCATTAACATGGCTCATTTTTAAGATTAAGAAACCATCATTTTGAAAGTAATTAAAGCCATGTACTTGTAAATACAACATCGCACAGCAAGTAAAGCAATATTCTAAGCAAATTAGTTACTTGGATTTCACCAAGTGCTGATATGTGAGGTATAGTATTATACACATTACGTGTGATGTGTATTGCATAATACATAACAGCACGGCCCTGACGACTGCGAGACGAATCAAAGCTTTATATTAATGCAGTCATTCTAATAAATTATTCTTTCTATAGTGACCACTGACGCTGGGATTTCATGAATCAAATGCCAAATTAATTAAAGAATAAAAGAAATGAAAGAATTACATGTTGTACATTTTTATCTGATTATGGTTACATCGAACATGAATTGCTGAACATCTATGAAACAAGTTCCTGCTGTTATTTATAAAGAAAATCTGTCTTTTGTTTTGTTTCAAGGAGCATCCATCAGACAAATCCACGTGCAAGCCGTTACAATAGAAATGGCAACGCATTAGAACAAACCAATTTTAAGCTTGTGATATGCAAGGCACACAGCCATGTGAGCTGTAACAGAAAATTCAATCAATCAATCAGCCCCTTCAGGATTTAGCAATTTTGTGAAGGCAGAAATGAACACAATCAAGCAAACTCCACAATCTTCAGAGGAGCTTGCTTTTTTTTTTTTAATTACCGCAGATTTGCAGAGACGCATCATGTGACGTCATCACAACGCACGTTCAGCCAAAGCTCCCAGCGATTCACGTGCGCAGAACATGAGTACAGCTAAAAGCTCTCATTTACCAACAAACATCACTGTGAAAGAGCGTGAAAAACAATCCATCCAGGGTTGTGGGGAACCTGGAGCCTATCCCAGGGAGCATGGGGCACAAGGCGGGGTACACCCTGGACAGGGTGCCAGTCCATCGCAGGGCACAATCACATACACACTCACACACCCATTCATACACTACGGACACACCAATCAGTCTACCATGCATGTCGTTGGACTGGGGGAGGAAACCGGAGTATCCGGAGGAAACCCCCGCAGCACGGGGAGAACATGCAAACTCCACACACACACACACGGTGTAATAACCACAAAACCAAAGAACGACAAAAGTGAAGGGATTTTTCTTCTTTTTAAAAATAGAATCTGGTGCTTTCTGCTCAATGTGCTCTGAATTTCAGATTCCAATTACAGCCAAGAATGTTTTGTATAGAGCTGCAACAACTAAGCGATAAAATCGATAATAATCGATTATGAAAATCGTCGTCAACGAATCTCATTATGGATTAGTCGGTCTGCGCGCGGCACGGGGCGCGTTTACTCATTACGTTACTTCTGTTCCGAAAACACGCTTCGGAGAGTGAATAGTAAAGTTGTGTCCCAAATGAAGTACTGTACACTTACACTGTGTACTCTGTACTCTACCGTCTAGTGTGTGGATTTTAGAAAGGGAAAATCATCTCAAATACAACACTAGCGGGTTTTTTTTTTTACTAACAACAAGTATAAGCCGCTTCCTAGTCGACGGCACACGACGTCATACGCACGCTAGAATTAGCAAACACCCAGAATCACCGACAATGACTTTCTTCAGTTTACTGTTTATGTGAACGTTACCTTTTATTCCCAACATGACCTCAGTCTCCATCAGACGGAGGAGAAATCGTCACGTGACTGAGGAAGAAAGTCCTCTAAAGCAGAGGGCGCATTTTATATTAAACTCTTTTATATTATATTTATTATATTATATTTTATACTTTTATATTATATTAAGATCAAACAGTGCTGCACGAGCACAAAGATATGTTTATATCCAAAATGCTCCACTGTGTGTAATGGGCAGAGGAAACTGGTGCAAGTTGCTTAAAAGGTTTAGTTTAATTGAAGTTTATTGTCATTATGCTGTATTTGCGCACTTGCAGTGTAAATTCTGTCGTTTATTATAACGGAGGTGACGTGTTAGTAACGAGGCCGCGTTGCTGGACAGGCGCTGTGTAGACGCGCTGATACAGAGTGTAGGGTGAGTAAGATCTGTAATGTCGAATCAAAACATTATGATCAAAAGTAAACACAACTAAAATAATATTCCAAAGAGAATGAGAAACAAACCACAGGGTGCAGTGAAAGGTAGTTTTTATTCTTCATTCCGGACTGTAGTTTAATTCAGTGCTTTTTGTTCATCCATAAAAAACAACGCATAAATACTATTTTATATATATTTTTTAATAATTATTTTATTTATTTAGTTTATATCGTATACAAGTATTTATGCATTATTTTTTATGGATGCACAAAAAGCACAGAATTAAACTACAGTCCTAAATGAATTATATATATATTCTGGTGTGTGTGTGTGTGTGTGTGTGTGTGTGTGTGTGTGTGTGTGTATGTATATATATATATATATATATATATATATTATATATATATATATATATATATAAACGGTTGTGTAAAGTTTTAGTCTGAAGTTTATTTGTAACACTCAGTTTGTGGATTTTATTTTAAATAAACAAAAAAAAAAAGGAAAAATTAGCGGCCAACAAATCAATTATGAAAATAATCGTTAGTCGCAGCCCAGTTTTGTATACTTTATGCGAAAAATATCACTGTATCGAGAACACACTGGTACCAACCTCTAAAACTTCATGTTTGTCCTGAGTCACAGCAGAACCGCAGGGCTCCACTCTAACTGGAGCCATCTCCTCTCCAACATACGGCACCAGCTGTGTGAAACAAAAAAAACAAAACCTTCTTTTCTAAAAGATCCATTACGGTTTCATGCACACCACTTCTTTAGGTCTTGACTAGAAATGAATCCACAGTGTTAGTTCACTAGACTGCTGCTACGACCCGTAAATGATCTCATTGTTAGTGTTGTATTTATTTCTGGTGAGGAATATTGAAAAAACTCGGCAAATGTTAAAGCATTTACACCCAATACATCCAGTATACATAAAACACCGGGGGCATGTCTCACCTCGGCAGGAGACTCCTGAAGGTCAGAGGTCATCTCTACACAGCGCTCGTAGAGCAGTCGCAGTTTGCGGAAGAGCAAAGACAGCTGGCGCAGGTGCTCCTGCAGTTTCCCAAAGCGATCCTGATACGCTGCCTGACTCTGCGTCACACCGTTCGGCAACTAGAGAGAAGATGGGCAAAAATAAGTCAGGCAGAGGACATTCCGAAAACAAAGACCATTCATTTTTAATGAGAGCTGCGACCAGCAGCATGAGCAACAGCGACCGTTGGTTACTAAATGTGGGCGTGTCCAGCAGCAACTACCAATAGGCGTGAAGATACACATGATCTGTGATCGGTGAAGCGTGAAGTGCACATGATCTGTGATCCGCCATGCTGCCTGCGAGTCTGAAGTGTTTCGTGGACCCAGACAGTCCAGTGCTTGGTTAAGTAAGGAATGATACACGACTGGACACCGTTATAGGAAATTAATCAATGACGGGATAGTGCAATGCAGCAAGACACGTGGCGGCCCGGTACCACCCCAAGGACCCCCCCCCCCAATGTTTTATTCCTTTTTTACCACTGAAATTTATCAATGCTAAAAATAAATAAATAAATAAATAAAAAAATTAAAAAATAGTATAACATTATAGTTTTTGTCCATTTATAGTTAGGGAATCTCCATGATACACAATATCACATATAACAGCCATTACGTCACCAGCCTTTTCTCTCTCTCTCTCGCTCTCATGAAGTAAATAAGACAAAACTACGCAGCTTGTCCGTGTCGATGAAAAACCGCAAAGACCTCCATCCTGATGACGACGAAGATGTTAAAGGAGCAGCTTTACCTCTGACTGTTAAAGTGCCGAGATGGGAGACCCCTTCCAAAAACGCTAAACAAACATCTCCTCAGAGAAAACAGCACCATAGCAACAATTACACGTTTTGTTGTTTGTTTGGGGTTTTTTTTAAGGTCTATGTGGCACACTCGCCATGCAAGTCCCAGTGCAAGCTGTTGCTATAGAAACAAGGTTTTTGGGGTTTATTTTAAAATATTTAAAAAAAAAAAAAACATTAATATAAATCAGTGCTTTGCCTTGCAGCTAGAACTACTGTCCAGGACGTGCTCCGGACCTTCTGACCAATCGAAATGGAGAACTCAACGGTGCTGTGGTATAAAACCCAACAGATTTAGAATTTTTACCTCTCCTTACCAAGAACCCATACTGTTTTGCAGTTGCAACCACTCGCAGTCTCTTTTCCTCCAAACAATGATTAGATGCAGCAGACGCATCATTAGACGATAATTACTCCAAAGACAGTCAGACTACGGTAGCAAAACAGCAGCCAGCGTGACAAATATAGAAGCTCTGTCTCAACACCTGTGCTTGTGAGCAGTGTGGAAATGTCTCCACACACATCAGTGCATTTCTCATGTCAGACGCTCAACATGTTAGAGCTGTGTTCAGAAGGCTAAACGATCATTTTAAACAAAACAAAAAAAAAGACATGTTATGCCCTTGTATCTATACCCATGTATAACTGTCCAGTCTGGAAGGATGTACTTCATGTTAAAGAGATCATTTAGTTACCAGTACCAAGTATTGTTAAATCAGTAAGCATGTAGGTGTGGTGGATATGAATACAGATATTACTCGATAAATGTCAATGGGTGTTGTGTTGTGGGTCAATGCAGGCACAAATACATGCAAACACAAAAAACGGTAATAGCAACAAATTCCCAACTGGATTTTAAAGTCACAAAGTTGTTTTACACTGGGCGCCCGGTGGGAACACTGGGCGCCCGGTGGGAACACTGGGCGCCCGGTGGGACACCTGTCCATTCCTGAAAACATTCTTAACTGATCATTTCTCAACAACATGTGGGTTCATCTGAGACGCTATGGAAGCACATCTCCACCACCAGGGGGGGCAGGGGGGGGTCAGGTAATTGTGACTTTATAGCTTGCAATTCTGCCCATTTTTCTAGCCATTTTGATTTAAAATCGAACAATTCTGACTTTATTTCTCACAACGTAGACATCCAGTTGACATTTAGTGAGTTACAAAGAAGGCCAGCTGGTCAAGACTAGGAAAACAAGGTGCTGACGTTCGCTCTTTACCTGCGTCAAGTGGATGTCTAAATTGTGAGTAAATAAAAGTCAAAATTTTGAGATGTAAGCTAGTAATTACGAGAAAAACGTCAGATTTGCAAAATATAAAGTCAGAATTGTGAGAAATAAAATCAGAATTACCTTTTTCCCCCCCTCTGTGGTGGGAACAGGCTTCCATAGAGACACAGAACTCACCGAGTGCGAGTATGAAGCGCTCTGCAGATGCAAGGTTTCCCTCTGTATGTATGACGATTAAATGTGATGCGTTGTGTATGTACAGGAAAAACCGCGTGAAGGAGAATTTTTACAATACAGTAGCGATGAAACTGGTAAGATGAATCGTATTCTTAAAAGCTACCCAACATTTTGTTGATTCTGCACGTTTATACAGTAATGCACTGGAGATTTTCAAAGTAACAGGTCTATAACTCCACATCTAAACATGTGTGTTGGGTCGTGAAAATTCTGAGCCTTTTAAAATGAGGTCCACGGCCAAAAAAGTTTGGAAAGCCCTGTCTTAATTACATATCATCCCTGTTAGACGGGGGATAACTTCTGAGCACCCATATTGTGCTCCAACTTCCACTCCAGCCTTCTCAAAACATCAGCTCACTAGTCCAGTAGTCGGGGCACTGATCAGGGAGTCGGATATTTTAAGGGTGGTCTCAATCGCAAAATCCTTTCGGTGCACTGGAACTTTCACGCACCAGGGAGCATCGATGCTCACTACGTTCCCTTACTGGAAATTACGTCATGTTTCCTGAAGCCAAAAAAACTCACGTTAGAGAATTTTAACTTTGTCATTCTGTATATGGTTTGTTTGAGCCTAACAACTTTTAAGTGTTTAATGATATTTTTTTTAAAACCATTAGCTCACCTATGAGCCTGCTTGATGTACCATGAAAAGAACATGTGTGATTAAGTTAACAAATTTGTTATATTTCACACTGACTAGGTGTTGATAAATGCCAGTAGTGACGTTTTTACAACGCGAGTATGTAGTCGTGTCACCGGAAATTGAGTTATCGGTGTCCCGATATGTAGTGAGTCGGGGTCCTTACCAGTGCACGAACTCGTCTACACCGTATACTGATTCACAACCTAGGGAGCTCATTGAGACGCAGCCCACTGTCTTCATGGAGCTCTCTTTGTGCACAGTGGCATTGTCACGCTGGAACAGGTCAGAGTCACTTAATTCTAGTGAAGGGAAATTGTAACTCCACATCATACAAAGACATCCCATACAATTGTGTGCTTCAGTCTTTGTGGAAATAGTTTGGGGAAGAACCGCATATGGCTGCGATGACCCGGTGTCCACATACTTTTGAACACACACCGTGGTTTACGATTTAGTGTCGGTCACCTATAGTGCCCAAGCCAACGGTCAAGACATCAATAACACGGCAAAATGTGTAAGCGTGTTGTCCACCTGAGTGGCCCGTGTGATCTGGAAGATCTCCATGGTGCGGGTGACGATGTCCTGCACGGTGTCCTGGCCGATGCGGCACAGGAAGACAGGTGAGATTTCCCGGAGAGCGGCGGGGTTGGAGGCCTGTCCGAGGACCGGGACCCCTGAACACGCCAAAGTGTGGAGGCTCTGCGTCTGCTGCTGAAGCGGCACACCACCCAGACCACCACCTGGAGCCTTCTGAGGCAAAGAGGACATCTGTAGGCCAGAAAACTACTCATCAGCTCGCTGAACAATAGACGGTATACGGTGAATATACGGTAAACAATCGGTAAATAAACGGTAAACAATCTGTAAATAAAAAGGTAAACAAACAGTAAATAAACGGTAAACAAACTTAACAAACGGTAAACAATCTGTAAACAAACGGTAAACAATCTGTAAACAAACGGTAAACAATCTGTAAACAAACGGTAAACAAGATGTAAATAAACGGTACACAAGATGTAAATAAACGGTAAACAAGATGTAAATAAACGGTAAACAATCTGTAAACAAACGGTAAACAATATGTAAACAAACGGTAAACAATATGTAAACAAACGGTAAACAAGATGTAAATAAACGGTAAACAAGATGTAAATAAACGGTAAACAACCTGTAAATAAACGGTAAACAAGATGTAAATAAACGGTAAACAATCTGTAAATAAACGGTGAAGTTTCGGTTATTAAAGAGAGTTAGCTAGCTGTGAATGGACATAATGTACACCATTAATTTAATGAATTAATGGTGTGTGTGTGTGTGTGTGTGTGTGTGTGTGTGTGTGTGTGTGTGTGTGTGTGCTCTGCCTGTAAGCGTGTAAACCTGCCTGTAAACCTGTTGGAGCTCTTTAAGACTCACTTTAAACACCGAGTGGATATTAGAAACGTCCGCGAATTACTTAACGGCCAACCTAAAGACACGCGAGCCGCTCCTTTCTCTTTCAAACACCGCAGCAACAGCAGATCCGTCGTCACTTCCTGTTTCCTGTTCTTCAGTGCGCCATTTTGCCACCATGGGGCAGCCACCATGGGGCACACATAACCTACAGTCACTTCAACAGCCCCAGTTTCATTCCTCATTCTCGGTTTCTACTGAGGTTTTCCCCATAAATTTACATAAACGTAGGACAAAATAAAGAAGACAATATAAATTTATTTTTAACCTGATAGCGTGTTGGGTTTCGCAAATACGATCGACTTTCCCTATTTTTTTTTTTAAATAACCGTCAATATTGTGTAATATCAGTTTATGGAATAAAATCTCACGAGTTGTCATATTTGTATGTGTAGCAACATAATTCCACTCTTAACGCTGGCTTTAAATAATAATGGCTTATTTAATTATTCCATATTTCTGGCTTTTAATTTGCAATTCCACACTTCCGCCGGAAGTCAATATACGTTCCATGGTGAGTCACGTGAACGATGTAAGTGACACACGTTTTTATTATTTTTGCTCTTCACGTTGTTTGATTTTTGCTCAGCCAGGTATTTATATATCTATATATATAATGTATATTAAATGCTTATCATTTAGTGAGTGACTTCCGGTTGATTTTAGTTATGTTTTTAGATTTTTGCTGCAAGAATGCAACGTTAACAAATCTAACGTGCTACATGTTAGCTAGCTAGGCAGCTGTACAGAATAGATGTTTGGATCCGAAGGGGGGAAAATCCTAACTATAAAATATCAAATATTACTTAGTTGTATTACTTGGCAATGGTTAGAAGTTGTCTAAGTTTGCCATTTCAAGCAGCTAGATTTATCTCCATATCATGTTTCTAGCTCATCTTCTTCTCCTGACTGTTTCTTCTGTGCAGCAGATGGCGTATGTGAGTTCATTTAGTGTCCACATTAAGTGCTCTTTATTACATATGGACATGGAGGTTACGTTCAGTACATGGAGGTATGATCTGTGAAGTAGAAATCTGTTCTCACGTGGTTTGTAGGTATGTTGACTTTGAGGATGGATGAAACTCGGAGTCTGAGCGGTTCGGAGCAGAAGTCCATCCAACATGGTCCAAACCAGGACGAGGCATCAGGAGCAGCAGATGCTTCTAGTCCTGCGCCTGAAACTAACGGCCTGTCCGCGGCACAGCAAGATGTCCTGGAGCGCTGTCTCCACGCGCTCACGCACGCCAAAAATGACAGCCAAGTCTTGGCAGCACTTCTCCTGGTAAGTTCACACACACACACACACACAAAAAAAACCCCACAAGAAGCCGCTTTACAGAAACGCGAAGCTGTTTGAGGTTTAGAAGCACTTCATTTCCATACAAACCAACAGAACAAAACAGAACGATCGCAAAAATGACAAAATCCTGGAGGGACTTCAGGAATTCTCTGACCGACTAAAGGATTTCTCATTCTCTGACTGACTGAAAATTAGCATCTGACTCCTTGTTCGTTTTGGAACATTCTCGCAAAAACAACTAAATCAAATCCAACTTTCCCGCTCAAAAATCTGGGGGTTTTTTTGGGGTCAGAAATGCAGTACAATACAGGAGAACATGTGCTGCAGTATGTTTCTCATTTCACATTTGTCTTTCGTGTATCTTCTGCTGTGAAATCATTTAAACGGTCTCCTTCTGTCTAGATCACACGGTTGTGTCCAGCAAATCAGCTGGATCGCGTGACCCTGCATCGAGTCTTCGAAGCAGTGGGTTTCAACCTGCCTGCACGTCTGCTGGTGACGGCGATCCGAGGGAGCGAGAGCTCTGGGCTTCCCCCTGAGGAGCTGCTCTCTCTCGGCACTGCTTTACTGGCTGCTCTAAGCACAGACCCAGACATGGCCACTCATCCCCAGCTGCTCAGTACCATCCCTCTCCTATTGGGGTTGCTGGAAGGTGGAGCACCAGTCAGCCAGAAGCGAGCCCAGCGTGACACTACAGCATCTCAAACCACTGAGAAGACACATGCCGGTGCTGCGTCTCATCATACAAGTAAAAGCACTTCAGGAAAGGAAGCCCCAACGAGTCCTTCTGGGTTAGGGGATGGAGATGAGGCAGTCCAGCCTCCCACAACCGCCCTGGATGAGGCGGTGGCATCTGACTGCTATCAGGTTCTGAACTCTTTGTGCGCCCTGCCACGAGGCCCGGATCAGCTGCTGTCCCGCGGTGCTGTCCCTGCTCTGTGCAGGGCCGTGTCTCAAAAACATACTCTCAGCCGTGAGAAGGGTCTTCCGCTCCTGGCTCATCTCTTATCGAGCAGCGTCAGGCATAGAGCGTGGAACAAACACCCATCAGAACTGCTCTCTCTCCTTGATGGGATCTCCCAGAACTTCAGCCAGACTTCAGATCCGAATCGTCTGGAGATGTGCGCTCAGATACCGCAGTTCCTCCCCCCAACAGGAGGAGAACCACAAACTCAAGAGCTCAGGGATGTGGTCGGTCGTCTTTGGGCAACATTACGTCCGGTGGTTCAGGGGAGACTCGGCTCAGAGCAGCTGGGCCACGTTCTGGTGCTGTCTGCTTGCTTGCTGGATTTGTGTGGCTGGGATCCAGCAGGTCCACCCAAGTTCTGCTGCTTGCTAGTGAACCGGGCCTGTGTGGAGGTGAGGATGGCGCTAGAGGAGCCCCCAGGTACAAAGCTGTCCGCTCAGCAGCAGCACACCGTCACAGCCTGTTACCGTATCTTGGAGTCAGCCATGGAACAAGCATGTAACATGGAGGATAGTCCGGCTCAGCCGGAGGTTACCATTGCTGGTTTGAGTCTGCAGCAGAGCAGGCAGGTGCTGGGGGTCTTGGAGGAAGCTTTTTCTGCCATCATTTACTACCTGCAACAGGTGAGGACAAATGTGTGTTACCTCTGCGTAGTGAAAACAAGGTGAAAGTACAGCCTGACCTCGTTCAACAACTGTGACGATATCTACAGCGCACAATAAAAACACGTGCTTGTTATCAGCATTATTTGCACCCAGTTGTATTCTTTAGCAAATTAGAAGTATGAGAATTTCTAAAGTAGCGTGACCCAAATCAAACTACGTAGCACAAAGTGGAATAGTCACCCATTCCTGAATTCAATCCATCCATCCATCTTCTGTACCGTTTGTCCTACACATGCTAACGGGGAGCCTCGAGCCTGTTCCAGGCTACTCGGGGCACAAGGTGGGGGACACCCTGGACGGGCAGGGCACAATCGCACACACACTCGCACACTACGGACCAATCAGCCTATAACGCATGTCTTTGCCGGGGGAGGGAACCCCCGGGAGAACATGCAAGTTTCACGCAGACATGGAGGAGGAAGGAATCGAACCCCCAACCCTGGAGATGTAAGACAGACGTGCTAACCACGAAGCTGCTATGCCTCCTGTAAATGCAGTCCAAATTAGAGCAAAATTGATCCTTTTGGTTTGTTTATTTGCTCATCGTTAAAGGAAAAAAGCAAAAGAAATGTTGGCTGAGACGTGTGTAGGGCTACAAATGCATTCGTAAAGCAAGTGCACATAGAAATCATAAAAAATTAATTCACCCAAGAACACAGAATATGGTTCCGCTCTCAATAAATGACTAGACTATTATATAAATAACTATATATTTTATGTATTGTGTCCACAGGTTTTTTTTTGCAGTCCAAATTTCCAGAACATATCGCAATTAGTTTAAAGAAACTAAACACTACATTTGTGAAAGCACCTTAAGATGCTTTAAACCAGCGGTCCCCAACCCCCGGTCCGTGGGTCATTTGGTACCGGGCCGTACAGAAAGAATAAATAACTTAAATTATTTCCGTTTTATTTATGATCTGGATCTGAAAAATGAGCGGATTCTCTCCGTTACATCCTTCTACGACTCACTCTTGACGCATGTCAAGACGCTTGTCTCGGTCACGTGATACGTTGAAACCTTACCATAGAGACCAGACAGTGTTAGGGGGAAGAGAGGATGTTACGAGGACACATTGGATTCACATTTATTATTAGATTTTTAAAATACCCCAGTTTTTATGCCGGTCCTATCATTTTATTTTGTTGTATTTATCCGCCACACCTTAAAGGCCGGTCCGTGAAAATATTGTCTGATATTAAACCGGTCCGTGGCGCAAAAAAGGTTGGGGACCGCTGCTTTAAACGATTCTAATATTTGTTTGTCTGTATATCTATCTTAATTAAACGCTCCTTACTTCTACATCCACACATATACACAATTACACCAAAGCAAAAATCATAGTTCCTAAAAATCCACGTTTCTGCAGGTGGACCTGAGCCGCTGTGATGACCCCTTTGTTTTTGCAACGTTCCGCGCTCTTTGTGCCTGGTTGGCTGAGGAGACGTCATGTTTAAAGGAGGAAATCATGGCCCTCTTGCCCTTCCTCATTGGCTACACCAAACATCACCTGCAAGTCAAGAAAGGCAAGGGACTTGCCGACTGGATGTTAAAGATGGCCGTCACTGATGGCTCACAAGCTGGAACGTGGACAGGCGAGCATGTACTGAGGTCAGAAATATTACTGAAGTGTGCACTCTACTGTATATCCTTTACAGGCAGCTCAGAATATGTTCAGATCAGGATACATGCTGAATGCATCGTTCTGTATTTATAACTTTGTCCATCAATGAAAATATATCAGTCCCTCTAGGATTTTGAGATCGCAGAAATGAACGCAATATCAAGCGAACGCCACAATACTCGGAGGAGCATTCAGTTTTTTCGAAATCACTGTAGATTCGGCCCAAGTCGCATCGTGTGACGTCATCACAACACGCATCCGGTCAAAGCCCTGTCTGATTCACGTGTGTAGAACATAAGTAGAGCTAAAAGGTCTCATTTACCATCAAACATCACTGTGAAGGACAATCTCGCCAATTCATATCGCTTAAAAAAAACCTCACGAATCAGATTGCATCGCCGATTTTGTAAAAAGCCGCGGCAAAATCAAGCAATAAAAAATGCATTGCGAAATCCTGTACAGACCGATGTATAATTATGGATTTTAATGGTGCAGTTTGAAATTTTGCACAAATATTTCTAAACCTATAATAATCATATCATTTCAAAGATACTGTGATTCGCAATGTTGCCGTGCAGTGCATCTGGATTTTCTTCTTCTTGTTGTTTGTCTTCTTGCGTCTTTCCCGCCTAGAAATGAGCTCTGCTTCCTACTGGAACAGAGCAATCAGGACCGTGTTCCTTATACGTCGACTTACAGCTTTAATTACAGTGTCTCCCAAAAGGGGGGAAATTAGCACTTTTTGGCAAACGTCTTCCAAAACGTTTCACACTTATTTTATAAGTATAGATAGCCTTTAAGAACACCTCTGACAGAAGACGAACGTATTGAAATCGTTCTCACGGCCGGATCGGGAAGCTGTCGCAAGGTTGTGATGGACTTGAACATGAGGTAACTGGGTAACTTGACGTGTCGCGGACCGACCCGAGAAGAAGTGGACGTCCGTGAACATCCACTGACGAAGACACAACCCACGTGATCCTGACAAACATGGTCCCCTGTGTATGGAGACTTTTGGGACACCCTGTAGTTTCAGTAGAGGTTCTAAGGCTGGTTGAGGGGAAGGCGAAGACTCGTGAATGTTTCTTTTTATTACAATTCAATCTGCAAGCAGCGAAGTACCCTAAAGTTACAAATGCCTCACTTTAAGAATATTATTCATGTTAAATTATAGTATTCTTGTAATTCACGCTGGATTGTGTTCCTCTCTCAGATATCTCCTCCCAGCACTTTGCCACCTGTCAGCTGAGGAAGGCCCGAGAAAGGTGCTGCTCTCTCTGGATACTCCAGCTATACTGGTGGACTTTCTCGCCCATGGCTGGGGAGTCCTGAAGACTCGGAGCGGGAAAACAGTCAACCGAGATCCCAGTTTGGAAACTGCCTGTTCCGCCCTACTCAACTTTGTAGTCACGGAGCCTGAGCGAGTCAGGTACACCGAGACTAAGCAGTTTCACATACTCAAGGTCGAATCAAATGTAAGCTTTACTCGTGTGTGTTTGTGTATTCTGTGGACCGGAACTAAATTTGGTGGCTCCTGGTTCCATTTTGACTAAAGCACTTCGTGATCTGCCGATTGTCCCTGATCTGTGCGTTCTCAGGACTGATGCTTGCTTTGCTTCCTTGGACACATTACTAAGTGAAGCACTCCCAAGCCTCCTCCACAAGTCACGTCTGTTGGTTCTGACAGCCAACTTCTGCACTCTGGGGCTTATGATTAACAGATTAAAACCGACCTTAACAGGTAGGTGCAATTACAAAATGCAATCGTAAAGACTGTCCTTTGCTCATCCTAGGACTTTTATTCACTACCATCCTTCCAACACACTTTTGACTCGTCACTTTGTAGTTGTAGAAGAGTGATATTTAATAATCACGATCTCCAGTTTCACCCAGATGAGGACGGGTTCCCGTTTGAGTCTGGTTCCCCTCAATTTTTCTTCTTCGTGTTGTCCCAGAGTTTTTCTTCGCCACCGTCACTTCAGACTTGCTCATTACAGACCTGAAGGAGAGCAGGTTGGCGGATCGATTCTCAGCCCACATCATTCCACATGCCGAAGTGTCCTTGGGCAAGACACTGAACCCCAAAATGCCTTCTAGTCTGGAATGTTTGTGTTTGGATGGGCCTTCTGTCTGTGATTTGAAAGATATATGGATATATCTAAGCTTAGCACACAGGATCGTGACCGTACCAGTGACCATCCTAATAAGTCATAGTGAGCTGAATTTTGCGTTTTAACTCGAATTTCAAGCGGTTGAATATTTGAGTGCACTTGAAAGTGATGTCATGACAGTCCTTGCTAACTCTAGTTGAACCATTGTAGGTTCTGCGAGCAGAAATTTGTGTACATGGGCAGAAATCCAAGATGGGCTCAAGGAGTTAAAAAAAATCATTCAAATCTGATCTCCACCTGTTTAACCGTTAGAAACCTAATCTTGACTGCCTATTGCACTTTTAAAAGCACTACACAAATAAAATTGAGACCGGACAACCAGGAAGAAAGCATCTTTCATTAGATATCCTCCTTTGCAGTTGTGTTTTTTTAAGATACGTCCAGGAATGTTACTTTATGCTACAAAAAGTGATCACTGAGCATGTGTGTATGCGACAGGTCTGGGGAATTCCAGTCAGCAGCTGTTCTACTCTTCTGCCCTGCGGTTCCTCCGCGGGGCGCTACAGGCGGCCGAGGGTGAGGGCCAGTTGCAAGTCTCCCCTTTGTGGGCGCCGTGGTGGGAGGAGGCGTGTGAGCTCTGGAGGCTCAGTCTGCAGGCTCTGGGTGGCTGTGTGAACACGCAGCCCTGGATAGCCACCATCATCAGGGAGGAGGGCTGGCTGCAGAACATCCTCAGCCTGCTGGAGTCCAGCTGTGGTCTCCCAGACCCCCACTCACAGGAGGCGCTGGAAGAGGCTCTGTGTGCCATCGCTCAGAAGTGCTCATTTTGTCGTCAAGATATTACCATATACATGAAAAGGGAAACCGCAGACTCACTCCACTGCATGCCACAGCTGAGGAAGGTTCTTCTGAGCTAAGATCATGAGCTGTGGGGTAATAACTCAAATATATAACGTGCTGTTGCCTTTTGGGAGACAATTACTGATTGGCCAAAATGATTTTTTTTTTTAATAGTTGTAGCTTTATGATGCAGAAATTAAATAAAGTAAATATTTTGCTTAGAATGGCTTCAGTTGGTTTTATTGACAGTGGTCCGTATCTGAGGTTTTGACAGAACCTGGTCTGAACCCATTCTGTTAGGAATGTTATTAGACCATTTTTAGTTTAATCAACACTTTTAATACCTGATCTTATCTTTAATTAAAAATTGTAACCAGCGCATTGTAACTTCAGAAATTGATCCAAACAGGGTCAAGGTCACGTAAAAAAGGTCAAATAGACTTGAGACTTGTTTGTATCGTATTAACACCACTTGATCACCACTTTCTTAACATTGCAGCTTATACCGGATACATTGCTGTACAACAGGGCACTTCGTGTGTTCCTCAGGAAAATAAACATACAACCCATCCATCCATTTTCCATACTGCTCATCCTACACAGGATCGTGGGGGAGCTTAGAGTCTACCCCAGGGATGGACAATTTGGAAATGTCAATCGACCTACAACTCTTGTGTTTGGATTGGAGGAAGAAAAAGCACGGGAGACCATGCAATCTTCGCGCGCACAAGGCGGAGCTGGGATTCGAACCCTGGAGAAACACACCTGGAGTGAATCGGATGTAAAGGTGCATGAGCTTATAAGAGAATAAGAGCAGGTTAAAAAGATGGTTGGTATTTATATGGGTTGGGAGACACAAAATGTTGCCTAGGGACCCCTGAACACCTTAATCCATCACTGATATTCTGAAGTTTCAGCCTTTTAGTTTATTTCCGAGTTTTGTTGTTAGACTGCTGATTTTGACGGCGTATCATTATATTGTTAGAGTGCGCTAGCTTACACAGTCACTAGATGGCCACCTTACTGCAACCATGTTAACAAACACATTCAAAACCTCTCCATGAGATGTTCATAATATTTCTACTTGCAAAGTGCATTCTACTAGTATTGGCACCCTTGGTAAATATGAGCAAAGAGGGCTGTCTTTATTGTTTAACCTTTTGATCTTTTGTTTAAAAAAAAAAAATTCACAAAATACAATTGCAAACAAAATACAGGTTTATCAAAAACAAATCTTTGTTAACTATAGGTGTGCAACAATTATTGGCACCTCTTTTTGCCAAGATAGCAGCTCTGAGTCTTCTCCTATAATGGCAAGGGATCTGGGACTTTCCTCTATACAGAATCTCTACAGATCCTTCACATTTCGAGGTCCACACTGGTGTGGACTCCTCTACAGTTCACCTCACAGGTTTTCTATGGGGTTCAGGTCAGGGGACTGGGATGGTCAGGGCAGGACCTTGATTTTGTGGTCAGTAAACCATTTTTGTGTTGATTTTTATGCATGTTTTGGATCATTGTCCTGCTGGAAGAGCCAACCATGGCCTGTTTTAAGCTTTCTAACAGAGACAGTCAGGTTTTCATTTAATATCTGTTGATATTTGATTGTCCATGATGCCATGTATAATAACAAAATGTCCAGGTCCTCTGGCAGAAAAACAGCCCCAAAATATTTAACCGTGGGCATGAGGTACTTTTCCACATGGCTACCTCTCTGTGTACCAAAACACCTTTGCCAAAACCTCTCTTTTGTTTTCATCTGACCACAGAACTCGATCCCATTTGAACTTCCAGTAGTGTCTGCAAACTG
This sequence comes from Ameiurus melas, assembly GCA_012411365.1. Lineage (NCBI taxonomy): Eukaryota > Metazoa > Chordata > Actinopteri > Siluriformes > Ictaluridae > Ameiurus > Ameiurus melas. The sequence goes on along the minus strand of CM022774.1, from coordinate 20,946,934 downwards.
AAGACACACGAGTTTGTTTTTGGATGAGAGTAGAGACTTTTTTTCTTGAAACCCTTCCAAACAACTGACCACAAGATGCATCTACCTTCTGCAATGCTCCAACTGTGATCCTTGGAGATTTTTTGGCCACTCGAACCATCCTCTTCACACTGTGATTCAGAACATTTACAGTTGACTGGAACTTCTTAATTATTGTCCTGATGGTGGAAATGGACATTTTCAATGCTTGTGCTATTTTCTTATAGCCACGCCCCATTTTGTGAAGCTCAACAACCTTTTGTGTGAGTAATGTGTAACAACCTTATACATTATTATGAATGACTTAGGGAATTTGGCCTATGTGTTCCCTCATATTTATACCCCTGTGAATCAAGAAGTCATGCTTGAACGATTTCCTGTTCCTAGCCATCCGTGTGTATTAAGAGAATGTAAAATATAAACGGGAATATACTTCAAATATATTTCTCATATGAATTCATAAACCTGTGTTGTGTTTGCAATCGTTTGATATACATGAAAGCAGAGTATTCTTGTGACTTTTTTTTTTAACAAAATATGAAAATGTTAAAGGTCATCAGGAGTAAACTGTAATCCAGTCATTACTCCTTCTTCCCCTCTTCCACTCATGCCTCCACTACCTCCCACACACTTTTGTTGACATGCTCATGTTGCTGTATTTCTAAAGGCACTATTACCACTGTACTGCAGCTAAGGACTAAATCCAGTGACGGTGCAATATATTGATTTATATATTTATCACATATATTTATTATTTATATATTTATTACACACCACATTGTAATTTATTTGTTGCTGGGGTATTTTAAACTTTTTTTAAATGCTACTTTTTTTTATGTCTATAGAGGAATGTTCAGACACTACAACTCTTGTTCACATATTGTGACTGCACATATTCCAGTGTTTACAGTTACACATATACATGGGCGGCTGTGGCCCAGGTGGTAGAGAGGGTGGTCCACTAATCGTAGGATTGGCAGTTCGATTCCCGGCTCAGGTGCCTCCACATGTCGAAGTGTCCTTGAGCAAGACACTGATGGCTAGTTAGTGCTCTGCTACCATTGGTGTGTGAATGAGACACAGTGTAAAGCGCTTTGGATAAAAGCGCTATATTAGTGTGCCGTTTACATCACAGCACAGTGAAATTCTTCTTTTCTTCACATATCGCAGCATGTCAGGAAGTTGGGGTCAGAGCACAGGCTCCAGGGCCCAACACTGGAAGCGTGGCAGTGCTGGGACTTGAACCCCCGACCTACCGATCAGTAACCGAGAGCCTTAACCATCAAGCTAGACATACTTACGTACATACTGTACATACTAAAAAAAATTTGTATTTCTGTGTATGGTTTGTGCACAGACCTTGCATGTCCTTTGCATGTGCTTCAGGGGGTTTCCTCTGGGTACTCTGGTTTCCTCCGCCAGTCCAAGGACATGTTTTGTAGGTTGATTGACATTTCCAAAGTGTCCGTAGTGTGTGAACGGGTGTGCGATTGTGGCACACCGTCCAAGGTCTCCTAGCAGTATGGAAGGTGGATGGATAAATAAAATGTCACAGCTGATATCACGCTAAAAAGAAATAAGGTCATAACTAGCTGCATTTTATTTAATTAATTAATTAATTAATTAATTGATTGAATGAATGAATGAATGAATGAATGAATAAATAAATAAGGCAACCCACCCTGTAGTAGTCTGTATGATTTGGGACACAGCCCATGGTTTAAGCAGGTGTTTCTTGTGTCCCCACTTTTTCACCCCGTGTCATTCTAACCCATCCCCCGCCCCCTTTCCATGTCCCGTCTCTCTTTGTGTTCATAAAAGTCCTGAGTGTCGCCTTTCTCTCCTCACACGTCTCCTCACACACTGCTCAACCTGCAGCTCCAAATATCCACTTCTCTGCCGACCCGAGCAACGCAGTCCATCACTTCAAAAGGGATAAGCAACATGCTGTGGAAATCCCGGACGAAGACGGATCCCTACTGTGTACAGGTAAGCAAACAGTCCGTTTAATCTGATAGTCATGTAGATCAAACTGTTCATCTGTGTCAAATGTCTAAGGGAATGCGATCGTCGCATCCAAAACTGTTTCCAACATGTTTTCAATAAAGAAAATCAATTTTAGAATGATCATAACTTTTGTTTATACTGTAGAGGCTATTGGCACTTTTAAGATCATTGCCTAATAATAATAATAATAATCCATCCATCCATCTATTCATTTTCTGTACCGCTTATCCTTACTGGGTCGTGAGGAACTTGGAGCCTATCCCAAGGGGCACAAAGTGGGGGACATCCTGGACAGGCTGCTAACAACAACAACAACAACAACAACAACAACAATAATAATAATTTTTTATTCGAAAAATGAACTCTAAACAAACTCTAAAATGTGCCAAATATACCTATTAATGATCATTTGCGTCTGAACAGATATATATATATATATATATATATATATATATATATATATATATATATATATATATATATATATATGTGTGTATAAACTGCTCAAGAAAATAAAGGGAACACTTAAACATCACAATCTAACTCCAAGTGTTTCCTTTATATTTTTTGAGCAGTGTGTGTGTGTATATATATATGTATATATATATATATATATATATATATATATATATATATATATATATATATATATATATTATAGGCTAAGTATTTAATTTGCATTTAAATTGGACACTTGCCCTAAAATCTGAATAAGTTCATGAATGAATAGTGAATATAGTTGAAACAAACGCATAAGGTCTCTTTAAGGTGGTCCACACGACCCCTCCCCCGTATAGTACACCCAGCTGTGGAGAAGCTATAAGAGCGCACACTGCGCACAGTCCGAGAGAGTTGAACATTAGCGCATCACACACACACACACACACACACACACACACACACACACACACAGAGAGCACTCCTAACACCGGCACTCCGCACACTCAGGCCTGTCTGCATGGATCTAGCACGTCGATGAGTTTGTGAACTCCCCTGATTGTTCGTTTTCGAGGAAGTGGACAGAGAGCCAACTTTCAGCACCGACCACTTGTCCTGTACTCTTCATCCCCATGTTAGTGCACACCTACTCAACGATGGTGAGTGGAGCGGTAATGATATGCATATATACTGTAGTTTCGCATATACAATTATATGCACTGAAAGTGCAGCTGGTGCGTGGAATTCGCTTTATTCTACTGCGTGCCATGTTAATCAAATAGAATGCGTCAACGCAATCATGGTGTACGGAAGTCACGCGCTGTTATGCCAAGTCGGTTTTAGATATAACGCACAGATGCGTCCAGCTTTAAGATCAGGGTGACACATTGGAGATGGAATAATCTAACGTATGTATTTGTGGACATTCGATAATCACTCAGAAATGTTTGGAGGAAATATTAAACGGCTTGTAGAGCGTTCACTGCGTGCAGGCTCCAGGAGGATATTTGGAAATGCAATCAGGGGGAAAAAGAAGAAAAAAAAAATAGTTCAGGATTGATATTAGACAATAAATCCGTGCTCACTGATCACTTGTGTTATGGTTGCAGAATTGATTTCACTGTCATGGAATTGATTTGGCGCCTGCTGGAAGCATCATGAGCTCCTGTGTAGGGCCGTGTGGTCCAGCACTCTTTCATTATAGAGCTGGGGATTATTTCTGTTAAATGCTCAGGAACAGGGAAAAATTATTATATTATTATTATTATTATTATGACTATTTTTTGAAGAATGCTTTTTTTGTTTGAGCTAAAAACAACAACAACAACAAACAAACCAAAAACATTTATCTGTATTAAAATGGAAGTGATGATGGTAATATATCTATCTTTTATTTTCTGTAAAGAATAATAATAAAATAAATAAATTTAAAAATGACCTGTTTTTTTTTTTTTTTAAGAAGTGCGTAAATATGTTGAATTGGGGTTTTGTTTTTCAAACGTGCCATTTTGTTTGTTTGTTTGTTGTTTGTTTTTATTTGATATTTGTTAGTTTTCTTTTTTGAAATGTTCTATTGGATGTAAATACAACTAAACAACCAAATCGTTACCACTACTTTATTTAACCTACATGTTGTAGCCTTTACTTCGAATGCTAAAATTAAAAAAATATAATAATAATAATTTTAATAAAAACATTATGTGGATCTTATTATTATTATTATTATTATTATTATTATTATTATTATTATTGTTGTTGTTGTTGTTGTTGTTGTTGTTATCATCATCATCATCATAGGAGTAAGCGGTAGAAGATGGATGGATCATCATCATTTGATTGTGGTTCTTTTAGGAACTCTTGATGTTTTAAAGATCTTTGCAGCCAGGCTTATTCAGGGGGTCCGACCCCAATAAACAACCTCCTGTTAAACTTTTGGTTCAAGGATTTTTATTTTCATATTACATACAAGTGATATAATGTAGTGAAATGTTTTTCCTTAGTTCCCCATCCCACAGTGCATCAACAAACAGAACCAACAACAAACTAAGGAGTTTGGATATACTAAGGATTTTCTAAGGAACTAAAGAGGGAAAAAAAAACAAGGTTCTAATGCTGCTGTTTGTTTGTTTTGTTTAGGAGCGCTCGGATGGGCTCTCGGGCTCCTCACCGAGACTGTCTCAGCTCTGCTCTCTGAATCAGACGGCTTACTCCTCGGCTCCTCCGCTGTGCCACACTCCGGCCTCGGACTTCCAGCCGCCCTACTTCCCTCCTCCGTATCCGCAGGCGTCTCTCTCCTACTCCCAGGCTCAGGACTCGGGATACCCGCACCTGGCCGACCCGTACCAGTCCATCAGCTCCCTGCATCAGCACCAGCAGGCCACCTGGCACCCCCCGCGGAGCCGCAACCCGGAGGACGCGGGAGTCCTAACGCAGTCACACCGCGCGCTGAGCCTCGAGCCCCGGCGTGAATACCCCGGTGTTCCGCGGCTCCTGCACGCGCTCGGAGAGGGAGCAGGCGCGGGCGCGCTGGGAGACGCGCCGCTCGGTGTGCACGCGGCTCAGCATGGAACTGACGAACTGCAGGCAAGTCTCTACACAACACGTTCAAATGAATTACCGCCGAGTGTAAATTAATAATAATAATAATAATAATAATAATAATAATAATAATAATACAGGAGATCGAAAAACACGGCTCTCACCTGAGTCCAGCAAGATTTCCATTAGTTCTGTCAAATCTTTATTATTCCATATTATTTGTGAGTAACTTTTTTTAAGTGCATGCGTAACACTGAAAACTTACAACCTCTGATCATATCCGTAACAGAAATGTTACACAAACAAATATAAGAATGATGTGATTTTTAGAACTTCTGTTTAATTTTTTCACCATTCCTTTAGTTTCGCGCGTTCGATGCTTTTCACGTTATCACATATTATTCACGTGGTGTCACGTGGTGCATTTGAGATTCGATGTGCAATTTCAGGGCATAAGATATTGAAATGCGCTTTCACATGTTTTCAGAGGTGGCCACATTTTACTCCCATAATCACACACTTTACTTCCATAATGACAGTGATTAATACCAAAATGATACATTTTACTCCCATAATCACACACTTTACTTCCATAATGACAGTGATTAATACCAAAATGATACATTTTACTCCCATAATCACACATTACTCCCATAATCACACATTACTCCCATAATCACACATTACTCCCATAATCACACGTTACTCCCATAATCACACGTTACTCCCATAATCACACATTACTCCCATAATCACACATTACTCCCATAATCACATACTCTCAATCATACATTAATCTCAAAATCACACATTGTTCCCATAATCACATTATCACACATTACTCCCATAATCACACATTACTCCCATGAGCACACATTACTGTCATAATCACACATTAGTCTCATAATCACAAATTAATCCCATAATCACATTCACATTCCTACCATTTGCTACCACGTATTCTGAAAGCTATAAAAAATGGTGGTTCCTGTAAACCTATAGTGAAATGTACTTTCTATTTTGTACGAAGTTTACAAAACAAAACTGCGCACAATTGTATTTTACGAGACCCATGATGCACTAATGCACTGCAGCCTGTTTGTGGTACAGAAGCCAGCAGAAAGCGGCAGAATTACTGTATGTGTCGCAGCATATACCCGGGTCACGTGATTTCAACAATTTCACTCTATATCATTTCATTCTATACTTCATAAACTGACTGAATGGTTCTTGATTATTTGCACAAAACAGTGCAAAGTGGACACATAACAGTGTTCCTTCCATATGTTTGTAAATAAACACGGCTTCACGGTGTATTGAAAGTGTTGGGAAAGTTCTATCGATATGAGCAGGAAATTGTTTGTTGGCTTTTTTTTTTCTTTTTGTTTTCTTTTCAGTTCATAGGTTTTGAACATGAGCAGGTGCAGGGTCAAACTGCCCTCAATCACTTTCTGTCTGACAACTGAGCGCATCCAATCGATTCATTTAGGCAGTTGAGGTCAACAGAAAGTTTTTTTTTTTCTCTCCTCTGCGTGAGACTTTTTCAATGCGCCACACAAACACACACGCGTTTGTAATTCTGCAAAACATTCTTCATTTTTATTTCCCCCACTTCTCAAAATTATTATTATTATTATTATTATTATTATTATTATTATTATTATTATTATTAAATGGCAATTATTTAAATGGCGCAATTTAAATGACGCACAAAATTTGGCGCTTTTTTAAAATAGTCGGAATAAAATTCTATAAAATGGATACAATTAAATAAAATGTTAATTTATAGTAATAGTTTTTTCTCGATTAAAAAGACAACCTTTTTAGCTGTGTCGGTATTGAATAGAATCTGAGCGTTTTATTCTGTCGCTTTTCTTTTCGGACTTTTTCTATAAGTTTATTAACTCTGAGAGCTCATCCTCCGAGCACAGCTATTTCATCAGCACTGCATGTTACTCCTCGGATCAAAATATATGAGTAGTAGCGGCTTTATTTTCTTTATTTTTGCTTAATGAAATGAGCTGAATCTTTTCCCCACACCACACGGGCCGTTATTGACTTGCCCGCTTCCCTCACGTAGGTTATACTGCACGGTATTTTCAACAAGCATTAGAACAACAAGCAAATTATTATTATTATTTTTTTTGGTCATTTATGTACAAATGCATATTAATAAATGACTAATAATTTGAATGAGATTGAATGTGGGAATCAAAAACACAATTCTATTTGTTTGTTTGTTTGTTTGTTTGATTGTTTGATTGTTTGTTTTTTAACAGGGTATGGAGGAAACATCATCCCTGGGAATCTTGGATCATTCTGTTATCAAGAAAGGTAAAAATAAAATTATACACACACACACACACACACACACACACACACACACACACACACACACATATATATATATATATATATGTGTGTGTATGTATATGTATATGTACATACATAACAATATATATGTATATTCTTATTGTTGATTGAGGATAACTAGAAATAATAATTTTTTAAATACACACATACACACAGAGAGAGAGAGAGAGAGAGAGAGAGAGAGAGACCCCACTACAAAATAATTCAGCAGTGTCGTTTCATGTGAAGTCAAGAAACCATCCAACGCTCCGTTCACCCTTGAGGCAGTAACTCTTAATGAACTGTTCATGGTCATATGAGAGAGAAAAAGAGGGATTAGAAACCAGCTCAGTGGAGGAGGAGGGGTGATGAAGAAGACTTATGATGAATTCACAGTGTGATCTTTCTGCTGAAATACCAAGAAATTGGATTTTATAGGTCATGCACAAACTCCGGCTCTATGCTCTCTCAGAAGTTTCCAAGCTCTGCAGATATCATGTATTTTACACAAATGCCATCTTAACTCATGCGTTTGTGGCTCAGTTACGGAGTGCTCTCTGGGGTTTAGCAGATTCTCAGAGGGGATAAGAAGCTCTAAAGCCCATATGAATAAACCGAAGGTGTGCAGACCGCTTAGACACACACACACACACACACACACACACACACACACACACACACACACACACACACACACACACAGCTGCGTTATGAATAGAGGCTGCTTATGTTGGCCATCACAGCAGGGTGAGACACAGAGGCGCACACAGGACACCACACAAACCCCCGGAGAGAATAAATACACCAATACTGCATGCCTGATTTTTAAGTGCTTTACTTCCTATATAGAGTACTGTGAAAAAGTCTTAAGCACATGCAAAGAAATGCTATAAAGCAAAGATGCCTTCAAAAACAATGCAATTAAACATTTGTACATAAAAATATCCACTATTAAAAGCAGGAAACAGTAATAAACTAAACAAATCAATATTAAGTTTAACAAGCCTTTGCTGTTTCAAAATGCATCAGAATTGTCTCGGGTACACTGTGCAGGTTTATAATGAAATTAGCTGCTCAGTTTGTCTGAGCAGATTTGACTTTGACAGGTCACACCTGTTTCTGTGTTCGCGTATAAAACCAGACAGACTTCAATATGATTTTTTTTTTCATCTGAAAAGTGGACAAGCATTTTCCTGTAACAGTTAAATATTTTGTTGGAAAAGTAACGTTTGGAATCGATTTTTTTGTATTGACTCAATAATGCAAAAGTGATCAAATAATCATTTAAGGCAACAATTGTGTTTTAAAAAACAAAACAACTTTTGCACAGTACTGTAAGTATATATATATATATATATATATATATATATATATATATTAGGGTGCCTAAGACTTTTGCACAGTACTGTAAGTAAGCACATAAAATAATGATTTCTACACAATAGGGTTTAATGCATTTTGCAGCTAGGGGCGTATTAAATGCAAAATAAATTCCAAAGACATAAAAAAACAAAAAAAACAAAACATAGTCCAACTAGACAGATATTAGGATTGTTAAATGTGTACAATAATATTTAGACTATTTAAAACTTTTATATCTGAACTTTCCACCAACAGAATAAAGTTTAAAGACGTACTTGTTTGAGGTTTGGATTAAATCCATTCTGTTCCAGTGAGCAGTCAAACAGGTTAATAACCCAATCCTAAATATAATACCTTCTGTAATGATGGGTTGAGACTTCCACCAATGTAACAAAACAAACAGAAAAAAGACCCCTAGGCCAGGCGTCACGTATTACGTATTTTCTGGGGTTTTACGGTTAATGGTTCTAACGTTTGAAAAAAGTTCTGAATCTTTGAAAGAGAAGCCCTCTGTTATAGGATTCCACTTTTAAGGGCACCTCTAGAGAGACAATCCAAAGAAGCCCTTTATCTAAGCTTCATGGCGTTGTGTGCTAAACACGTCTGTAATTCAGCCACTGACAAAATCAAAACCAGAGCTAGGAGCAGGTGGGTTCTAGGTTCTGACCAGCCTGTGCATTATTGGTAGATCATGCTGACTGCTGAATCTTAAACTCCTAGTAAGAGTGTTAAATATAAACACCTTTTGATGGATTTCTCTATGCAGAATCCTGCAGAAGAATATTTTACTGTCAGAGATGGTTCCAAGGGGAAACGTTTTCGAAAGCGAAGAGTGCTTTAACTATCCAATGAACCCCTGAACTCTTTTTTTTTTTTTTTTTACAATTTTACACAGTCAGCACACTTTACCATATACTTTAAAAGCTTCTTCTAAATGGTCATTATTGAAGACACCAACCAATAGTCAAAGTCCATCTGAATGTCCTCAGTTTCACTGCTTCTCCATTATTTATCTGTTGATTATTATTCTGCAATATTGTTCTTGTGTACAGTGATTATGTATGAACGTGAACAAATGCTGGATGCCTGTTAGTTTATTTGCTTCCTCTGGTATTCAATTAATGGATCTTGTATAGTAGCACTACTTGTATTGTTCCCTGCTTGATATATCGCTTTGCTTATTTGTAAGTCGCTTTGGATAAAAGCGTCTGCTAAATGAATAAATGTAAATGTAAATGTATTTAAATGCCTGTTCTATGGTAACTGTGAGAAGGAGTGAGAAGGATTGTAGCCTTGGCAGGACGTAGGATATACCAACAAAAAAAATTCTCTGGAAACTAATTTGTTTGTTTTAAGGCATTGCAAGAAATACGCTTGAGCTCAATGTAAAAGTGCATACGACTCACGTCCTATTAGAATGGAGTTTAAAAGCCTAAGGATTTTTGACAGGAAACCGCAGGCTTGGAGAAGGTTCTCAGACATTGTGACAAATGATTCCCAGCATGAAATTTTAAATAGTTTATAATAATTACCTATTTTATTCCTAGTTGTGTTATGTTTGATTAATGCCAGATTGTCAGTTTGTGTCATGGTTGTAACTGGATCACTAATTTAGTGCAAATGAAAGTCAATGTGTGACAAGAGCTGTGTAAAAGCTGTGAATTAAAAAAAATAAAATAAATAACATCTAATTTCTCACTGAAAAGCTGACATATAAATGTGAAAATTAAAAATGAGGAGGAAAAAAACCCATTAACAGTGAAAAAGCAATCAAACCAGGTGAGAAGCTGAACTAAAAGAGCATAGTGACATTAGCATCAGGTAAAAACCTGCTACTGCTGTCAGTTGTCCTACTTTTCCTTACCTCCTTCTACATTTTTCATAACAGTATAGGGAAACAATGGAAGAAGCAGAATTCTGACATGAATCTAATACGCCTCCTGTCACGGTCTCTGTCTCTCTCTAGTTCCTGTCCCGTCCAAGTTGAATGGCTCTGCTCTGTCTGTCCTGTCCTTTGGTAAGGACGGTTTGGGTTTGGGTGGTGTGTCCAACCCTGCTGAGGTCTTCTGCTCGGTGCCTGGACGCCTGTCCCTCCTCAGTTCCACGTCGAAGTACAAGGTGACAGTGGGGGAAGTCCAGAGGAGACTTTCTCCTCCCGAGTGTCTCAATGCCTCGCTGCTAGGAGGAGTCCTGCGAAGGTGAGCGGTGGACAGAGCCGAGACATAATCAGATATTAACCCTTGTGTAAACTTAACATTATGTACACTTCCATTGGGTTGAAAATGTTCGCCTTCACTAAAACCCATCAAATGAAGCAGCTTAACTGAATTTTAAACCCCAGATTTATTTTACATGAAGAAACATCTTGTCATTTGTCAAAGTTTGTGATAAATGAACGCATTTATCTGGGTTTCTCTCCCTCTCTCCTTGAGGGGGGTGGAGAGAGAGACGGAGGGAGAGGGGGAGGGTGTGAGGGGGGTGGAGAGAGAGGGGGAGAGGGAGGGGGAGAGAGGGGAGAGGGAGGGAGAGGGGGAGAGGGAGGAGGGAGAGGGGGAGAGGGAGGGGGAGAGAGGGGAGAGGGAGGGAGAGGGGGAGAGGGGGGAGAGGGAGGGAGAGAGGGAGAGAGAGAGAGAGAGGGGGAGAGAGAGGGGGGAGAGGGAGGGGGAGAGAGGGGGAGAGGGAGGGGAGAGGGAGGGGGGAGAGAGAGGGGGAGAGGGAGGAGAGAGGGGAGAGAGAGAGAGAGAGAGGGGAGAGAGAGAGGGAGAGAGAGAGAGAGAGAGGGGGAGGGGGGGTGAGAGGGAGAGGGGGGGTGAGAGAGGGGAGGGAGGGGGAGAGGGGGGGTGGAGAGGGGGAGAGGGGAGGGGGGAGGGGGAGAGAGGGGGAGAGGAGGGGGGAGAGGGGAGGGGAGAGAGAGAGAGAGGGGGAGAGAGAGAGAGGGGGAGAGAGAGAGAGGGGGGAGAGAGAGAGAGAGAGGGGGGAGGGGGAGGAGGAGAGGGGAGAGGGGAGGGAGGGAGAGGGGGAGGGGGGGGGAGAGAGGGGGAGAGGGAGGGGGAGAGGGGGTGGGAGGGGGGGGGGGAGAGGGGGAGGGGGAGAGGGAGGGGAGAGAGGGGGAGGGGGGAGAGGGGAGGGGGAGAGAGAGAGAGGGGGAGAGAGAGGGGAGAGAGAGAGAGGAGAGAGGGGGGGAGAGGGGAGGGGAGGGGGAGGGGGGGGAGAGGGGAGGGGAGGGAGAGGGGGGGGGGGGTGGAGAGAGGGAGAGGGGGGTGGAGAGAGGGGGAGAGGGAGGGGAGGGGGGGTGGAGAGGGGGGGAGAGAGGGGGGGGGAGGGGGAGAGAAGAGGGAGGAGGAGAAGGGGGGGGAGGGAGAGAGAGGGAGAGGGGGGGAGAGGGGGGGAGAGGGAGGGGGAGAGGGAGGGAGGGGGGAGGAGAGAGGGGGGGGGGGAGGGGAGGGAGAGAGGGGGGAGGGAGGGGAGGGAGAGAGGGGGGAGGGGGAGGGAGAGAGGGGGAGGGAGAGAGAGAGAGAGCAAGTTAATAGTTTATACAGATAACATTAATGAACAGCCAGGAATGTTCTAATATAGATGAACACAATGAACACAAACATTTAAATAAGAACGTCAATACATCATACAATTATAATATAATATAGCCCCACACACTAACTCACAGTGTTACTGATCTGTTATTAATTATTAATTATGAATACTGACATAGAAATAGCATTGTGGTCCAGCTGTACAGAAATTCATCACGTACAGGTGTTAACGATTTAACTAGGTGATTTGTTTATTTATTGAACATTTTGCATCTATCCACTTACTACATCACAAAAACGGCCACCAAAAAAGTCATTTGCTTGATTCCTGAAGGTTAATGAATGAGAAATGATTTTGGCTGTAAGGTAAATAATATGAATCCGGGGGGTGGGGGAAGGGGGGGGAGGTCGGGGGGAATAAGGGAATAAACTAGACAGAGGTGAATTGGTCAGAGTTGCTAATGAGAGCATGTCAACAGTGTTAAACATCTCTCTGTCCCCTTCCTCAGAGCAAAGTCAAAGAATGGCGGCCGCTGCCTCCGTGAGCGTCTGGAGAAGATCGGTCTCAACCTTCCTGCTGGCCGCCGCAAGGCAGCTAACGTCACACTCCTCACAGCACTAGTGGAAGGTACACCCGCACACACACACACACACACACACACACACACACACACACACACACACACAGATACACATATAAAGATAGATAATAGACGGAATGAAATAAAACTTTTTCTAATGCACTGCACACTACACTACACAGAGTAATCCCTTATCCAAACAACACAGTACCTCACTGCTTATATTCCCAACCTCCATATTAGGCCGAATCCTAATCTGAAATGGTTTCTCTTTAAGGAGAGGCAGTGCACCTGGCACGAGACTTTGGTTACGTGTGTGAGACAGAGTTCCCAGCAAAGGCGACCGCAGAATACTTATGCAGGCAGAGTGATCCAGACCAACTACCCACACGGCGAAGCATGCTCCTGGCCACCAAGTGAGTCCCAGTGTCGTCTGAACTAACCTTTCTAACATCAGCAGTGCTCTTACTAAGGCTCGGTGGCTTAGTGCTATTAATCCTATGATGCTGGACCGAAAAATTGTGATTCCATTAAGCTGTTGCTGGAAACATCTTTTAATAATAACATTTTACTACATATTATTGTGTTTAATATGTCATACATGACATGTATTTATAAGAATGTCAGAACACTTCTTATATTAAAAAAAAACAACTTTTGATGGACTGTTTTGATAAAATATGCAACGAAAAGTAGAATATGATTTCTCTGCTTTCGAACCCATAGATATTATGTAAATTTGACCGTTGTTTGGACAGCCCTAGGGTTTATTAAAGCCATCGCTGATTTGTGCACTAACCTTCATTTTCCCTTGTCCTCAGGGAGATCTGCAAAGAGTTTGTTGACCTCATGTCCCAGGACAGGTCTCCGCTGGGTGCGAGTCGGCCCACACCGTGCCTGGAGCCCGGGGTTCAAGGCAGCCTGACCCACTTCAGCCTGCTCACCCATGGCTTTGGCACACCGGCCATCTGTGCCGCCCTCTGCGCCTTCCAGAGCTACCTGCTGGAGGCCCTCAAACTGCTGGACAAAGCCGAGGGAGGAGGCAAGGGGCACCAGGAGAAAGACCTCAAACACTGCAAATGAAGCAGCGCTGCATATCCAGCAACATCTCAAAGACAGAGACTGAGCTCTATCCCAACCTTTAAGAGAGTGAGAGAGAGAGTGTGTGTATGTATGTGTATTTATGTGTGTGGGCGTGTATGCTTACTATCTGAATCTGACTGAATCAGCTGCTGGATTTGATTTAACCTCTGTGTTACATGAGCTATTAGGATGTGATGTCCGAGAGCGAGAGGGAGAGAGACGGAGAGAGAGAATATGTAAATCATAGCTTCTCGCTTTTCTTGATTGTGGGGTGGACATTCACAACAGCACCCCTGTGCACTCGCCCTGTGTTTCATTGAAAACCGAGCCACAGGAGCTGTGAAAGGCAGCTAGAGATGGTGCACACTGCTGATGGGAGGGTTCGTTTAAAAACAATGCAAATATTGTCTTTTTGTACTCCCTACTGTATGTTTATTACCCATGTTATCCTTATCATTATTATTATTATTAATGTATTTGAAGGTAAATGTAATATATTGTTAAAACAAAATAACGGATTGTGCCTGGTTAATGCTTCTGGTGTTAAGTCCTTATTTGTCCTCACCATGTTTATACAAAACATAGCACGTTTTTTGCAGGGTGGCGGCTTAGCGTTTAGCACGTTTGCCTCGCACCTCTGGGGTTGGAGGCTTGAATCTGGCCTCATGTGCGTGGAGTCTGTGTGTTCTCTCCAGGTACTCCGGTTTCCTCCCACAGTCCAAAAGACATGCGTTGTAGGTTGATCGGATTTACAAATTGTCCAAAGTGTGTGAATGTGTGGCGATTGTAATGAGTTGGCACCCCGTCCATGGTGTCCCCCTTCTCGTGCTCCGAGTTCCCAGAGATAGAGAAGCTCCAGGCGCCTCACGACCGTGTGAAGGATAAGCAGAACGGAAAACCGTTGGATGGATGGGATACGTTTTTTTAAAAAGTTCTTGTCATTTTTACTATACCAATGTTTTTCCAAAAACTGCTTTCTGAAATCCCATTCCAAGACATAAGTCAAGAATAAACAAGAAAAAACTAACACAATAGAAATACTAAATAATTATAGATGTTGGAATTAGGAGTAGAATTTCAGCCTCTACACAGCAAGAGTGACCCCACATGAGGGCTGATATCTTTACGTGGACTGCTTATGAATCCATATACTGGTGACATTCTTTTACATATTCCTCGTTATATTATAAGCGATGATGTCGAATATAATTTATTTTTGGTAATCCTCTTGATTATTATATTGACGCAATCCAAACCTTTTGTGTGAAAGTGTTAAAAGCAGATCACACCAAGGGTTGCAGAGTCCCAGCAGGTAATCCAGAAGGTAGCACGAAACCGATATGATTGCAAGCACAAGTAACTAATCTCAGAGTAGCTAATCCCCCTCCAGTCCTTCTCTCACTCCATCTGCCACTCTACCTTTTTCATCTGCTCAGGGGCACTACACCTCCATACCTGCCCCCCTACCAGCTCACACGCCCCGAGTGTCAATTCCCCGATCTTCTCTCTCTCCCTCTCTCATACTCCGAGATGCCATTCAGCATCTCTGTGCCTGCGGGCGAACATATGCTACTCTTCCCTGCAGATTCCGGTTATGTTCAGGGGGGATTGTTTAATGTTTATTAATCTCACCTGTCTGTAGAGGGAAGATATGCACACACACACAAGCTCATAAATAAAGAAGACTACAAAAATACTTTCTCTGCAAAAGGTGAGAAACAGCAGCACAATCAAAGTCACTGATGAGCAGCTCTTATTTTTGTCCCAGTTCCATTTCAACTCTCTGAGATGCAGTAAGTGAATTCAAGCTGTTGTATAAAGTCACAGAATCGAAGCAAACAGCTTGTTCAAAGGACAGAGGGGGGGAGAGGGGGGGAGACAAGGATTTTACAACTGAAGCGGTCTGAAACTTCATTTTCTTCGGTACACGCTGCCCTGCTCATGTACTCAAGTCATCCTCTGGAGTTAGAAACTTAACTGAAGGATCTGTTCACATTGTTTGCAACAAGTAATTTGAGAAAATAATCGATCATCCAAAGCCTTTGGTAGACAAGTGGATATTCGTTAAGCAATTCAGCCTGCATTCAAGTTAAAATCAGTCCCTCCATGAATTTGTTTGTTTTGCGATTGCAGAAAGGACACAAATTCCACAATATTCGGACAAGCTTGCGGTTTTTCAAAATTACAGCAGATTTTCTGCCGATTTGGAAAATCTTCGATTCACGTGCGTCGAACACGAACACAGCTGAAAGGTCTCATTTACCAACAAACATGACTGCGAAAGACCGTGCGAAACAATCCCGTGTAATTGTACTTTCACCAATTCAAGTAGTTTGAACCCACAAAAAAAGCCACATCAAGCAGATGTGGGAGCAAAATCACGCATTTTTGGCTGCAACAATCACAAAGAAACTCCGCAAAATACTGCACAGACTGTAAAATTAAGGAGGTGTGCCGTTTCAACAATTTCATTATTTCACAGTTTTCTTAAACTTTATTAAACCTCCCTGTTTGACATGTGGCAAAAGGTTATAAGTGCTAATGGTGGTTTTTATTACTTCCTGTTAATTGTGGTAACATGCAGGTAAAATAATATTGAATAAGAAATGTTGCTTTTAATGGAAAACCCCACCCCAAAAAACTCAAAACACAAGGTATTAGCAGGCCTAACGTTTTATTTGAACATAAAGGATCAGATATGTAGTACAAAAGAGTGATGGTGTGAAGATGTCACTGTGGACAGTTACTTTGCCCCCACAAGAAGCTTCTCCATGTCGTGAATGCCATCCTTGTCGATCAAACGAACGGTGAACGAGGGCAAGTTCAGGATAAAGCGCTTGTTGAGCTATCAAATAGAGACAGAATGTAAAAAAAAAAGAAGAATAAAATTCACATTAGTGCATGGGGAGGAGGAAAAGGCAATTAACACTGAAAAATGGCTTAAATGATTTAAATGTTGTACAAAACTCAGTTTCACTTCATTAGCCCAAGCTGCCATTCACACCATCAGAAACAGAGGGAGAAGAGAATGCTGACATGAACGATGGTGGAGATGAGAAGTGGCAGAGTGTGTGTGATGAGACTTTACCTCTTCTATACACTTCTTCAGAAGGTCTAGTGCCTCTTCACGTGTCAGATCTGCACACAGAGCAACGGGGGTGTTTTAGTTCCCAAATAATTCACTTAGATTACAAGAGAAGTTCAAGAGCAGGATGACTTGGACAAAGAGGTGTAAAAACAATCGCAGAAAGGGGAACCTGGAAAAACTGGAACGTTTGTCAGCACCAAAGGAACGAGTTGTATACGCAGTGGTACCTGGTCAAGACTGGTACTAACGGCACTGAGAACACTCATTGCTCATTTTGTATGTACAGCCAGGTCCATAAGTATTTGGACGGTGACGTTAGTTTCATAATTTTACCTCTGTACACCACCACAGTGGATCTGAATGAAGGAAGCAATCAAAACGTGATTTAAGAGTAGACTTCCAGCTTTAATTCAAGGGGTTTTAAAAAAAATATCGCATCAACCGTTTAGGAAACAGCCTTTTATTTATTTATTTAGATGACAGAGTCCCTCCATTTTCAGAGGTAACTGTCAAAAGTAATTGGATAATTGACTGATAAGCAGTTTCATGGCCGGGTATGTGTTGTTTCCTCGTCATTTCATGACAGCTTAAAGAGATAAAAAGTCTGGAGTTGATCCCACATGTTGAATTCGCATTTGGTAGCTGTTCATGGGGACTCTCAAGACGTAGAAGCTTGAATTAAAGCGAACAAGTCAAGTCTACACTTCGATCACATCTTGAGTGCTTCATTTCAAATCCCAAGTAGCAGTGTACATACGCAAAAGCACGAAACGGTCACCGTCCAAATATTTATGGACCTGAAGGTGTACCAAAATCTTACAGTGTGCACGACACACTTTGACAGCAAAGAAACGACACGGTAGTTTGGTTCATTAGTGCCGTGTTGGGGTTGTCGAATGACAACAATGACCAGAATGACACCGTTCGTAATAATTCCTCAATAAAATGATTGGAATTTCATCACCATGAAGATTATGGTCTTTGTCGTTATAGTTTATAGACGTGTGCACTTTCACTTAGATCTTGTTTGGGCCAGTTCTTATTTTTGGATGTGCAGGAACAGCAGGAAAACAGAGCAGAGAAGAATTTCACCTGGCCTGTAGTATCTGTCCATTATGGACAGCGTGAGGAAAGCTCCGTATCCGTGTGCGGCGAAGGGGGCTTTAGCCAGCGCAGACATGTAGTCCATATAGTACAGCGCAGGCCCGTCTGTCTCATCGTAACCAGCCAAAAGCAGGTTCACATGGTATGGAGTCTACAGGGAACAGCAAGTCAGAGAGACAGCAATTTACCATATTTATTTTATTTATATATATATATATATATATATATATATATATATATATATATACACACACACACACACACACACACAGAGAATCTCATTAAAGCATACGAGGTGCCTTGGATCACTGTTAAAGTTTGCTCCAGTGTTCTCAGTACAATGTTAAAACACTGTTTAAATTAAGTTAAATGCATTTAACAAAAAAAAAAAAAAAAAGGACTGAAGAATTATCAACATCAAAACCAGTGTCAGAGAGAGACGGGAGGGTGTGAAAAAGCCGAAACGGGAGAGAAAGCAAGCTGGGGTGTGTGCGGTGTGTTGGGTGTTAAGCGGTCTGGGGGGTCGTTGGTGTCACAGTCAGTGTGACATCTGCTGGATGACAGCACCCCCGCTGCTCGGAGCGCCTCACCACCTTTCTTTACTCCTTCCCCCCTCTCCAACCCTCCCACCCTCGCCCCGTTGCCCTGGAGCCACGCCAGATCTCATTAAAACTTCCTTTAGTCGCTTTCCTCCGTACTTGCATTGCCGTCTCCTAACTCTGTGCCTTTACACCTGCTTTACGTTTTCCCCTTCCCACTGCTCCGAGCCGCATTTGTAAAGGAAGAACGGCACCAGTGTCCGAATAGATTAGTAACTTCACCTGGTTCCCACTTCATCCCAATGCAGGAAGAAACAGAACCTGGCTTTCTGCCATGTAGGTTACGCCGAGAAAGGAGTACAGATGCTAGAGGTACAGATCATCTTAAAGCCTGCAGTCTGATTTGGGCCTTGGCTTTGACACTCTCAAGGGTGTGTTTGGGAGTGCAAGTGTTAGAGAAACTTGGCTGTGCTCCATGCGAGTATCCCAGTAGACAGAGGGTTTAGCGCCCAGGTTGTTGGAGAGACCAGGCAGGGGAACTGCAGAGCTCCCAGGAGTGCCATCTACATCCATTCTCTCTTAACTCAACACCTGTTTCACACATACCCCACCTGAGTTCCTAACACAACAGCAATTCGCTCACCTCACCCAAGAGAACAGACCATTAAATATTAGCGCCGGAGCACACAAATGCCCAACAGCACTCTAGGCTATACATCCTGATATGGATACTGGAGCAAAATGGCTTGGGGACAGTCGAGATAGAGATGTTTCACTTCCACCTCCCTTTTCTTCTGTGTGTGTGTTTGCTCCAGCGTTCCTCCACACACTCACAGACTGCCCAAGGCAACCTTCTCTTCCTCCGTCCTGGCGTCTTTTCTCGAGTTCAACTGAGGCCGAGCCAAAGAACAACATGACACATGGTGCTAGTAATTATTTGCGTCTAGGGACACAGCAATATTTCTGGAAGTTAAGAGATTTGTGTGTAGGTTGGAAAGGCTTATCTATTAGCTGTCTATTGTCTCTTAAGCATAACTGAACAATAATTTCTGAGAAGAAAAAAAAAGTATACTCGAAACTCATTTATAATAGACGTCTTGGTGCAGTTGTTGAATTCTGCCAATAAATGCTGAACATTTTTCTAAATTCCTTAAGTTAATCCTATTTGAAAATAAGGTCCTAAAGCCATAAATTTCCTCTTTTCAGCATTGGGACTACTTTCTCAGTGGAAGGAGTTTTATGTTTAAGAAAGAAACATTGCCCTTAACCATTATGTGACATTAAGCATACCTAATAAACTGTGTTTCTCTCTGTCTCTCGCTACACATGCTACTCCAGTGATCCTGACCCCTTCCGCTCTCCGGACCTGCCTAATCCATCCTGATGCCCTACTTCTGGTTGAGTTCTCATCACATTGAAACCACTTGCTGTTGCTGAGGATGGTCTCACAGACAGCCTACAGACACGAGATTACTGGGGATGTTACCACTTAAAAACACGAAGATGGCTTTGGACTGCATTTGCCACGAACAGTTTTGCATCAGTGAACAGTTGATATCTTCAACAAAATACAACCCAAATTCCAAAAAAGTTAGGACACTGTGTGAAATGTAAATAATTGTAGATGCATATATTTTTTTACAGATTGGTGAACCTCTGCCCATCCTTACTTTTGAAAGTCTCCAAGACACTCTTTTTATAACCAATCATGTTACACAATTACAGAACACAATTACAGAAGGGAATTATTTAATAATCGCACTATTCTGCGTCACTCAGATGAGGACGGGTTCCCTGTTGAGTCTGATTCCTCTCAAGATTTCTTCCTCGTTAATCCCTTACCACCTCTGTCTTGATCATTAGGGATACATTTATAAATGTAAAATGCATATCCTGAATTTATGTAAAGCTGCTTTGTGACAATGCCTTAATGACAAATTATATTCTGGGATACGAATGTACACATCTGACCACAAGCGTTTACCACAAAACCTTGCGAAAAGCTTAAATAACTCAAACTATATAAGAACAAACTCATTAGCTACACATTTTAACCTCCTATTGATTGAGTTCAACAGCTGTTCTAGGCAAACATGCTGAAATTATTGTCTATGGTAATCACATCCATATGCATGCAAGCCCATAGACAGAGATAAGGCTGTAACAAAAAACTAAATAAAACACTGGCATATACGAGTATGTAGACGGAGCAATTAAAAGAGGTAACTCTGGGTCAGCCATGTGACCCAACATCATTTTCTTTCTCTCTTGCTATAGCAGGTAGACTACAGTAGTTCCCTGCAGGCCCTGTTGTTGTTTTTGCTTGTTTGTTTTTCTCTAAAGCCCAGAATACAGCACACAATACCTCCGAAGTTCTCTATAGACACAAACAGGATTGCAGCAATCAAGGTCAAGGGTGTCTCTGCATTACATCTATCTGAATACACGTTCCTTTTCAAACCTCCACACTGATGTCAGGTGATAGAAGAGTATGTGAACGTCCAATAATCAATCCGAGACGACTTCCGGATCAAACTGCTATATGAATAAGAGCACTCATCGTTCTTATCATGGTTTTACACGTGGAAATATGTCCGATAAGCAATTCAGGGTTCGATTTTATAAAAAATAAAACATTTTAAACCTCAAAAACCAAGTCCAACAGCGATGACGAGAAATCTTTCAGATCTGTGCTTTAGGAATAAAAATAATTATAATTGTTTTTCACGATGCTTCGTGCCTAACCACACCCAACCCTAGAGACCACGCTGCTAAAATGAATCCTATGAGGAAAGTCTGGTAGGCAGCCAGTAAAGGCCTTTCTCTAACCATGCACTAGATGTGCTGCAGCTGAAGCATGTTGATTTGGGAACGAGGCCCGATGCCCCCGAGGCCTTCTGCTTCCCCTCCAGGCTCGCTCTCCCGCTGCAGCCCCTCCTGCAACAAATGCTCTAATTGTTTTTTGTAATTATTTTCTCCCTTCTGCTATTGTGACAAGCAGCAGCTACTCTTCCTAACAAATTAACACAAAAACTAGCAGACAACAGGGCTGGGGTGTAGACAGGCCTTTTACACAGATGGATGCTTGAGCAAGCGTGCGTGCACACACACACACACACACACACACACACACACACACACACACACACACACACACACACAGGAAGGGCCTATCTGAGATGGGAAGGATCATGCTGCAGAGCACACGCACAGGTGCTCAAAAACACAGACACTTGGATCACACCTCATATTCACAATGTAGACACACAACATATTGACAGCTGTCTTCGATCACTGTCAACACGGGCCTTCATTCAGTCACAGTGAGCGGTGTGCGACACAGCGCTGCCAGCCCAGCATGAATTCGGCTTACAGATTAGTTTAGTGTTAACAACTGAGCACTGGTCTGGAGGGCAGGAAGGCAAAATACAATCAATTACACCTTCAGAGCAGTGACACTGCAAACTATAGAATCTGTCAATTCGATCGGATGCATTTTGACATCGTCGATTTATCAAATAAACTACACCTATAATCATTCTAAATGAAGTTGTAGTTTAATCTAATAAACTAAATAATTCCTTATGGTTTTACATCCAGCTGTGACATTTGATGCAAGTTTCAACTGCACTGGAAGAACACCGAATACAGCATTTACAGCAACAAAAGACAAGTTGAAAAACTATTTTAAATAGTGAAGCACTCATGGGATGTCATCACAACGCACATTCCACCCAAGCCCTCTCCAATTCACGTGCGTTGAATGCGAGTACACCTAAAAGTAGGGCTGCACAATTAATCAAATATCGATCGCGATTACGATTTCGACTGCCCACGATTAAATTAACATGATCGACTGCGATTTTATCGTTTAAAGTTCGTCCTCCACTCAAAGAAAACTCAGCTGCAGATCAAATCAAGCGCTTCCAACACTACAGCGGAGCAGGGATGAGGTCATTAGCATGTTAGCCCTCGAGCTGCCAGCGTTTCGTGCGAAGGGAAATCATGACAACCTGATGCTAAATGGCATTACAGAGGTTGTCGGGGACATTAAATATCATCACGCCAAACGGGAAAACCCTTTCAGATAAACTCAGGGCTCTACAGTGCGTCCATTTCACTCGCATTTGTGACTGAAAAGTACTTTGTGCAACTGTGAATAAATATTTATTTGCACCGGTGAGTGACCTGTTCGGACTTGTATAATATAATCGGTTTAAAAACTACAGGAAGTCCAAAATGCATCTACAGTTACTTTCACACTGCTTTTCATCTCCTCAGTCAACCGAACAAGTGTGTAAATACTGCAGAGAAGCCTTTATGATGACAGTTAACTCTGTACATCATCTGCTTCAACTTCCCAATCTCAATTCATTTAAACTCACGGTTGCCAGATATCACTAGAAAAGTCAACATCAAATTCCATGTTTGATTTATCCCTCCCAAAACATAATATCAGCAGACATGGACACTGTACTGGAGGAACCAATCTAAAACTGTTAAACAAAAATAAAACTACTAAAATGTAAAGACAGAAAATGTGCTTAGTTATAAATAAATACTTTAATATTAAAAAATAGATATTATAATAACTTTATTAAATATAAATAAATTGAGAAATGAAATAATGTTTAATTACCATGGGTTGCATTTAATATCAATTTGACATTAAGCTTAGTTCGCTATTTCCTTAGAAAGCTATTAGCCGAGGTTCGAATTCGAGGTTCGATGGAGTAAGACACGAAGTTTGAGTCTCCTGCTGATTCCGATTAAAATTGTAATTAGCTAGCACTATTTTTTGTCATACAATATATTTTACTTATTCTACTTCGTTTCCTTATTTGTATTTTTAACTCAGTGGTTCGTTAAAATGTCTAAGAAGAACTTTAAAACCGGTGGTAGCATTCAGACAAAACTGAGGCCTAGAGGTCCAGAAGGACTTTATTTCAGCGGATGAAGCAGGTGACTACGTTAAACTCTTAATACCGGGGTGAACTGCATCACGTACACAGTGTAGTGTTCGTTATTTATTTTATTCTTTTTTTTTTGCACTCGGCCTTCCAGCTCTACAGAATTCGAATTCTTATTGAAGATATTGTCGGTGCATTAATTCGTCTACAATTTGTGGACTCACTCCTCTTAAATCTACTTCTGTATTAATGTGCTTCTCTGTTTTGATGCTCTGACTGGGTTAGAGTTTATTTTATTTTATTAGTTATTTTCTTTTTTATTATTAATGTTATTTATATATATATTTTCTAATATGCTACACTGTGTAATATTATAAGGGATAAGTCTTTAAAAGGTAAGGACATTATATTTGTTAAAGTGTGCAGACTATTTATTAGATTTGAAGTCAGAAGGGACTTTTCTCTTACTGGGATTTTTTTTAGTTTAGGTCATTTTGTTTAGCTTACTCTAGGTCCACTTTGGGGACAACCCTAGGTGTGAAACACTGCTGTCTCCCTTGTTTTATGGAGACTTTGGGTATGTGTCCCTCTTCGGTTCCAATTGGATATTTATATTCCTATGTTTACTTTATTTAAATGGTGCCTGTTCTTGGGTTTTATCATTTTTATATAACCAGCAACAGCGACTGAGTAGCCATGATGAGCCAGAGGAGGGGGGATTTAATAAAGGGGTATTCTTCTCAATGAAATATTTGGAAAAGGGAAGGGAGAAAAGGTAAATGAATCACATGTAAATTAATCATGTGAAAATGAATAAATAAACAAAGGCAAAAAAAAAGAAGCTATTAGCCTTTTTCCTAATATGGATCATTTTTGTGTTAGTCTACTCTTAATTAACTTAATTAAAGATATTTAAAACTAAATATTTTATGCTTGTTTATTTTATCAATTAACCAACAGCCTCATTGCTATTATTTTAACTTAATTAACAGTGACCATGAGCAGAGAGCTTACATTTAACTGTTTATGACAGACCTCCTTATTAAAGTTTAAACAAAAAACAGATTGGTATCTGAATCGTATCGGCTGTAAAAATCCTGATCGGAGAATCAGTAATGAACAGCATTAAAACTAAAGTGCTTCCCATCTGGTGGATAAACGAACTCACCCAATCTTATCCTATATAAGATTATTCAGATATATACACAATATACACACTGGCACCCTGTCCACGGTGTACCCTGCCTTGTGCCCGATGCTTCCTAGGATAGGCTCCAGGTTTCCCGTGACCCTGAAAAGGAGTAAGCGGTAGAAGATGGATGGACACAATATACACAGAGCAGTTCGAGAACTGTCTCCAGCCCAGAACCATGACGGGGGAAAATGTCTAATAGTGTAGCTTTAAATATATTTAAGAGGAGCAGACTTAAAACACTGAACACTGAGGTTTATTGTATTTGTTTACAAGGTGGTTTTTTGAATACTGTCTGTAAAATTAACAGAAAATATTACATTTAGTTTATCAGAAGATAAATTAACGTGTCATGGCTCACACTATGTTCCTAAATTCTGTCATGATTGACCAGCTCAAGTTTTCTCATGCCTACTTGTGTGTTATATTGTGGCATGAGAAACTTAATAAATGTGAAAGTGCAATAAAAAACATGTTGTCACTAAAATCGATTAATAATCATGATAAATAATCGAGATCTCAATATTGATCAAAATAATCGGGATGATCGTGCAGCCCTAGCTAAAAGTTACCAAGAAACATCACTGTGAATCTGCGATTTTGCCACAGCAAAATGAACCATTTTTGGCCACAATGATCACAAAAAAACTCCACGAAATCTTGTACAGACTGCTTTACACAGCTTTTTTTCCCTTTTTGCTTAAAAATATGAACAAAATATTGATGTGTTCAAAAGCATAAGCATATGATGTTAGGATTAGGATATTCTAGGATATTGGCTAGGGCATGTAAGCCCTTCCTGAATTATTATAGCTGTATGTTTGGGGTCATTGTCTTGTTGAAATGTCTGTAACCTACCAAATTCTCAGCTGCTGATATGCTGATATTCTCCTCTAACTCTAATGGTAATTAAATTATCCTCTAACATTGTCTTGCCTAATTCATGTTTCCTTCAATGGAGTGTAATGCAAGGAGCAGCCCTATACCATGATGCACTCATCTCTGTGCTCCACTGTGAGTATGATCCTGTTCTTAGGATCATATGCACACTCCTTATGCACAGGTGTAGTGAGGCGTGTATAGAGGTGTGATGGAGGTTTGGTGAGGCGAGTAGAGGTTTGGTGGAGGTGTGGTGGGGGGTGTAGAGGTTTGGTGGAGATGTGGAGGGGCATGTGGAGGTGTGGTGAGGCGTGTAGAGGTGTGGAGGGGGGTAGTAAGGCATGGTGGAGGTGTGGTGAGGCGTGAAGAAAGGTAGTGGAGGTGTGGTGAGGCCGTGTGGAGGTGGTAAGGCGTGGTGGGGGGTGGTAAGGCGTGGTGGGGCGTGTAGAGAGGTAGTGGAGATGTGCTGAGGCCATGTGGAGGCGTGGTGAGGCCGTGTGGAGGTCTGGTGGGGGGCTGGTAAGGCGTGTAGAGGTAGTGGAGGTGTGGTGAGGCCGTGTGGAGGTGGTAAGGCGTGGTGGGGCGTGTGGTGAGGCCGTGTGGAGGTGTGGTGAGGCCATGTGGTGGGAGGGTGGTCGCGGTGGGGGGTTTAAGCGTGTAGAGATAGTGGAGGTGTGGTGAGATCGTGTGGAGGTGTGGTGAGGCGTAGTAGGTATGGTGAGACCGTGTGGAGGTGTGCTGGGGGGATGGTGAAGCGTGTAGAGAGGTAGTGGAGGTGTGGTGAGGCCGTGTGGAGGTGTGGTGAGGCGTGTAGAGGTGTGGTGAGGCTGTGTGGAGATGTGGTGGGGGTTGGTAAGGCGTGGTGAGGCCGTGTGGAGGTCTGTTGGGAGGGTGGCAAGGCGTGGTGGGGGGGTGGCAAGGCGTGGTGGGGGGTGTAGAGAGGTAGTGGAAGTGTGGTGGTGTAAGGTGTGGTGAGGGGAGGCGTGTAGAGGTGTGGTGGACGTGTGGTGGGACGTGTAGACATTTAGTGAAGGTGTGGTTGGGCGGGGTGGGGTGAGGGGCGTAGAGATGGTGAGGCGCGTAGAGATTTGGTGAAGGTGTGTAGAGGTTTGGTGGGGCGTGTGGAGGCGTAGAGGTTCGTGCTGGAGGTGCGGTGAGGCGAGGCGTGTAGAGGTGTGGTGTGGCGTGGTGGAGGTCTGGTGAAGCATGATGGACGTGTGGTGGAGCATCTAGAGGTGTGGTGAGGCATGTGGAGGTGTGGTGCGGCGTGGTCAGGTGTGGTGGGGTGTGTAGAGGTGTGGTGAGGCATCTAGAGGTATGGTGGAGGTGTGGTGAGGTGTGTGGAGGTGTGGTCAGGCGGTGAAGATGTGTCGAGGCGTGTAGAGGTGTGGTAAGGCGTCTAGGGGAGTGATGGTGGTCTGGGTGAGGCCGTGTGGATGCGTGGTGAGGCTGTGTGGAGCTGTAGTGAGGTGCATAGAGGTTTGGTGGAGGTGTGGTGAGGCGTATAGAGGTGTGGTGAGCCGTGTGGAGGTGTGGTGGGAAGTGGTAAGGCGTGTAGAGAGGTAGTGAAGGTGTGGTTGGGCAAGGTGGGGTGAGAGGAGGCGTGTGGAGGCATGTAGAGGTCTGGTGGAGGTGTGGTGGGGCGTATGGAGGTGTGTAGTGGTGAGGCCGTGTGGAGGTGTGGTGAGGCGCATATAGGTTTGTTGGAGGTTTTGTGAGGCGTGTAGAGATGTGGTGAGGCGTGGTGGAGGTCTGGTGAGGAATGTAGAGGTCTGGTGAGGCCGGTGGAGGCGTGCTGGAGGTGTGGTGAGGACTGTAGAGGTGTGGTAAGGCCGTGTGGAGGCGTGCTGGAGGTGTGGTGAGGCGTGTAGAGGTGTGGTGGAGGTGTGGTCAGGCATCCACAGGTGTGGTGAGGCCGAGTGGAGGTGTGGTGAGGTGTGTAGAGAGGTAGTGGAGGTGTGGTGAGGCGTGTGGAGGTGTGGTTTGGGGTGGTGAGGTGTGTAGAGAGGTAGTGGAGGTGTGGAGGGGTAGTGGAGGTGTGGTGAGGTGTGTGGAGAGGTAGTGGAGGTGTGGTGAGGCATGTAAACATTTGCTGAAGGTGTGGTTGCACAGGGTGGGATAACAGGAGGCATGTGGAGGCGTGTAGAGGTCTGGTGGAGGTGTGGTGAGGCGTGTAGAGGTCTGGTGGAGGTGTGGTGAGGCGTGTAGAGGTGTGGTGAGGCCGTGTGGAGATGTGGTGGGGGGTGGTAAGGCATGGTGAGGCCGTGTGGAGGTCTGTTGGGAGGGTGGCAGGCGTGGTGGGGGGTGGCAAGGCGTGGTGGGGGGTGTAGAGAGGTAGTGGAAGTGTGGTGGTGTAAGGTGTGGTGAGGGGCGTGTAGAGGTGTGGTGGACGTGTGGTGGGACGTGTAGACATTTAGTGAAGGTGTGGTTGGGCGGGGTGGGGTGAGGGCGTAGAGATGGTGAGTAGCGTAGAGATTTGGTGAAGGTGTGTAGAGGTTTGGTGGTGGGGTGTATGGAGTCGTGAGGGTTAGGTCTGGAGAGGTGTAGAGGTGTGGTGGTGAGGCATGTAGGCGTGGTGGTGAGGCATGTAGAGGTGTGGTGGGGCGTGGTGGAGGTTTGGTGAGATGTGTAGAGGTGTGGTGGGCGTGTAGAGGTGTGGTGGAGGTGTGGTGGAGGTGTGGTGAGGCGTGTGGGGTGTGGTGGCGTGTGGGTGTGGTGGAGGTGTGGTGAGGCGTGTAGAGGTGTGGTGGAGGCGTGGTGAGGCGTGTAGGGGCGTGGTGGAGGCGTGGTGAGGCGTGTAGAGGTGTGGTGGAGGTGTGGTGAGGCGTGTGAGGTGTGGTGGGGTGTGGTGGGCGTGTAGAGGTGTGGTGGAGGTGTGGTGAGGCGTGTAGAGGTGTGGTGGAGGTTGTGGGGAGGCGGTAGAGGTGTGGTGGAGGTGTGGTGAGGCGTGTAGAGGTGTGGTGAGGCGTGGTGGAGGTCTGGTGAGAATGTAGAGGTCTGGTGAGGCCGTGTGGAGGCGTGCTGGAGGTGTGGTGAGGACTGTAGAGGTGTGGTAAGGCCGTGTGGAGGCGTGCTGGAGGTGTGGTGAGGCGTGTAGAGGTGTGGTGGAGGTGTGGTCAGGCATCCACAGGTGTGGTGAGGCCGAGTGGAGGTGTGGTGAGGTGTGTAGAGAGGTAGTGGAGGTGTGGTGAGGCGTGTGGAGGTGTGGTTTGGCGTGGTGAGGTGTGTAGAGAGGTAGTGGAGGTGTGGAGAGGTAGTGGAGGTGTGGTGAGGTGTGTGGAGAGGTAGTGGAGGTGTGGTGAGGCATGTAAACATTTGCTGAAGGTGTGGTTGCACAGGGTGGGGTAACAGGAGGCATGTGGAGGCGTGTAGAGGTCTGGTGAGGCGTGTAGAGGTCTGGTGGAGGTGTGGTGAGGCGTGTAGAGGTCTGGTGGAGGTGTGGTGAGGTGTGTAGAGGTCTGGTGGAGGTATGGTGAGGCGTGTAGAGGTCTGGTGGAGGTGTGGTGGGGCGTGTAGAGGTCTGGTGGAGGTGTGGTGAGGCATGTAGAGGCATGGTGGAGGTGTGGTGAGGCGTGCAAAGGTTTCATGCAGGTGTGGTGAGGCGTGTAGAGTTCTGGTGGAGGTGTGGTGAGGCGTGTAGAGGTCTGGTGGAGGTGTGTAGAGGTTTGATGAGGCGTGTGGAGGTATGGTCAGGCGTGGTGAGGTTTGGTGAGGCGTGTAGAGGTGTGGTGGAGGTGTGTAGAGGTTTGATGAGGCGTGTGGAGGTATGGTCAGGCGTGGTGAGGTTTGGTGAGGCGTGTAGAGGTGTGGTGGAGGTGTGTAGAGGTTTGATGAGGCGTGTGGAGGTATGGTCAGGCGTGGTGAGGTTTGGTGAGGCGTGTAGAGGTGTGGTGGAGGTGTGTAGAGGTTTGATGAGGTGTTGTGAAGCGTGCAGAGGTGTGGTGAGGCATGTAGAGGTTTGGTGGAGGTGTGGTGAGGCGTGTAGAGGTGTGGTGGAGGTGTGGTGAGGCGTCTAGAGGTGTGGTGAGGCATGTGGAGGTGTGGTGAGGCCGTGTGGAGGTGTGGTGGGGCGTGGTGATGTGGTGGGGCATGGTGGAGGATTGGTGAGATGTGTAGAGGTGTGATGGAGGTGTGGTTAGGCATGTAGAGGTGTGGTGGTGAGGCATGTAGAGGCGTGGTGGTGAGGCATGTAGAGGTGTGGTGGGGCGTGGTGGAGGTTTGGTGAGATGTGTAGAGGTGTGGTGAGGCGTGTAGAGGTGTGGTGGAGGTGTGGTGAGGCGGTTGAGGTGTGGTGGAGGTGGTGGGCGTGTAGAGGTGTGGTGGAGGTGTGGTGAGGCGTGTAGAGGTGTGGTGGAGGTGTGGTGAGGCGTGTAGAGGTGTGGTGGAGGTGTGGTGAGGCGTGTAGAGGTGTGGTGGAGGTGTGGTGAGGCGTGTAGAGGTGTGGTGGAGGTGTGGTGAGGCGTGTAGAGGTGTGGTGGAGGTGTGGTGAGGCGTGTAGGGGTGTGGTGGAGGTGGTGAGGCGTGTAGAGGTGTGGTGGAGGTGTGGTGAGGCGTGTAGAGGTGTGGTGGAGGTGTGGTGAGGCGTAGTAGGTGTGGTGGAGGTGTGGTGAGGCGTGTAGAGGTGTGGTGGAGGTGTGGTGGCGTAGAGTGTGGTGGAGGTGTGGTGGCGGTGTAGGGTGTGGTGGAGGTGTGGTGGGCGTGTAGATGTGTGATGAGGGTAGAGGTGTGATGAGGCGTCTAGAGGTGTGATGAGGCGTCTAGAGGTGTGATGAGGCGTCTAGAGGTGTGATGAGGCGTCTAGAGGTGTGATGAGGCGTCTAGAGGTGTGATGAGGCATGTAGAGGTGTGGTGGGGCGTGGTGGAGGTTTGGTGAGATGTGTAGAGGTGTAGTGGAGGTGTGGTGAGGCGTGTAGAGGTGTGGTGGATGTGTGGTGAGGCGTGTAGAGGTTTGGTGGAGGTGTGGTGAGGCGTGTAGAGGTTTGGTGGAGGTGTGGTGAGGCATGGTGGTGAGGCATGTAGAGGCGTGGTGAGGCATGTAGAGGCGTGGTGGTGGAGTGGTGGAGGTGTGGTGAAGCGTGTAGAGGTTTGCTGGAGGTGTGGTGAGGCGTATAAAGGTTTTGAGACGTGTAAAGGTTAGGTGGAGGTGTGTAGAGGTTTGGTGGTGTGAAGTGAATTTCGATTAGTCTTTTCTCAGTATAGGCATACATGGTTGAAACAAAACAGAACAGAAACTTATGTACATACCCTACTGCGCAGGTAATCTGCTAGGTTCTTCCTGGTGAAGTTCGCAGCAGCCGCTGGACTGAGCTCATATCCTAAAAGAAACACAGGCTGGTTTCAACACATGCGTATACCTGTATACAGAGAAGAAATCTCACAAAAATGTCTGTATAACCACCAAATGGCGACAAGGATTTAACGCTTTAAATTACCAGTAAATTTCCACTTTTGGAATTATTAATTATTAAAAGGTGTGAAACCACATCAAAGATGATAAGTTTATACTATCGTTCAAAACCGCGGTTCTATTTCACCGCTACTGTGAGCCAGAGGCAGTGAGAATCACAGGAACGCATGTTCGCATGCTGTAATACGGCCATCGTTCCCTTCCTCTTCTCGACGTGTATACTGCCGGACCTTGTGCACACTTGCAGGTAACTTTTTCTCCAAAGTTCATCTCTTCATGGCTATGGGGAGTGAATTTCATACCTTATGAACCCAACTGGAACTCTGTTTAACTGGCTCGAATTCCCTTGTTAGCATGTTATCGATCAGTCCTATTCTGTCCATGAGTTAGTGATGCACTGTTCTGCTGTTTAGTGCGAGACTCACCTCTCAGTCTGGTTGCCTGTGGGCTTGTGGTTGTGCGCTTCTAGCCCTACTGTGCTTTCCACCTCTGAACATGTAAAGCTGGTTGGACTCAGTGATGTCCCTCAATATACTGCCACTGGCCACAGGTGAGCTTGCAAAGTTCTGGACCCCTATACACGTCCTAGAGGCCTCCGCTCTAGTTTAACTCTGCCTTTGACGTCAAGCCAACCAATGGGCCTGTGGCTAAGTACTGCTAGCATGTTGGAGCGCTCTTCATAACTAGCCTAGTGTCAACTAGGGCTGCAACTAACGATTATTTTGATCATCAATTAATCTGTTTATTATTTCTTCGATTAATTGGATTAAAATGCCAGTTTTTATCTTCTGTATTTTCCCGAAAAACATTTTTATTTCACATTCTGCCCGATGTTGTCCTTCAAACATTGTGCAAAGGATTTTTAGCAATATTAATATTTTATTAAAAAAGAAAAAAAAATGATTGTCCACAAGCTTTAAAAAGCTAAATCACTATATTAAAAATGCAAAACTAAGTGTTAACTGGTAAGAGGTTGAATGTTCTGCAGTAACACACACATCCGCTCATCTGAACACAGTGACATGTTCCTTTATTCTGTAAATGTACAGTGGTGTGAAAAAGTGTTTGCCCCCTTCCTCATTTCCTGTTCCTTTGCATGTTTGTCACATTTAAGTGTTTCGGAACATCAAACCAATTTAAACAATAGTCAAGGACAACACAAGTAAACACAAAATGCAATTTGTAAATGAAGGTGTTTATTATTAAAGGTGAAAAAAATCCAAACCATCATGGCCCTGTGTGAAAAGTTGATTGCCCCCTTGTTAAAACATACTATAACTGTGGTTGTCCACACCTGAGTTCAATTTCTCTAGCCACACCCAGGCCTGATTATTGCCACACCTGTTCACAATCAAGGCATCACTTAAATAGGAGCTGCTTGACACAGTAAGGTCCACCAGAAGATCCTTAAAAGCTACACATCATGCCGAGACCCAAAGAAATTCAGGAACAATTGAGAAAGAAAGTAATGGAGATCTATCAGTCTGGAAAGGGTTATAAAGCCATTTCCAAAGCTTTGGGAATCCAGCGAACCACAGTGAGAGCCATTATCCACAAATGGCGAAGACATGGAACAGTGGTGAACCTTCCCAGGAGTGGCCGCCACCCAAAATTACCCCAAGAGCGCAGCAACGACTCATCCAAGAGGTCACAAAAGACCCCACAACAACGTCCAAAGAACTGCAGGCCTCACTTGCCTCAGTTATGGTCAGCGTTCATGCCTCCACCATCAGGAAAAGACTGGGCAAAAATGGCCTGCATGGCAGAGTTCCAAGGAGAAAACAACTGCTGAGCAAAAAGAACATCAAAGCTCGTCTCAATTTCTCCACAACACATCTTGATGATCCCCAAGACTTTTGGGACAACATTCTGTGGACCGATGAGACAAAAGTGGAACTCTTTGGAAGGTGTGTGTCCAAGTATATGGCGCGCGCGTGGAAGGAACACTGCATTTCATAAAAAGAACATTATACCAACAGTAAAATATGGTGGTGGTAGTGTGATGGTCTGGGGCTGTTTTGCTGCTTCAGGACCTGGAAGACTTGCCGTGATAAAAGGAACTATGAATTCTGCTGTCTACCAAGAGATCCTGAAGGAGAATGTCCGACCATCTGTTCGTACTCAAGCTGAAACGAACTTGGGTTTTGGCAGCAGGACAATGATCCTAAACATACCAGCAAGTCCACCACCGAATGGCTGAAGAAAAACAAAATGAAGACTTTTGGGTGGCCTAGCCAAAGTCCTGACCTGAATCCTATTGAGATGTTGTGGTATGACCTTAAAAAGGCCGTTCATGCTCGAAAACCCTCTAATGTAACTGAATTAGGTCAATTCTGCAAAGATGAGTGGGCCAAAATTCCTCCAGGACGCTGTAAAAAGCCTCACTGCACGTTATCGCAAACGCTTGGTTGCAGTTGTTGCTGCTAAGGGTGGCCCAACCAGTTATTAGGTTTAGGGGCAATCACTTTTTCACACAGGGCCATGATGGTTTGGATTTTTTCACCTTTAATAATAAACACCTTCATTTACAAATTGCATTTTGTGTTTACTTGTGTTGTCCTTGACTATTGTTTAAATTGGTTTGA
Organism: Ameiurus melas; assembly: GCA_012411365.1. Taxonomy (NCBI): domain Eukaryota; kingdom Metazoa; phylum Chordata; class Actinopteri; order Siluriformes; family Ictaluridae; genus Ameiurus; species Ameiurus melas. The sequence goes on along the minus strand of CM022774.1, from coordinate 20,913,321 downwards.
TGTTCGAAACACTTAAGTGTGACAAACATGCAAAGGAACAGGAAATGAGGAAGGGGGCAAACACTTTTTCACACCACTGTACACTTCTAACGTTTCTATACAAAGACATGTTATAAGCCCATTACGGTTACTGCTTTCATAAAAACACAATTACTTTTGTTTCTAAATATTACTAAACATAGCATCAAACAACATATCTAATCAGAATGAATATCTGAGTCAGAGCTATTGCGCTTCCTTTCTAGGTTTGGGTTATACACAGTGACGTCACAGACCCAACTCATCCATAATGGCATTCGTTGTTGATTATTTTAATTATCAATTTTAATCGATTAGTTGTTGCAGCCCTACTCTCAACACACAAGGGCTGAAGATGGGTTTCCTCCTCGATCCCCTTTTACAGAGTCTCTGTAAAAACTACCTCATTACTAGCGCTCATTTCAGTAAAAAAGTGGGGGAGCCTTGCATGCAGTGGTGAATGGATAACTCCAGAGTTTCTGACAAAAGTCATATCACCTACTTCTACTAAACAATTGATTGACTTCATGCCATTCCTTGAAAGAGAACCTACTGAATGTTCCTTATGCCCGGTATGCACCCTACAGTACTATCTAGACCAAATGTCAGCAATTTGATTATAAGCACAATTATTCACCTGACACTAGTGGAAGACATGAGGAGCTCTCCTGACTAGAGACATCATGACCTCGGCTTATAGATAGGCTGGTGTCCATCCCCTACCATAACGGCTCGACTGCATTACTATGCCTGTCATGTCAAAAATGTTATAAATTGATTTGCATTTTAATGAGGGAAATAAGTATTTGACCCCTCTGCAAAACATGACTTAGTACTTGGTGGCAAAACCCAGGTCAGACGTTTCTTGTAGTTGGCCACCAGGTTTGCACACATCTCAGGAGGGATTTTGTCCCACTCCTCTTTGCAGATCTTCTCCAAGTCATTAAGGTTTCGAGGCTGACGTTTGGCAACTCGAACCTTCAGCTCCCTCCACAGTTTTTCTATGAGATTAAGGTCTGGAGACTGGCTAGGCCACTCCAGGACCTTAATGTGCTTCTTCTTGAGCCACTCCTTTGTTGTCACATTGAGCTCGCTTTGTGTATAGGGGCATCATCATCATGCTGGAACAGGTTCGGTCCTTTTAGTTCCAGTGAAGGGAAATTGTAATGCTACAGCATGCAAAGACATTCAAGATAATTCTGTCCTTCAAACTTTGTGACAACAGTTTGGGGAAGAGCGACATATAGGTGTGATGATCAGGTGTCTACACACTTTTGGCCATACAGCATATTTAACTGTAGGATAATTGCTAGGATTCCCTGTTATTCACAACCAGCACTGATCAGGGAGTGTGTGAGAATGGGCCAGAGAACAATGGCAGTTTGACAGTGGGATTTATATTGAATACTATGTCACATGCTCACTTTTTAACTTTGTTTAAGTTCTCGGCATACGCTCAAACATGACAAGCTACCCAGGTGATTCTCACAGCCCTTGGCAGTTATTTGGTTAGCATTTTGTTGCGTATAAAACATGAGAAACGGTAGCACATAGTCATTTAAGTATACAGGAACACGACAGTACGTACCATTTCTCATTTTGTACAGCTGGACATTTTTCTGGATGTATTCTGCGAATTGTACCGTATCTCCAGCCTCCCCGACACACAGCAACAGGATTTTCTCACTCAGTTTGAACATTTTGTCATAATCTGAAATAAACACAGTTCATATTAGGTCTAATAAATAAACCTTGCAGTAACTAATAAAACTCATTATAAATAAAGTTACATCATTAGCTGCGTTTACATAGACAACAATGACTACGTTTACATGGACAGCAGTAATCTAATTATTGACTCTTACTCTGATTAAGATAATAATGTGATTAAGGTGTTTACATGAGTCGCTTTTAGAATACTCTGGTCATGTTCCGTTTTACATGTTATAGAACATAATTAGATTAACAGCCCGCATCATTACGTTACCGCGCCACGCCGTCCCTCCAGATTTTCACGTTTCAACATACAGTTGGTCTTCGTTATGGTGTCGTATACAGTTCTGGGTGTTTTTATTTATTTTTTAAACAAACGCTTTAAGTGCAGTTAATTATTAATCATGCTGTATGTGCTAACAGACAACTGCTTGAAGCCGTGGGTGCGTCTCAAACCGCAGACTTATCTACTGTATAGTAGCCGAGATACATGTATTTTCCCCCACTACAGGCCTATAGTAGGAATGTATGCAGTTTGGGACACAGCCGAACTCTCTTGTTCGCCGTAAAACGTAAAACTGCCGTGTGTGTGGTCGTGTCCTGACGCAAAATGCGGTGAAAACTCTCACATGACATTCATAATGGTTTTATAATTAAGATGTTTACATGTCTGTAATGCACGTCCATAATACGATTAAACAGGAGTAATCCACCTGTCTTAATTTGATTATTGCTTACTTCGAGTATGACCTTAATTAGATTAAGGTTGCTGTTTACATGGTAGTTTCATAATCAAATTATGGTCTTAATTAGATTAAGAGTGGATTATTCAGTACGTTTACATGTGGACAACAATAATCCACTCTTAATATAATTAAGACCATACTTTGATTAAGAAACTACCATGTAAACACCAACCTTAATCTAATTAAGGTCATAATCTAAGTATGCTCTAATCGAATTAAGAGAGATGGATTACTCTTGTTTTAATCGTATTATGGACGTACATTACAGACTATCGGCTCTGTCCCAAACTGCATACTTGCCTACTATAGGCCCGTATTGGGGGAAAAGACATGTATCTCGGCTACTATACAGTAGGTAACTATGTGATTTGAGACGCACCCCACGGCTTCAAGCAGTAGTCTATTTGCACATACAGCATGACAAATAATTAAATGCACCTAAAGCGTTCGTAAAAAAGTAAACAAAAACACCCAAAACTGTATACGGCACCATAACGAAGACCAACTGTATGTTGATACGTGAAATTTTGGAGTGACGTCGAACGGCGTGGCGCGGTGACGTAATGACGCGGGCTCTTAATCTAATTATGATCTACAACATGTAAAACGGGAACATGACCAGAGTATTCTAAAAGCGACTCATGTAAACACCTTGATCACATTATTACCTTACTTAGATTAAGGTCAATAATTAGATTATTGCGGTCCATGTAAACGTAGTCACTGTTGTTCATGTAAAGGCAGCTACTAATCCACTGAAGTCAATACGTGAAATTCTGGAGGGACGCCGGACGGTGTGGCGCGGTGACGTCATGACGTTAATCTAATTACGTTCTATAACGTTAAAAAAAAATCACTTTCACTTTCAAAAACAGATTTCGCCTACTCATCCACTAAGACTAGCTCTTCGGTGTATATATATATAAATATATATATATATATATATATATATATACACATACACATACACACACACACAAATGTATCCAAATTATTCAGTTTGGACATCGTATCAGTAATGTAATGCGTCATTAACTATGCGCTGCAGGAAATCTGGTCCACGCACAAAAGTACCCAGCTAACCCGCTAGCACTGACTAGCAAAATCTAATCCGGAAAAACTACAGCAACTTGTATAATTATGATTGAGTAGTGAGTAAAGATTGTGCATACGGGACGACTGACTATATTCATTCAGGAATAAACTAACCGGAGAGCTGCGTGGCTAGGCTAACTGCTAGCTCGCCTGTTAACAACACAACTAAGATGCTAAGCTATGCTATGCTAAGCTAAGGCTCGTGAGTTGTCAAATCTTTACCGTGTTTCATTTTGATGATGCTGCTGGCGGCCACGTTATCGGCAGCAACCAAGACAAAATCCTGACCCTGAATACCAATCAAATATTCCATCTTGGAAGCGAAACCGTGAAGTTCAGTTACACCGGTATTGAATGGACGCGGTAAGAAATTACACAGCAAAACTTCAGCACGTCGGCGCGCTCTACTGACGTCACCGGAAGTGAAGCACGCACGCCAATTTCCCCAGGTCACGTGACCTGAAACCGATTCGACGGGTGACGCTAAATGTTGAAATTGAGTGAACAAATCCTTTTAAAAATCGGTTTATTTACATCTGAAAACAGTTTTTTTTGCGATAGTTAGAGATGGCACGACACCACGTGTTCTTTTCAACATCCCATCTAGGTTTGATTTATTTTTTTTTTAAACTACCTTTCACAGTTAAACTTTTTCACACCTGGCAAATTCTATTGTGTATATTATATAATAAAGTATACATATAATAAAATCAATCCTAACAAAAGAATAAAGACAGGCGAGTCCCCTTTATGCAAACATACGTCCATTTTTAATACCGCTCATCCTACACAGGGTCTCAGTGGAGCCTGTCCCAGGGAACTCGGGGGAACAAGGATGGGGGACACCGTGGACGGGGTCCTCGCCAACCCATCACAGGGCACAAACGCAGACACATTCACACACTTCTGACAATTTTGAAATGCCAATCATCCTACAGTGCAGGTCTTTAGACTGGGGAGGAAACCGGAGTACCTGGAGGAAAGCACAGGGAGAACCTGCAAACTCCACATACACACAGGGCGGAGGCAGGATTTGAACCCCCAAATACTTATATGTAAACATTTACAGTTACAAAAATAAATGTATTTTCCAAATCCAATACTGATCTTTTTTGTTTTGTTCTAATCATTTGTTACAGGCTGTGATATCCAATATATAATCTCTGATATCCGATGCACCATTTTTTGCTAGCATCGGCCCGATACTGGGTATCGGATCAGTATCTTCTCTAGCGATAGTTCCTTGCCCTGATGCTTTTACCCTGTAAAGAACATAGACCATGAGAGTGATTATCCTACAGATTCAGAAGACACAATCGAAAAAGTAAGCCAAATTAAAGGTGCTTGCATGAGTTACTAGAGATAATACACAGAGAATCATGATGTGCTGTTGCAAGTCATCATGGAAATCCCAAATTATTAATTAAAAGCTAGAGCTCTCAGGCTAGATTTGATATATGACTCATACGTCATGTATAAATAATTCTTATTGTCATCCTATCCATATGGTGCACCATACAACAGTACAGGAGCATGACACAAAGACTACATCAAATGCAAAAAAAAAACAAAAACAGGATAAATACTACATTTATTAAAACATAAGACACAGTAATGTTAGCAGATAATTATATCCTCAAAATACATTTTGTTCACAATGTTTTGGATAGTTGAATGCTCTTTGTTGCATGTGTCTTGACTTGCCACTTAACCATCAGATAAATTTGCACAAGAGAGACATTACAATATTTTAACAAGTTGCTTACAGTAAGATATTTCTACCAGCCATAGTTTCAAATCTCATGAATTCTTTTTTTCACAGATCCACCTATCAACCTTTCACTACTGCCCTCTCTCTATGTCATAACACTTATCGGCCTAGGATTATTCCTCTCTGCAAAGCAAGACTGTTTTATTTATGAGAGAATCCAAATAATCTATGAATCTAAGAATTGGAAATCTCAAACATAATGAAATCCATTTAATATTTTTTTTAAATCCTATAAATATTAGATATGTGGTTTTACCTTAGGTAAATTTGATATTAGCTAACATTAAGAATTGAAAAATGATTGTACCCAGCCAATTAACCTAATTTAAAGGACTATACATTTAATATCCCAAATCCCCAAAGCCTCATCTTACATGTGGTCCCTTCAAATAGTGTATAGTGCATTCATTATTTTTTGAGACTGGTGAAAACATATTTCTAAAGACTATTTAAAAGCATCGTTTTGCTTAAGCATTCATCCTCTATGCAGTAGCACCTATAGCAGAAGCAACAACTTTGTACATTAATAGGCAAATACAGTTGTTGTTGTTGTTGTTGTTGTTGTTGTTTTTTCTACACCACATCCATGTCTTTAAAAAAAAAGATCTCACTCTGCAGATCTAAGGTTGTTTTTCAATACACAGGTTATCACTCTAGTGGAAGTAAATCTGTATGTGTCATACTCATTTAATTTTCTTCCCCTGTCCCCCTGCCTTTCTATCTCTCTCTGCATTTGTCACTGGTTTAGCCTGACTGCTTCGTTAGGACTCATAATTTGCATTCAGATTAATTATCTAATTACTGACAAATGTCCGGCGGCCACCCCGTACTCCAGCTCGTCATCTCAGTGCCTGTAATTATTTTAATCATTTACTTTCATCTGGAGTGTTTCTGCCATACTTTAGTGTTTAGAGGCCATTCTTAATTACCCTGCCAAGGCACTCTTCCACTTGTTTCATGAAAGAGAAAGAAAGTGACACACTCTCACACACACTCACACACACACACACACACGCATGCATAAGCACAAAGAGCCCGATGGGGATGTGATCTTGACAGCATCATGGAAGCTTCAAGCTCTGCTGGTTTTCAGCCTTGTTTCTTTCCTCTACTTCTCATTCACTTTCTCTCTCTCCCTACCTATCACCCCCAACATCCTGCTCTTCTAACTCTTTCTCTCTCCAGCTCTCACTTTCCCCCCACTATCACCCCCACCACTCTCTTACTTCCTCCCTCAACCCCTTTATCATAAGCACACACAGGAATCGCCTCCGGGCCCCAGTGCACTGACTGCTAATATACTGAAACACACACACACACACACACAAACACAGAGTGACACAGATCTCTTGCCACAGCGCTTGCCTATGCTATCTGCTTGGAAAATCTATACAACTCTCTGCGTATATGCTTTATTTATTCGGCTGTCACACTGTTCGCTGTTCCATCTGGTTCTTGTCCATCAGCGTGTTGTGGGGTCAAATCCCACTCACTCTGCTCTCATAATCAAACCCTGGCAGCCTTGAGCCAAATACACTATAGCCGTAACTGTTCTGGTAAAAGTACATCACGTAATAATTGGATCCCTTGAATATCTGATTCGCTACGAATGAAAGATTAATGGAAAGATTATTATCTCCTGGTCGTTTTAAGTTTGGGCTTCTCTTTGAAATGGCGAACATGGCCTATAACTGGACTGAATCAACCACTCTCATGGCAACACACATAAAAAACAATCTTTTAAGCATTGTTTCTACCCTGTCCCAGTGGGACCAGTCAGAGTAAAAAAAAAAAAAGAAAAATAAATAAATAAATAAATAAATAAATAAATAAAAGTCGAGATTATGGGCACATAGCCTTAGGGAAGAGTTTGTTGGTCTGAGACAGGGTTCGAGCTCTGATTAAAACCAAGGACAGGCTGGATTAATGATATTCATGAGTTAAGTTCAAGTGTCTGTAGCAGCCTGTAAAGAGACACAAATCCGGAGATTGTGGCTTGGTGTTGATAAATGGTGTTAAAAAAATACAATTAATCATTGTGAGCACTTGTGAGAGTTTGAGGTGTGTGTATGTGTGTGTGTGTGTGTGAGAGAGAGAGAGATTCAGTTTAATACAGTCACCACTATCATGCAGTTAATCTCTGCAAACTGTAGGCCTTTAGCAGATGAACAACAGTGACAGTATCAAGGGAATAGTCCGGGCTCAAGTGTTTAACGTGGCACTTTAATCATTTGCATTCTTGAAGGGAAACAGCGCCGGTGTCAGCCGGGTCGATTAATCGATGATTTCACGGCGCTGAGGCCGGGTGCCTTCCGCTTTTGTTCGCGACTGTCGCCGTTTAGCGGCGCTTTCTCTCTCTCCCCCTCCCCCCACCCCTTAAGTAGCAGAGGGCGGAGAGAGAGCACGGGCACGAGAGAGACCACTTCATCCGGACAAAAAAAAAAAAAAAAAAAAGCGCAAGCTAAATGCAAGTGACAGCCTCTGAAAAAATTCCTTGGAGCAGCTGTACGGATTCGACATAGGCGGCTTTCCCCCACCCTCCCTCCCTCCTCTTTCGGAGCGCGTTTAGCCGCCGCTGTGACCCCCGGTGCTCAACACACGCACCTGCCGCTCTGAGGCGCGCCTTCACCGGCGCAGAGATTAAGCGAGGGGCGGGGCTTTGCGAGACCCCCATGAGATCCTGTTAAAACAACCCCTTAATGCGTGAAAGAGCCTGCATTCAGCCCCTATTGTTCAACACGTTTTTATGGGACAACATTGGCCATTATGAGGTTTAGAGATTTACATGGGACTCCATAGACGGGGATAATCCTTTCAAGGAGTGAACGAATGAAAGTTTAAACCCGCTGTTTTCATATTTATTAGCTGGTTAAAGCGGGCGAGGCAGCTGAAGGAAGGCTGACCGACAGGCCTTACTCCTTCATGGAACAGCTCAGCTCCTCTGCAGCCACAGCTGAGCTCTCAGCCAGTGGCCAGAGGCTTCATGGGATTTATAGGCTTTATACCACAAAACATCATACTGAAGTTTCTTGAAGCCTTCTTAAAATACTAACATATGGACATAAGCTATTCTGTTAGATATCACCTCTAAATAAACAGGAAGGCAAACTCATAATCCAGTGTAGTCTGTTATAAAATTATAGTCTATATGGAGGAGAATGAACACAGACTTGCTTCTGTGTAATATATATATATTTTATTTTGTAATTATTATTTTTTATTTGATTTTATTTATTTATTTTAACAAAATTGTAAACCTGGAACACTTGATCTATTGTCCCTCTGAGGAACGCTTAAATGTAGACTCCTGAGCAAAAAGAAAAAGGTGGCCAAACCCAAATGGCAAAATATTAAGCTTTTTATGGTCTTAACAATAAATCACTGATCAGGAAATTAACAAGAATTAAACAAATAGAGAAAGTCATGTAGTATGGGATAGCTTTTCCCTTTGATTTCTTTAAATATTTGTGAAATTGAGTGAACAAAGTCTGTGGGTAAATTTGTGGGCATTATTATTATTATTATTATTATTATTATTATTATTATTATTATTATTATTTGTAAAAACAAAAAAAACATTTTAATTATTTTAAAATATAATTAATTTTAATTTTGTACACCCAGACACGTGTTAGTTTGAATTTTATGTCAAACATTTGAATCATTGTTGTGATTTTACCTTTATGTACAAGAAGACTATGTATAAGGGAATTTCCCTGTTTCTAGATTTTCCCCCAAACAGTTCAGTGCAGCAAACTTAAACGAGCAAATGGTGGCACAGGAGGTCTCAGTAGTGCCTTTGTTTAATTCTTGCTGATTTTCTGACCAGTTATTTGTAGTTAAGACCATTAAAAGCTTAGCATTTTGCCATTTTGGGCTTGGCCCATTTTTTTTGCCCAGGAGAGTAGATTGTATCTCTATGAAAAATGGTTTCATATTATAACCTTTTTTATTATTATTATTATTATTATTATTAAATTCCATCAAATTTTATTTCTACAATGCTTTTAACAATGGACATTGGTCACAAAGCAGCTTTACAGAAATATACAAATTTCGAATGTATAAATTTACCCCTAATGAGTATAAGCCAGAGGCGAAAGTGGCAAGGAAAATCTCCCGGAGACAACAGAAACCTTGCGACAAGAGGAACCTGACATAAAAGGGAACCCATCCTCATCTGGGTAACACCGTATAATGAGATTATAAATAATTTCCCTTCTATAACTCAGTCCACACAGAATTTTACTGAGTTTTTTTGTGATCGTTGCGGCCAAAAGTGCTTGAATTTGTTGCGGCTTTTTTCAAAATTTGTGATGCAATTTGCAGAGTTCTTTTGTGCTTTTGTCGCAGAAAACTACTTGAATTGGCGAAATTGCATTTGCACGAAATTGTTTTGCACCGTCTACAGAGACGTTTGTTGGTAAATGAGCCTGTTTAAGTTGTACTCATGATCGAAGCACATGAATTGAAGAGGGCTTTGGCTTAATGTGTTGTGATGACATCACATGATGCATCTTGGCCCAAATCAGTGGAAAATCTGTGTTAATTTTGAAAAATTGCAAGCTCCTCCGAATATTGCAGAGTTTGCTTGATTTTCCGTTCATTTCTGCGATTGCAAAATAGCGAAATCCTGGAGGGACTGATAACTGTAGTCAAAAAGTGCTAACTGTATTAACAAGAACTTATGAGCTTAATAACAACTTATTAGGATGAGCATCACTGTCATTTTTGAATTCATTATAGTCTTAACTTAAGTATCGTATCGAAAAGAAGTTCTAAGTTGTTCATTGATGGAGACTCGAGTGCAAAACTGTTCTTAGCAATTGCAGTCCTAAGGCTATCCAAAGAGGGCTAAGAACCCTTAACTATACCCAAACTAAAACTAGAAAACCACCCTTTTGTAAAAATACATCTGTTATTAAATGTGTGAAGAGGTACTCTTTCCAGTAAATAACAAATTGCAACTATTAAAAGTTTTTTCTATGTTTGTGTTTACATTTATATTATACCCATAATGTGTAATGAATTATAAACTGTACACATTATATAAGCTATTTAGTGCTCAGGTGTAGGCTGCTACATATGGCCAGTGATCTTGTGTATTATTTCTTATATTTATATTTATTCTATATCAGGTTTTGTATTTATGTCTATTGTTTACATTCTGGATAAGTACTGTACATGTAGGTCTTGTACTGTTGTTCAGTATATTAAGTATACACCAGTCCGATATTGTATATTGGTATAGAGCCCAGTGCCGAGATCGATACCGATATGGGGAACAGGAATTTTCCTATCATGGTTTGTATTCATTTGCCCGTTGGAGAGAGGGATTCTGCAAAACAGTCAATCATTCATTCATCTTCAGTAATGTTTTATGCAGGCCAGGGTTGTGGTGTGTCCAGAGACGATCCTGGGAACATAGGGTGCAAGGTGGGAATACACACTGGATGGGATTCCAGTCCATCACAGGATACATACACTCACACATTTTAGGGCATTACATACATGCACTAAAGTGTCATTTAGAGTCACCAATTCACCTACTGGCCCTGCGATCGGTTGGCGCCACCTCCAGTGTGTCCACTGCCATGTGCACCAAGTACCCTGGGATAGGCTCCAGGCTCCCCGTGACCCTGTGTAGGATAAACGGTAAAGAAAATGGATGGATGGATGAATGGATGGATTCACCTACTGGTATGTTTTATGGTATGGTAGGTGGAAGGAAGCCAGACAACCTGGAGGAAACCCACATGGATGTGGAGAGAACATACAAAACTCATCTACAACAGGAGTGAATCAGGGAAACACAGGATTGAATCAGGGATTCTGGAGCTGTTAGGAAGTAACTCTACACACTGCACCACTCCTTTTTGCAAATCACTACAGAGTTACTCTGAGTGCTTTTATCCTATAAGACATTTCTATTTTGATGGGAGGGGTCTCTTCCAGGATGAATACCCCCCCCCAACCCCCCCGCCCCACCCACCCATCCACAAGGCCTGAGAGAGCGCTAAATGAGTATGAGTGATTAATATGAGAATTATATAAATCATATGCATATGGATTTCACAGTTACTTGATCGTAAAGCAATTAAAGACCTCTGGGAGATTTCGTGCCAACGTATCAGACAGCATGCTCCACCATGATCACGAAAAAAAAAAATAAAAAAAAATATATATATATATATATATATATATATATATATATATATATATATATATATATATATATATATATATAATGCTTCATGGATGAACGGTGTTCATGCAGAGATTTGTAATGGATGCCAAGGTGCATCTGACATTTTATTTTGTTTTTAATCTTTCATTTTTTCCATCTGTCTGTGTTTTCCAGTCTAATTCTATACAACATCTCAAAGAAATCTCTCTGAACAAACAACACAAATAAGCTGATGGTTTGCATAACTTATCAACTGCATAAATAGAGGAGACTATTCTGAGCTCTGATATCAGTATTATTATTTTTTTTAAATGTCAAAAGAGGAATGAGTGCATCCCTACGCAGTTGTGACTTGTAAAGTCAGTCACATGGCAACAAAGAGTCTATTTTATTAGAAAGAGGTTCCATAAGTAGCCTATATTTATTACAGGTTTGAAACCAAAATTCGAACAAAATGGGCTGGATGTGGCCTGTTGTGTTATCTCGCTCTCTCTGTAGACAGATCTCCCAATCCACTTCATCATACACTGGCCCCGGGGCGGCGTACATCCCTCCATTCCCCCACCACCCCCTTTCTGTCAAAGCTGATTGTTTCCGCGCCAACAGAGTGCTAGAGGCTAGTGCACTGTCACACTGCATCAGGCAGAGAGAAGGGTGGAGAGAGAAAGAGGGATAGAGAGAGAGATAGGTAGAGAGAGGTAGGGACAGAGACAGAGTGATACAGGGATAGAGGTGGTGAGAGAGAGAGAGAGAGAGAGAGAGAGAGAGAGAGAGAAAGCTTTTTTAATCTTACAACCCAGAAGTGTTTCTACTTGGTGGCCTGTTCATGCACATTCATGCACATTTGATGAGGGATATGAATAATGTTACCCCCCCAGTGTTGAGAAAGGGACACTAAACCTATAGATAAACATGAGGCTGACAGGCTGAACACAGTGCTGCCCCCTGTTGGGGACTTTACTGTGTCAGTTGGTTGAAAAAAGTGACAACTAATCCTACCCTGGAGGACCCACACAGACTTATCTGTCTATTTAGGCTTGCGCAACACCTGAGCAGCAGCATCAACTTGTTTGTGCTGACTTAGAAGATGAAGAAGGCAGAATAAACATGGAACCTCTGGTCGTTCTTAAGGATTCAGTCGATCAGTTCTTCAGAATTAGCTAATCATAATGATCCTGCTTTTTGTTTTTGTTTGTTCTTTCTAAAAATAGGATGCATGTTATCTGGCCACACACTTCACTTCTAACCCTTACAACTGCACAGTAAATAAACATATTTGGGCTAAGATGTTGTACACTTTAGCAGATGCCTGGTCATTTTTACCACATGCTGCAGAAAAAAAGACTACTATAACAAACAAACAAATAAATAAATAATAATAACGATGTGCAAGTGATCCGTTGGTTCATGGTCATGTCACAGTCTGATGTCAACTTTTTTTTTTGAAAGATAACATAGAAAGATTATGTTGGTCTAAATTCAGGCATTACCAAATAATAATAATGTTATAGATCATGTTTCAGTAATTGTTTCAGTAAAGCAGCAGTAGGACTGAGTAAAGAACAATTACGTTGAATGTGTGTTCATAATACCACACTGATGGCATTATATTGTTACAACTCAGATGCTGTATTCACTTTATGTGCTGTACTATATATTTAAAAAAAATCTGAATATGTTTATGGTTTATTATTTCTGAATATTCTTGCTTGCACACTCTACTTTTTGGATTGCTGCAGTGAAATTGTGAACATGATCTATCTATCCATCTATCTATCTATCTATCTATCTATCTATCTATCTATCTATCTATCTATCTATCTATCTATCTATCTATCTATCTATCTATAAACTTTTAACTCCATAAAGTATGCAATAAAGGGATGCCATTTATGAAAAAACTTATCTGTACATCCATTCATCGTATATCTTATTTTCTCGAGTTTCAGAAAAAACATCACGTCCTTTATCCACTGGGAGATAGATGGGTATTTAGCAGACTTCCAATGTAACAGTAGGGAACGTCTTGCTATAAGGGATGTGAAAGCAATAACATACTTTTGTAACGAGCTGAAAGGAATTGAAGCTTCAGAAATCCCAAATACAGCAATCAATGGACAAGGCTTTAAATCTACCCTGAGAATAGTGGACATGATGGTAAAAAAGCCAGACCAAAAACCATGGAGTTCAGGGCAGAAGAAAAACATATGGCCAAGATGACAGGGAGAGCCATGGCATTTATCACACTTGTCCTCTACATTCGGATACATCACAGACAATCTCGACTTGGACAGATGGACTCTATTTAAAACTTTAAACTGTATAAGTCCAAGACGTACACAAGAAGTGGTAGCCTGTACCCTCTCTATAGCATGTTCCCAACACTCCTCACTTATCTGTACTCCTAACTCAGTTTTCCACACATTCCTAATTTTGTTACTCGACCCTCTACCTAGCGTCAGAATAAAATAATAAATCTTAGAAACCATTCCTCTCTGATGTGGGTTATTTGAAAACAGCTCTTCCCAAGCCTGTTCAGGAGGCACAGAGGGAAATCAGGAAAACATCTAGAAACGAAGTTCTGTATTTGAAAGTACAGAAAGAAATGCGTCAAGGGGAGATCGTAAGTGGATGCCAGTTTGGCAAAGCTATCAAACACACCATCAGAATACAAATTTCTAACTTGTTTAATACCCTTGTCATACCACACTGAAAATGAGGAATCCAGACACGATGGGGGAAATAGATGATTGTTGACTAAAGGACACAAAGAGGATGCACCTACAAATTTAAAATGCTGTCTAAATTGATACCAAGTCATAAGTGTGTTTAGAACAACAGGGTTATCAGTATATAGGGAAAGTTTTGTAGGTAAAGGGGAGTAAAGCAGAGCAGGTAAAGAGGATTCACTACAAGAAGATAATTCCAATTTAGACCAAGAAGATCCAGGAGACTGAACCCAGTAACCAAGTTTATGGATGTGTGCAGCCCAGTAATAGAACTGGAAATTGGGTAATGCAAGTCCTAATTTACATTTCTGCAATAAAGACCCTAACTAACCCTACTAACCCTTGGTGGCTTCCCTCCCCAAATAAATGTACTAATTAACTTATCCAATGAATCAAAATATGATTTTGGGAGAGAAAGAGGCACTTGTTGGAACAAGAAAAGAAACTTCTATCTATCTGTCTGTCCATCCATCCATCCATCCATCCATCTATCTATCGATCTATCGATCTAGTGTAGCGGGAATTGCCTGGGGGAAAGGTGGAGCACAGATACAAAGGAAGCTGGTTAGGTACCGCAGAGAAGTTAGGTACGAACCTCCGATAGTACCCCGCCAACCCCAAAAAGGCACGAATGTGTTTTTTCGACGTGGGACGAGGGTAGTCTTTTACGGCTTCAATTTTCTTTGCCTGTTGCTTCATTATTGCATGGCCAATGCGGTATCCCAGGTACTGGGCCTCGGTTAACCCTAGGTGGCATTTCTTGGCGTTGGCTGTCAGGCCAGCTTTCCGGAGCACCTTCAGGATCTCCCCTAGATGGAATAGGTGATACAACCATGTGGAGGAGTGGATGACTATGTCATCCAGGTAGGCAGCTGCAAAGCTGCGGTGGGGACGCAGGGGGATGTCCATCAATTGTTGGAACCTGGCCGGTGCCCCGTGTAGTCCAAAGGAGAGAACCCAGTACTGCCAGTGGTCAGTGGCCGGGCTGAAGGCGATCTTGGGCCTTGCGTCCGGCGCTAGGGCAACTTGCCAGTATTCTTTGGTCAGGTCCAGGGTGGATATGAAGTGGGAGGGAATAGCTATCGAAATCAGGCACCTGGTTCAGCTTCCAGAAGTCATTGCAGAGCCTTATGCTCCCGTCCGGCTTCGGCACTACGACGATGGATCTGGACCAGGGGCTGCTGGACTCCTCTATGATGCCATCCCATAGCATTCGGTCCACCTCTTCATCGATGGCCTTTCATCAGGCCTCTGGAACACGGTAGGGTCTCTGTCTTTCCACTATGCCGGGGGGAGCTTTTTTCTCGTGGTGGAAATTTTGTGTCATTCTCCGGGGAGGTAGAAAACACATCAGAGAATTGGTCCACAAGTCGTTGAGTTGAGGGGTAAGGTCCTCCCCCAATTCGACCCAGGTATGTTTGTCGTGATCTGTGTCCCAGGCCGCATACGCCGAAACTACCGGAGCCGGTTCCACCCACTTTTTCAACAGGTTCACATGGCAGACTTTTTCGGCCACGCGCTTACCGGGTTGTTGCAGGCGGTAGTTGACAGACCCCTGTCGCTCGAGGACTGTATATGGACCTTGCCACCGGGCCAGGAATTTACAGGCACTGCTGGGTACCAGAAGGAGGACCTGGTTTCCCGGGTGGAATTCTCGGGGCTGCGCTGGGCGGTTGTATACCCTCCGTTGTTCCTCCTGTGCGACGCACATGTGCTCCTGGACTATCGGCGCCACCCGGTCGATCCTTGCTTGCATCTCTTGTATGTATTCGATGACCAAGCGGAACGGGGATGGCTGTTCCTCCCAGGCTTCGCGGGCTACATCCAACAGTCCCTGAGGGCATCGTCCAAACAGGAGCAAAACAGGTGAAGCCGGTGGACGCCTGGGGCACTCCCGGATGTTAAAGAGCACATAGGGAAGGAGGAGGTCCAAATTCCTCCCTTCCTCGTCTACCACCCGGCGTAGCTTGAACGTCTGGTGGAAGCAATCAACCAGCCCGTCAGTTTGCGGGTGGTAGACAGATGTCTTAAGGTGCTTCACCTGTAATGGTCGACACAGATCAGACATTAGTTTAGACACAAACGGCGTACCTTGGTCAGTCAGCACATCCTTGGGGATTCCCACCTGGCTGAAGAGGCGTACCAGCTCCCTGGCAATGTTGGGGGAGGTGGCTTTGCACAGCGGTACTGCCTCGGGGTACCGGGTGGCATAGTCCACAATTACCAGGATTTACTCATGGCCCCTGGCAGATTTGGGAAGGGGTCCCACAAGGTCCATACCGATTCGCTCAAAGGGGACACCGATAATGGGCAGAGGGATGAGAGGCACCGGCGGAGGCCTCCGGGGAGCAGTGCGCTGGCACTGAGGACATTGCTGGCAGAAGCCCCGGACCACTGCATCCATCCCGGGCCACACAAATCGTTCCCTCAGTTTTTCCAGAGCCCCAGGTGGCCGCCGAGGTGGGCATGGGCCAGGTGCATTACTAATTGTGTCTTTGACCTAGGTACTACGAGGAGGTCCACCTGCTCCCCCCGGCGGCATGCCCGTTGGTAGAGTAGACCACCTCGGACGAGGAAGTACGAGGTAGGGAGCCTCAGGTCAGGACTTTGGTGGACTCCCTCTATCACTTCCACTTGTGTCCAACAGTGCTTCAGGCGGTCATCCTCCTTCTGCTCCCGACTAAACTTCCCCTCCCGGATCACCTGATGGAAGACAGAAGACACAGGATTAGTGTGTAAGGAGGACTTTCCTTCAGTGGTGGCGTCTCCATTGTCCTGGGCCAGTTAGGCCAGCCGGGCCCAAGTCCTCTTCGTGTGTTGCTGCGGCCTGTCCGATTCATTAGCCGGGCCCGTCCGGAATCCCAGCTAGTCCCTTCCAAGGAGTAGAGTCACCGGGAGTTTGGGGATCATGTCCACGTGGAGGGGCCAGACTCCGGCTGCACCCCTAATCTGGACCTCGGCTGCAGGGACATCCCGGGTGTCCCCATGAATGCATGTTATGACGATAACTCCCCTCGGCCGAAGTCCTTTGGGAAGAACGGGTGGTCGGGCGAAGGTCACCGTGCTCCCGGTGTCCAGCAGGTCGGTTACCGGACTCCCCTCGACCACCACCATCTGGGTGGGGCCGTCCGGCGGCTGCCGTAAATGGAGGGCGTACCCGGCTAGTCACGGTTTCTGGGTCGGCCTAGCGGGTTCTATCTCCGGCTCTGTGTTCATGGGCTCATCCCCGGGGGTTACACGGACAGGCGACCTCCGGCGGGTCCTCCAGGTGCCGGGACGGTGTTGGCAGTCGGGCGGGGGCCCAGAGGCACCAAGGGGCGTGTCGAGGGGCCGCCGGTCACCCTGGCCGAGCTCGAGGGTGGCCGTTGCTCACTCAAGGGCAGTCAGGAGTGCCTGGGGCGTTGCCGGTGCTTGTACCCCTACGGCTTGGCGTTCAGTGTGGGGCAATGCCCTCAGGAACCGGCCACTTTTTCCGCCACCTCCGTGGAAGTCTGCTGGTCCATTCGCAGCCACCTTTTGGTAACCCAGCGATGGAACTACGACGCTGCCTGGAAGGCGGTTCGCCCACACCACGCCAGGACTCCCTCCTTCATCGCCCCGTAGTCATCAGCGTCCTCCGGCTCGAGGGCATAGTAAGCCATGCACGCCTCTCCTGTGATCAGTGGGCCGAAGGTGTGGGGCCAGTCGTCCCGGTCCCATCCCTCTCGGCGGGCAATACTCTCAAAAGTCTCGAAGTACACCACGAGGTCTTCTTCAGGGGAGAGGGGGGGAAGCAGGTGGCGGAGCTCGTGTCCCAGGTCAGGGAGGGGTGTGGAGGCCGCGGCAGTCTCGGTCCTCAGAGCCACGAGTGTCTGGGTCGCGAACTGGAGACTTTTGGCAAACTGCTGGGTGATGGCTTGTTGCTGGATGCTAGTCTCCAGTAAGTGCTTTAGCGTGGGCTCCATTATACTTCTCTCTCCTCTCTCTTTTTTTTGTTTTTTTTTGTTTATTATGGGCGGGTCTATGCTCTATGCCTGCATCCTCCACCAGTGTAGCAGGAATAGTCCGAGGGAAAGGCGGAGCACAGATACACGGGAAGCTGGTTGTAGTAGTAAAGAGATCAAAGTTTTATTTTCTTATTCATACAACATGGTCGGTGGGGAGGAAGTGTGTGTGTGTGAGGCTGAGTGTGGGAGGTTCTGTGGGGGCAGGGCTGGTGTAGCGGCGCTCTCGAGGGCATGTCGGGATTCCCGGAAGAGTCTGTGGGGGTTCCCGTGCTTTCATTCGCCATTGAGCGCAGTTTCACCAGCCGTTGTCCTCATCCATGGCCGAACTTTCAGGGAGAAGAGGAGAGAGAGAGAGAGAGAGAGAGAGAGGTTAGTAGGATTATTATGCCGCGTCTGCAGTTGGAATACCTTTTCTCGACCAACGGATGCGCACATAGTCTGTGAGTAGGTACTCAAACTCGCATGGGCGGAAGGGCGTGGTTTTATATCCTTCTTCCGGCATCGGAGTGGTGGGATTCTCCCAACTGATTCCCCAATCGCCGGGCGGTGTTCTGCCCCACCGTGACGGTCCTTCCGGTTGGCGTTGGGTCCGGCCTGTGCGGCAGTTGGGGAAGGAGCGACTTTCTTGTCCTGCGCGCAGACTGTTGGTCCGTCGCGACACTATCTATCTATCTACACAGTACTGTGCAAAAGCCTTTAGTCATTAGTTTTCCAGCAAGTAAGAGACAGTAAGAGACACTTTTCCGATTAAAGAAAAAAAAAAACATAATGAAGGCTGCTGGGTTTTGCTGAAAACATAAGAAGTCAAAATCTCCAGAAAAACCTTGGCTGGTTCTGTAAGATGCTCAATAAACTTACAGCTCATTTCCTTATAAACCTGCACACACCTGAGACAACCAAAAAAAATTAAGCAAAGGGTCATCACACCAAATATTCACTTTGTTTCATTTAATGTTTCATTACTATTTAATGCTCTTAATAGTATGTATAATACTATATATATATATATATATATATATATATATATATATATATATATATATATATATATATATATATATATATATATATATATATATATATATATATACAGTGGTGTAAAAAGTGTTTGCCCCCTTCCTCATTTCCTGTTCCTTTGCATGTTTGTCACACTTAAGTGTTTCGAACATAAAACCAATTTAAACAATAGTCAAGGACAACACAAGTAAACACAAAATGCAATTTGTAAATGAAGGTGTTTATTATTAAAGGTGAAAAAATCCAAACCATCATGGCCCTGTGTGAAAAAGTGATTGCCCCCTAAACCTAATAACTGGTTGGGCCACCCTTAGCAGCAACAACTGCAACCAAGCGGCGTTTGCGATTAACGTGCAGGCTGAGGCTTTACAGCGTCCTGGAGGAATTTTGGCCCACTCATCTTTGCAGAATTGTCCTAATTCAGTTACATTAGAGGGTTTTCGAGCATGAACGGCCTTTTTAAGGTCATACCACAACATCTCAATAGGATTCAGGTCAGGACTTTGGCTAGCGCCCTCCAAAGTCTTCATTTTGTTTTTCTTCAGCCATTCGTTGGTGGACTTGCTGGTGTGTTTAGGATCATTGTCCTGCTGCAGAACCCAAGTTCGTTTCAGCTTGAGTACACGAACAGATGGTCGGACGGAATTCTCCTTCAGGATCTCTTGGTAGACAGCAGAATTCATAGTTCCTTTTATCACGGCAAGTCTTCCAGGTCCTGAAGCAGCAAAACAGCCCCAGACCATCACACTACCACCACCATATTTTACTGTTGGTATAATGTTCTTTGTAAAATGCAGTGTTCCTTCTACGCCAGATATACTTGGACACACACCTTCCAAAGAGTTCCACTTTTGTCTATCGGTCCACAGAATGTTGTCCCAAAAGTCTTGGGGATCATCAAGATGTGTTGTGGAGAAATTGAGATGAGCTTTGATGTTCTTTTGCTCAGCAGTGGTTTTCTCCTTGGAACTCTGCCATGCAGGCCATTTTTGCCCAGTCTTTTCCTGATGGTGGAGGCATGAACGCTGACCTTAACTGAGGCAAGTGAGGCCTGCAGTTCTTTGGACGTTGTTGTGGGGTCTTTTGTGACCTCTTGGATGAGTCGTCGCTGCGCTCTTGGGGTAATTTTGGGCGGCCGGTCACTCCTGGGAAGGTTCACCACTGTTCCATGTCTTCGCCATTTGTGGATAATGGCTCTCACTGTGGTTCTCTGGATTCCCAAAACTTTGGAAATGGCTTTATAACCCTTTCCAGACTGATAGATCTCAATTACTTTCTTTCTCAATTGTTCCTGAATTTCTTTGGGTCTCGGCATGATGTGTAGCTTTTAAGGATCTTCTGGTGGACCTTACTGTGTCAAGCAGCTCCTATTTAAGTGATGCCTTGATTGTGAACAGGTGTGGCAATAATCAGGCCTGGGTGTGGCTAGAGAAATTGAACTCAGGTGTGGACAACCACAGTTATAGTATGGAAACTTTGGAAATGGCTTTATAACCCTTTCCAGACTGATAGATCTCAATTACTTTCTTTCTCAATTGTTCCTGAATTTCTTTGGGTCTCGGCATGATGTGTAGCTTTTAAGGATCTTCTGGTGGACCTTACTGTGTCAAGCAGCTCCTATTTAAGTGATGCCTTGATTGTGAACAGGTGTGGCAATAATCAGGCCTGGGTGTGGCTAGAGAAATTGAACTCAGGTGTGGACAACCACAGTTATAGTATGTTTTAACAAGGGGGGCAATCACTTTTTCACACAGGGCCATGATGGTTTGGATTTTTTTTCACCTTTAATAATAAACACCTTCATTTACAAATTGCATTTTGTGTTTACTTGTGTTGTCCTTGACTATTGTTTAAATTGGTTTGATGTTCCGAAACACTTAAGTGTGACAAACATGCAAAGGAACAGGAAATGAGGAAGGGGGCAAACACTTTTTCACACCACTGTATATATGTATGTATGTATATGTATATATATAATAGTTAAATAATAGACGTGTTATGGAAACAATGGAGGAAAATGGTATTGTATGTGCACACCTTGGCTATTTATGTCTCCTACTATTATTGAGACCTAAAGGTTTGTGGTTTTCATGGAGAGGAGTGTCAACTCTTGAATTCCAAGTCAGTTTGGAGCTGCGTAGCTATAGCAAGCTAACTGATATGCAAAATATTTTATTAAAAATGTTTTACAAACACTTTTCAGGATTAACATTTCAGCACAAGTGTGTGTGCTGCGTCACCAGTAGAAATTTGAGCCTTGTGACTGGTTCACGCACTGAGCTCATCACCGTGGAAAATTTTATTCTCCTAGACAATCTGATCATTTCGAATGAACCACCCTCTTCATCTATGACACCTTTGGGCAAATGCAAGGCAATTTAGCCAGCTAGATTTCGAGGCATACACTCTCAGAAAATAATAGGTCTAATTGAATCTGCCCTTGTTGCTGGTGTGTTTTCCCCGGATAAAGCATACCTTTAAAAAATAATTTAGAATATCAATAATAATCTTTTAAATGGTCTGGAATTATTTTTTTAAGTAAAGCTTTAAAGGTATACTGCATGCACATTTTTAGGTAAAACATACACACTAAAGGTATAAAAGGTGTACACTTAAAGGGTGTAACCCTGGCAGTTTAGTATCCTTTTTTCTAGGCTATGTTGGAGGAATCCCAGAGAACGCACTACAAAAACTCCCACAATACAGTGCTACAAGGCCATAAGCACTGTATCATTGGAAATCAACTTTTTTTTTTTTATGTACATTGACAGCTTTTGAATGTCTATTTTGTCTAATGTTTCTTGTCATTAATAAAACAAATATACATGATACATTTCTGAAATGGACAAAATGTTCACTATCTATCTGTGAAGGAAAATGCTTTTATCATATTCTAAAGAAGCATGGCTTAGCCTTAAGCCATTTTGAATGACATGCTTGGTAATTTGGCAAACATGTTTTCATTGGTTACGATTTTATTTAATCCTCAATAGCTTATTTAGTTATAGCATACATATTCATGGTATCTTTAAATCAAAGTTCCATAACTGTAACAATAACAACAATAACAATAAATGTTTCTACAAATTCATCATCACCATGGTCTAGTATTGTATGAACACAATAAGAGAACTGATTCCATATTTAGATGCTGGCCCGAGTAACTTTCTGTTATTCATTTCATACAGCAATAACAACAATTAGAATATCTTGAATAATCAATGTTTTCCAAAAGTCACTGTTAACAGATTAAGCAAAATATCACAGAAGAAAACCTCCAATGAAAGGTTAAATAATAATAAATTAATAACATTAATCTCTAAAGTGATACCACACTAAGTAAAATCTTTGTATAATAGGTCTAAGTAACTTTCTACATTTCTAACCATATTCCCCTGCTTCTTAAAATCCATCCATTTTCTATACCACTTATCCTACAGGGTCACAGGGAACCTGGCGACTATCCCAGGGAGCATCGGGTACACCCTGGACAGGGTGCCAATCCGTCACAGGGCACAATCACATACACACTCACACACCCATTCATACACTATGGACACGTTGGGCATTCCAATCAGCCTACCATGCATGTCTTTGGACTGGGGGAGGAAACTGGAGTACCCGGAGGAGAACAGGTGTGAGGTGAACGTGCTAACCACTAAGCCACCCTACGCCCTGATTCTTTATATATTTGATAAAAATACCATTTAATGCAAACCAATCAGTGAATAATTTAACCACAGTTAGGAGCTGTTTCATACATCCATTCATGCATCCATTATATTCCTTCCTTTTTCCCCTCTTGTCACTTATTGTTAAGATTGTCCTGGTTAACCTGAGTCATGTTGGGTGAGTTGAGACATCCTGAAAATGATTACATTACATTATAAACATGAGTTGACTTTCTGTGTATGTTCTCCCTGTGTCCATATGAGTTTCCTCCTGAGTTCTCAGGTTTCCTCCCACCTTCCAAAAACATGCCAGTAGGTAGATTGTTTAAGATAAATTGCTCTTAGGCATAATGATCACATCCAAGGTGTATCACTCCCATCGTTCCCAGGATGGGTTCTGAGTCCATCACGAAACTGACCAGGATGGGTGTCAGTGGTAGTTCAGTGGTTAAGATGTTGGACTATCGGAAGTTCGTGGGTTTAAATCCCAGCACTGCCAAGCTGCCACTGCTGGGCTCTTGAGCAAAGCCCTTAACCTTCAAATGCTCAGCTGTATAAATTAGAGAAATGTAAGTCCCTCTGGATAAGGATGTGTGCCAAATGCGATAAAAGTAATTTTTTTTAAATAATAAAGCAATTACTAAAAACGAGTGAGAGTGAGTGTACATGAGTTGAAGTAACTCAATGTGTATGTAGCCTGTTTGTGCATAATCATGAATATGTGGAATATTTTCGTTATGCCAATTTTATAACCGTATGGGGGGGAAATAAAATGAGCCATATTCATATTCTTATTCCAAGATTTTTGGGGCTAATTTTTCGTTCCTCTTATGATATCACATGAAGTGAAGCATGTCATTTATATCAGCTGATATCAAGCAGTTCCACGGCAAGGGCTTAGCCTCAAGTTTTGATCAGGCCAGAAAATAAATGCTGCCAAGTTAAACTGTTCCAACGTACTTGAATTCACTCCACCTTAACACAATTGCACAATCAGTGTGACACTCTTGGATGTCACCTCTGCATCGCGCCTTGCCAACATAAATGTGTTCGCAATAAACCTTGTTGAATCTGCTGCATATTTTTACGCCTCATTGCATTCTGCTTTTTCTTCCACCCCCAACTGGGATCATCCTCGCTTTTCCTCGAGACATGTGTTGAGTCAGGACAAACAGAGCAGAGAGTTCTACACGCCCTCTCCCGCAGAAGAATCTGAGTCTCCAGCCTACAGACGTCTAGAGATGTCCAAATAAATGAAAGTCAGACTTTAATCCAAATGCCCAGTCTCTACAAATTCAGAAATGACACATACGTCATTAATTAGCCCCAAAATTGTAAACAATACAATTTGTAATACAATACAATACCTCTCTTGGAGGTATCAGCTTAATTCTTTAGGCTACTTATGCAGCATTCAGTCAAAGACAAAGCAAATACATCAGTACATTTGCTAATTATAAGCTACATGAAACGGCTGTACATTTTCAGACAAACGACAAGAAGCGTAAACTATATGAGCTTGGTGTCCAAAACCCACGGATAATCCCCATTTTCGCCAGGGGGCCCACGCCTTCTGTTTACTGGGCCGAAGTGGTGCAGTGAGCCCGAGGCAGAAACCACACACACACACAGACACACACACAGACACACAACGGAAATCCCCTGGAGACTCAGGCCAGCGTCACTGTCGCCCGGCGGCCATACTTACTCTGTAGACTTAACTACGATTTAGCTGGTATCTGTGCAAACACACGTGAAATAAAACTTCATACCCGAAGCTTTGCCCGTGTGATAAGGCAAAAGACAACAAAATATTGGGAATTAATAAATAAACCATTATAAGAAAAGTAGCCTATATTGGGACACCAGATTAACTTGGCAGTGTTGATTTTCCGGCCTGATAAGAAAAAGTAAAAAAAAAAAAACCCTTCCAGTGGAAGTGCCTGATGAAAATAACCAGACTTAATTCATGTGACATCACCTAAAGGGGTGTGGTCAGTATCAAACAGGAAGTTAATTCTCACTTCCTCACTCACTTTTATTCAATTCTGGTGAGGGTCGTGGTGGATCCGGAGTCTATGCCAGGAACACTGGGTGTGAGATATATATTTATTTTATATATATATATATATATATATATATATATATATATATATATATATATATATATATATATATATAAAAAAAAAAGCCAGTCTAGCGTAGGGCACTATGCATACACACATTCACAGACCCAAGCAATTTTTCTGAGCAATCCCACGGGGATGTTTTTGGGAGGTGGAAGGAAACCAGAGAACCCAGGACCTGGTTGAGGCTATCCACAGCCTAAACCAGTGAAAAGTTATGAAAAGAAATGGCTTTCAGTCAGTCTTGACAAAACGTTAGGCCATGCGTCTTCAGAATACGACATCAACATTTCTCCTTCATATGTAGATAATCGACACCTTGAAGATTTCAGAAACGTATCATGTGTTTGCATGTTTGTATTAATGGAAACTTAGAACGTGTTGTGACATCCTGTGGCATTGAAGTCATAGAATATTAACTCACAAAGTGTTTATTGAATGGCAAAAATATTTATTTCTAACTTATTATTATTATTATTATTATTATTATTATTATTATATTATAGTGAACTGGTTTAATTTGTCAATCTTGACATCTACAGTTGTATTCATGGAAGGACACCAAGCAAATATAAAACGTAAATATTTATTAATGTATTCATTCATTCACACACAAAAGGCAAACCCGATGAGATCGTAAATTCTAATGATATGTCTATAACCTTTTCCTTATAGATTTTATTTTTGTAAATATTTCATAATATATATTTTGATGATGCATAGACTTCCTACTGGATTTCCTACTGGTTTGGGTGAGCGTATTAATTAAGAAACATTTGGCCAGGCATTCAAAAGCATTGCACTGATTTATCTTCAAGTACAACGTATAATGGCACGAAAATACGACGCAAATAGAATCTGAAACACAGACATGAACAACAGTGGACTGACAGTTGAGGGATTCAGGATATTATTTGGTTTAAGAGACTCCTCTATTCTCCCTCACGGTTCTTAGTCATTTGTTTCTGCTTGGGATGCCCCAGGACCCTCTTCTCCTCTGCTCTTGTTCTCTCTTTTTCTCTCTATATTGTTGTTACTGGCTAACGGCAGCTGTAGCTGAGCCCATGCGGAGCAGCTCTTTCCTGTGAGTGAGGATGATATCGAAGCTGGACTGGAGTCGGTTCTGCTGTTCTTGGACACGTTCCTGTAGGGTGCGCACCCAGCGGATCAGGGCAAGCCTACGGTACATGGTCAACTGCACATGGTGTTTTTCCATCTCTTGGGCTTTGAAGCGCTCTCTGTCTTCCAGGGTCCACACCGCCTCCATGAGTTCCGGCAGCTCGGAGCAGGGATCACCCTCTGAATCTGAGGACACTTCTTCAGCTGGGCTGGAAGCACCAAGGCTCTTCCGTTGCCTCTCGGCTTTCTCGTCCTCTACGCGGTTGTGTGTTCCTTCCGGGTTTGTGGCTGTATCACCATTTTCTGAGTTCGAACCTCCTACACAGATGCGGTCCCATGCAAAGTCTCCCCCAGTCACATCTCCGCTCTCGTTGGTGAGAAGCGAAGAGCTTTCCGACCTGTAACTAATCTCAAAGTCTTCATCGCTCTCATCCCAGTCTAACGTCAAGTCTTCTTCTTCCTCCACCTGCTCCTGCGCTTTACCTTTCATAAGGTCTTCTGGCTCTCGCTCCTTCTCATCGTCACTCATTCGCCTCATCTCCTCATCGATTTTTCCTTCTTCTGCTCCATCAGGAGGCACCCTGCCTCCAGTATCTTCTCCACTGTCAATCTCAGGAAGAGGTTCCAGGGGGCTCCAGCAGGGAAGGCGAGACAGCGGAGAGAGTGGTCCAGGCACATAGTGGTTAGCAGAAGGTGGTGGATAGCGGCTCGACAGCCCCAGAGCTCGAGGACGCGTTTGGTTGTGGTTCTCGTCTCCGGTTTCATCTTGCCCCAGGAAGTTGAAGTTCCCGTCCTTCTCACACGTTCTCGAGCTGTTGCTGAGAATACGCAGGGTCGAGTTTTTCGCTCCGGGCTGACCTCCAAAAGCGGCATTCACGGGTCGATCTTGTTTCAGCATTTTCGTCTGAGACGGAGTTGCACTTGAAAAGGGGAAAAGGAGAAAAAAAATCCAGAATTTTGTGAAAAACCAGCTGTAAAAGGTATTAACCCTTGCGAAAACAACAAACCCCATTAACCTTAGTAGTATAGTGCCACACTATATATATATATATATATATATATATATATACTATTAAAATGTATATATATATATATATATATATATATATATATATATATATATATATATATATATATATATATATATATATATATATTAATTAAAATGTCTAGCAGCAGAGATAACTGAACTAATATCTTCAGGGTCTCATTGGTCATGAAGAGCCTCAGGTACAGACCCTAATACTCCTGTCCAGGTGACTCAAAAAAGCAGCTAACTGATGAATTCATTCATTGCAATGAAATACGGGTTGGAAAATATGACCGCACACGATCCTTAAACATATGACTTTAACGTTCAATTCAGCACATTTTTTGCAAAAATGTAGCAAAGAGAGCGTAGCAAAGAGAGCGTCGAGGCTGCTAGCCGTGCCTGCTGTTTACCCCGACGCAGCTCAAACGACTCATCCCCGCAAAAACATATAGATTTCTATTTATACAGTCAATAAAAAAACAGTGTGAATTGGGCTTTCCTGCGCTGTGCCGTTATGTTAGAGCATCGTGTTTAGTCTCACCCCATCTCAGATCTCTGGTCCTTCAGCAGGAACATCCACTAACACAGAATTCAGCTAATCCCTACACTGGGATCTGGATGAGATATTTATGCGCCTTGCCTAAAAGCGATGATGGGCGACAATGTTGCGTTTGTGAATAGATGAATAGCTGGTGTTGTCTTACCGTCTGTTATGAGCGGTCTGCCCTCCTCCAGCCTCTCCTTTCCAGCAGTCAGTCTCTCTCTCTCTCTCTCTCTCTCTCTCTCTTTTCCTTCCTTCAAAGCGCTTTTCCGGTGTGTTAGTCTAGCATGACTCATTTCCTAAAGTGGGCAGTAGCGACCTAACTGTACACTGGGAAAAAAACCCAACAATAACCACCAAAAAAACAAGCCACACATTATCCAGACAGTCCCAGTGCTGCCTGTGTGTCTGTACTGATAGCTGAGAACATACACTATATGATCAGGAGTATGTAAACACCTGATCATATGAGCTTGATGAACACCCCATATTCCCAAAACACGGGCATTCATATGGTCTTGTGTTGGTGTTTTGATGTTATAATAACCTCCAGACCCTGTCCAGGGTGTACCCCGCCTTGTGCCCGATGCTCCCAGGGATAGGCTCCAGGTTCCCCGTGACCCTGAAGATGGATGGATGGATGGATAATCTCCACTCTTCTGGGAAGGATTTCCACTGGATTTTAGAGCGTGGCTGTGGGGATTTGTGTTCATTCAGCTACAAGAGCGTTAGTGATGTCGGGTGAGAAGGTCTGGGGTGAAACCGGTGTTCCAGTTCATCCCAAAGGTGTCCAGTTGGGTTGAGGTCAGGGCTCTGTGCAGGACACTCGTGTTCTTCCAGTCCAACCATCTCAAAACATGTCTTCATAGAGCTCGCTTTGTGTACACTGGCATCGTCATGTTGGGACAGGTTCGGGCCTCTTAGTTCCAGTGAAGGGAAATTGTAAAGCTACAGCATAAATATGTATATGTCTCAATCAGCTCACTAGTTCAATAGTCGGGGCCATTTTAAGGGCTGTCTCAATCGCAAAATCCTTCCGGTATATAGCACTGGAACGTTTGCTCACTAAAAAAAAATCCCACAATGCACCGGAAAGACCAGGGAGCATCGATGCTCACTGCGTTTTCTTACTGGGAATAATGTCACATGCTACATATATAAGTCTACACATGTCTACAAATATAAGCAGCCTGTTATCGTCAACGTAGTTCTAAGATGATTCCTTAAGTCAGTGAGTTTTAACTTTATTTGACGTTCTATATGCGGTTTGTCTGAGTCTAACGACTTTTAATGATTTTAATGAAAGTGTTTAACGATTTAAAAACAAAAAATCCACCAGCTCGCCTACGATCCTGCTTGAAGTACCGTGACAGAAACATGTGATTAAGCTAGCAAATTTATGACATATAATGTAAGAAAGATATGACATTCTTGACAATCGTGTGGCTCCATCCTTGTGGCAAAAGTTGGGGGAAGGCCCATATGAAGGGATCATAGTCAGGAGTCCACATACTTTTAGCCATATACAACTATTGGAATCATTTAAGAGAACTACTAGCATGTTTGTGGGAGGAAACCAAATTACACAGATGTGGGTATGGAAAGAACATGAACAGAGACTGTAACCTGAGCTCAGGATCAAACCAGTGAGGCTGTAACGATACCTGCTGCACCAACATGCCGCCCTCCAACGTTATATTAATTAATAATTTGTGTGCATCCTTAAAAATCTATTTTTGATTATTTTCAGTCTCCACACACACACACACACACACACACACACACACACATATATATATATATATATATACCCACACACAGTCAAGCACAATCAAGGCTCGTGCTTGACTGTGTGGGGATATATATCTCTCTCTCTCTCTCTCTCTCTCTCTCTCTCTCTCTCTCTCTCTCTCTATATATATATATATATATATATATATATATATATATATATATATATATATATATATATATCAAACTGCATAACATATATATATAACATATATATATATATATAACATACTGCACAAGGTTTGCACTGGAGACACAAAGCTAATGTATGCTAACAGGAAATGGAAGCTTCTGTCCACATTTTGGCATCGTGTTACTTTATGCTGAAATCATCACACACTTGCGAAAGACTTCACTGGTTTCGTAATAATCTCAGACAAGCTTGTGGTCTATGTAGTTGCTGCCACTGTATGACACACTGTAATCTATAGGAATGAGCAGAAGTGCGTTACGTCAAAGAAATCAGCAGTGGCAGCCATTTTAAACCAGGAAACGTGACTTCATTGATCAATTTCGGGAGTTAAAATATGTAAATGGCTGTAAAATGTGAAAAATAAAAAAAAGTCCAATAATAAATACATATTCTACATATTTTCTGAAATTGTGCACAAATAATGGTATTCCAGTTAAACAATGCTGTTTAAGGTAAACCTGTGGTAACTGAAATTTGCGGTTTGTTTACGTGATGCAAACTGGTGGTCATAATCTAGTATGTTAGCTTCGTTAGCCTGGTAACTTTGCACAACGCAAATGTAAGAAAGTTCAACAACATGGACGTGTCTGTAAATTTGATTGTTCTCTAAACCAATCCTTTAAGGCTGCTTCAGTGTCAGGCTACTCTCCTGGAATCGTTTTGTTGCTGCTGAGAACGACAGCAAGATCATCAGGGCTTTGTCATGGTGTCTTTTGGATGTGTGACGTGTTTTGTTGTTTGCACATCACACAGACTCAGTAAGCACATCGCCTCCCTGTCCCATGACAAGCTCCAACAACATCCCCATTCAAGCACAGCACCTCCAGGCCGTCTCCGCCAAACCCTAATCTCAACAGTAGCCTTAACACATGAAAAATACATCAAACGGGGAAGCAGCCCTGCGGCCCCATCACATGCAGGATCATCTCCATCAACCAAACAAGCAAGGGAAGAGCGGAGACTGTGGGGGGAAAAAAAATGACCAGAAGACGAATTACTTTTAAGCACAGCTTGTGCTACACCAGTTAAAAACACACCCAAGGCTCTGAGATTATTATGCACAACGACCATTAGATTTAAAATCATTATAAAACCTCGGGGTGAGAAAGAATACGCTGTTGTATAAAAACACTGGTTTGGTAGTTAGCAGTCTGCAGTAGCTAATGATCCAGTAGCATCAGTTCAGCTGTATGTCACAGAGTGTTCACAGGAGCCCATGGCACTGCTGTCAGTGATGGTTACTGCACATTCAACCGGGTGGCCAAACGGTCTCGGGTGCAGAGCTATCGTTGGCAGTAAATCTCAAACCTGGTGATTAGCTACGACTTTATTTACTGCTTGTGGAAAACTTGCGGGATGTATTTCTGTCGTAGATGCCGTTCTTTAACTCGGAAATGTTACATTCTCAAGAAAACTCTGGTCGAAAGGTGAGGTCCACAAAAGCTTCACCATCCTATTAGAGAACAAATCTACAGGCGGGTAACAAATTAAAGGAAAAACTTGTAGCTCTGCTATGCTTTACGGTTTGGGTTTCCTTGTCCCAAGAATTCTCCTAGACACTGACGGTTCACTGCACATCGATGCAAAATAATTCGCATTCGCATAATACCGCATTATGGTCTCTTCCAGGGTGACCTTGTCCTCATCTACACGACATGATGGCTCACTGAATAGTTCGATGAGCATGAAAATGAGCTAAATCATATTGAGCACTCAACTACGGGAGGTATACTGTATGTTAAACACTCTCCACCACCATTATTAAAAACTGAGAGAACATCTTCCAGAAGAATGGTGTTCATCTCCCACCAGAGACTTGGAGAGGCTCGTGGTGGTCCAACACCTTACCAACAATCCATACAGGGAGTTTTACTCTATCGCCCGTCTGTAGTTCTGCACCATTCGGTCCTTGCTAATGAGAGTCCCCCTGCCAGGACCACTGGACCAAGTGATTAGCAGTACCCAATTAATTAAGCTGAGATAAAAGGGATCATTAATAGTCTACAGCAAAGCCTGCTCTTTATTTAACCAACCATTTGCTTAGACTTCTAATAACACATCCGTGTCTCAAAACGAACAGGTCATTAGAAGAGCATCTCGAGCCCGAGGGACTGGAAGCTCGGTGTCAAGTGTAATCCCATAGCTTCTCTCCTGGTCACAATAAGCAAGGGTGAGAAATCAACCTGAGAGAAAATGGGTTTTCAACGAGCTAGAGAAGTTCACTTGGTTTCTATTCCTGGGTTTGAACCAACCTCCGGTCTCCAAGAGCTTCACAGCTGAACAGTAAACCTTGCATGAGAGTTTAAACTAACTTAGTCAGATACAGTTCTAGAAAGTTCTATAAGTAGTCATACATATAAGAAACCTAAATGCCATATTGAGCTAAACCAGACACACCAGTATCAGCTCCTTAGTATTTGGCTGAGCTTTTAACCCATTACACATGATCTCCGCTCCTCAAATTCTGGTCTTTTAACTGTGACTCGTTTACATATTAGGAGTGATGGGGCAATTTCTTCTTATGCTCCAAAACTGTGAAACTCACCACCATCTAATCTCAGAGAAAACCTTTAGAAAACTTTTAGCGTATTTAAATCTCCTCTCAAATCTTACTTCTTTAGGATCGCCTTTACTTGGTGAATTTTTTCAAAATGATTCAAGTTTATGATCTTTATTTTTAATTGGTATTTTATGATGTTATTGATGCATGCTAAAACATTTTCTTTTATGCCATGTACTTCTGTTCCTACATAAAGCGCCTCGAGAAGTCTTTAAAGGCACAATACAAAATAGTATTATTATTATTATTATTATTATTATTATTATTAGCCATAGTGCTGCGTTTTTAAACTGGTGTGGACGACTTGGATACAAGACTCGCCGACACCTCAAAGCAAGAGAACAAGGAATCACACTGTATAGGAGAAAGCTGAGGAGTTCATTTTGCGAAAGTATTTTACTGCATTTTATCTTTAGCTTGTCCTAAACTCTTATCTGAGGTCCTTAATACGTGCGGGTGCATGCAAAGTTCAGCAAGATTCGTTTTACAGTTTGCATTCGATTACATATGCATCGTCAGGTATGCTGTGTTTATCATGATGAATCAGATCAGCATTTTCAGAAATCTCGACATTAAAATGACATTAAAATGTAAAAATGTTAGCACTAGCAACGTGATTTAGTCTACAATCATTTAAGAAACCACCGACAATGTTTAAAATAAACTTTTAATTTATAATTTTACAAAAAAAAATAAAAAAAAATACAGAATTACAAAATCACAATATTTACATGATAAAACATTTAGAAACACATAAATGCACAAGTTGGATCACACACACTCCATACCAGATCAAATAAGTTGCCAAATTTAAGAGAACAGAGTCAACAAGAGTGCAAGAAATTGGCTCGCTGGAGGCCCGAGACGTCACGAAGCTTCGGAAAATCTTCAGTTCTCAAAATAACTGAAAATGCTTCTTGGAGGTCCGACGGATTTCGCAGAGGTTTCTCGACATGGTCGCTTTGCAACAGGCGCCATAGTGTCTGCCTGAGCTCTTTTCCTGAACTGTAACGGTCAGGGGAAAACACGAATGAGACAACATTACAAGATCCTTCACAAAAGAATAAATTAATACCCCCCCCCCAAACATTAAACTTATCTAGAATGTTGCTATAGCTTTTGAACGAGTTAAAACTGAACATAAAGTGAAGTCATGTTAATTGTAGGACTGATTTAAATTGATTTATTATCCAAAAGTGCTTTATGGGTTACATTAACCTATTTTATTTAAACCTCATTAAATGTGACCAAAGCCAGACATGGATCGATATACAGCATCATGAAAATGATTTTATATAACAGCTTGCAATATTATCAGCATATACCACCAGCTCGCTATTTCAATCAATCATTTCATAATGCCATGTTTAATCTTTTTGAAAATGTGTAACAGATATAACGTTAATACAAGTATATGTCATGGCCTGGGAAAGCCCCTCACATTGACGTGTAGTATATATAAGTTCTACAACCTACAGGTTTTCCTGAAGTGAACCATGTTTAATTTTTGCAAATAATCACAAAGTTATAGCATTTAAAAGGTTCGACTCCAATGACACGGAAAGATTTATTTTGCACTTCGCTGAACATGTAAGAACAAATTTTTAACTAATAAATATGCCAATGAAACCCATGTCTATCATTATACTGGCTTTATTCAGAGCCATGGTAAGACGAACTCCTTATCTACCCACAAGATATTTGCGCAAAAGAAAAAAAACAACAACTAATAAGCCAAGCAAAACACTCTGCTGCCCCTTAGTGGCACACCTACAGACCTGCACACAAAAGCCCGCTCATCCACAGCACTACAATAACTTCAGAGTGTGTGAGCTCTACAGTGCGGTTTGAACTGTTTCAGACGCTCTTATGAAAAGCTTTGTTGTAAATATTACCTGCTTCTTTGGGTTGGCAGATGTAGGGGTCTCCTTTTCTGGCGACAAAGTCTGGAAGAGGAATCCTCGAGAGTTACGTGGAGCCAGAGGGTTGCTGTCTGAAATGTTGGAGAGCTTCTGCAGCACTGCCCGTGGCTGACTGAGAAGAGATCCTCTCTTCACCTGAAGGGCAAAAACACAAGATCAGGAAAAAATAGACTAGGGTTAGTCATGACGTGATCACAGATGGTGGAGATTACCTTTTGCACCATAAACAAAAACAGATCTATATGGAGAAGTTTAAAAATAAATAAATAAATAAATAATAAAAGACTGTTGCATAAATGTAGTCAATGTCCTGCTATTGTGAGGAATTTAACAACCTAGTGGCAGGTCAGTGAAGTATCATGGGCCACAATTTTTTATTTATTGTTGCCTGAGCAAAGACTGTATTAGATTAGCATTGACCAATAAGAGCTTTATTATCTGTATGAGATCTAAAATATTAAAATGTGACCGGCACATTAATACAAAGGGAACGAAAAGCATTCGTTCTTGTTCAAATACCTACCACAGGTTTAAAGGCCTTCTGAAAAGGGTTGGCGTTACAGACTGGCTTCTCTTTCAGGGGCACTGAAGCAGTCTCTGCAAACGGGGTAGAAACAAAAAACAAAAAAAAGGTTCGGTCTTGTTTAGTATATCCACAAGACACAGACACACACAGACACGGCCTGTTGCGACATTCACCTTTCTTGTGGAGTGCCTTAGCGGTTAGTTTCTTCGCCAACTTCATAAACTGACTGTCCTCCTCTCCGATCTTGTCTTCCTCTTCTACTTCTTCTCCTCTCTTCGATGTTTCAGACTACCAGAAGACAACAATGTGATCAAATAACCTTTGATTACATGTTTTTGGGGGTAGGGGGGTATAGTAAAAAGGGGAAATTTTATCAAAAATAATTATAGATTTAGAATACACAACCGTTAAAATGTCCAAGTGATCAATATATCTGAGATATAAATATCTCGGCTCTGAATTGAGTCTTGATGCTCCTGTAAATCCAACTGGTTCATACACACACACACACACACACACACACACACACACACCTGTTCTCGCATCCACTGCTCTCTCTCGAGCCTTTCCTTGCGCCTCTGGAGCTCATGCTGGTCCACGTCTTCCTCCTCCTCTTCCTCTTCCCCTTCAGCACCAACCCCGAACTCAAAGTCATCATCTAGGAGTCAGGTGAAAGGGATAGATTATAAAACAAAAAAAACAGGCATCTTCAGGAAACTGGCCATCCGGGTGTCTCTGGGCATTTCTGGACATGTACAGTTGAGGTCATAAGTTTACATACGCCTACATATGCCTTGCAACATGTTAATAATTGAAAAAAAAATAATAAGGACTGATCATAAAAATAGCATTTAGTTCTGCCCTGAATAAACTATTTCACACAACAGATGTTTACATTTGGTCCACAAGACAATAATAACTGAATCGTTATCTGGATGATCAGCGACTGTGTTTATGTTCTGTGAGAGTTGTTCATGAATTTCTTGTTTGTCCTGAGCAGTTAAACTGCCCACTGTTCTTCAGAGAAATCCTCCAGGTCCTGCACATTCTGTACTTTTCCAGCATCTTCTGCATACTTGACTCCTTTCCAACAGCGACTATATGATGCGGAGATCCATCTCTTCACACTGAGGACGACCGAGGGACTCGTACACGACTATTACAAAAGGTGCAAACGTTCACTGATGCTCAAGAAGACAACAACGTGATACATTAAGAGCCAGGGGTGTGTAAACTTTTGAACAGGATGATCGGTGTAAATGTGGGTGTTTTTTTTTTTTTTAATCTTCTGGGAAATGTAAGTATCTTCTGAAGCTTTTGAAGGGGAGGACAAAAAATGTCTTTAAACAAAATAATAATAATAAAGAGACACTGCCGTACTGTAATGTGTATTTTTTTATATTTTAAATAAAAAAAATTCATTTTAAAACGATTCTTGCTTTCCGCCTTTTACAGATGTGATTAAATCCTCATCAAGACAAAACCTTTACGCACAAGGCAGGCAGCGATTATAAACACAACACCTGAGCAGCTGATGCATCATGTGTGAATCACAACCAGTTGCATTGTGTTCAGTGTGAAGAACTGTTAAAGGCCATACACACACACACACACACACACTCTAAACCTACCGATATTCTTCCAGCGGAAGCGGCGCTCTCGACCGGGTCCGTCTGAGTGCAGATCTCCGTCGGCTAGGTAACGCTCCTGGTACAAGCGCAATTTGCGCTTGTCGTCATCTAGGACATGCTTCCTATAAACACCGATACAGCTCAAAAGACTAGAACAGGACAGTCACAAACCCATGGAATATTACACTACGATTACCATGTCACAAAATCACACACAGAGTTCTTTGAACCCGGACTGCTTCCTAGTCACAAACCCATATTACAGCAGCACTGCGATTTTCTAAAGCTCCTTGAGCATGTGCAAATAAATAAATCAAAATAACACCACCACAAAACTTTAGAGCACTAAAAGGGACATAGTTGTCGGCATGTTGTTCTTACATGTGGATTTTGTTGACCTGGTC
Organism: Ameiurus melas; assembly: GCA_012411365.1. Taxonomy (NCBI): domain Eukaryota; kingdom Metazoa; phylum Chordata; class Actinopteri; order Siluriformes; family Ictaluridae; genus Ameiurus; species Ameiurus melas. Next base: position 20,876,542 of record CM022774.1, on the reverse strand, counting down.
CATCAGTTCCTCATCTGATGGGAGCTGCTCCTGTATCTCCTCTTCTTCATATTCATCTCCTCCTTCGTCGTCTTCATCCTCACTGCAGACGTCACTGCCGGACAGCTCGGCCTCAGAGTCTACAAAGTCGGTCATGCGTCTAAAGCCAAAGAGGACAGTTTAGTGAAGAGGCACTTTTGTCGTAATAAAAAGAATCATACATTTTTTAAAGGTTAGGAAGTGTTGGACATCCATCCATCCTCTACCGCTTATCCTTTTCAGGGTCATGGGGAACCTGGAGCCGATCCCAGGGAGCATCGGGCACAAGGCAGGGTACACACTGGACAGGGTGCCAGTACATCACAGGGCACACAAACACACACATTCATACACTACGGACACGCCAATCAGCCTACAATGCATGTCTTTGGACTGGGGGAGGAAAGCGGAGTACCCGGAGGAAACCCCCGCACACACAGCGCCACGAATTGAACCCCTGACGAACGTGGCCCTGTGAGGCAAACGTGCTAACCGCTAAGCCACCGTGCGCCGTGTTTGACATGAAAAGGTTTAATAGATTTGATTCATTCTGTTATAATTTCATCTCCGACCATTTCAGGCATTTCACAAATCACAAGCCTTAATACGACTTACAACTTTTTGCCTGGATGTCGCCCGAATACCGCCTCCCTCTCCTCCTCGTCTACCTCATCACCCATCTCTCCTTCAGCATCGGAGTCTTCCTCATCCTCCTCCTGTAAAGGAAAAGAGAAGAGAAAAAAAACCCCTCATGTATAAGACAGCCAAGTGAAACATGGAGACATTTTCACGGTGTTCATTTATCAGGCCATACAGGATTTCGCAGAGATTGTTGCAGCCAAAAACTGCTAATTGTTTCAGAAAACTACCTGAATCGGTGAAATTGCAATCGAACAAAATAGTCATGTGACGCGTCTCGGCCCAAATCTGCCCAAATTAAAAATTCTTGATTTTTAATTCTTTTCTATGAACGCAAGATCGCAAAATCCTGGAGGGACGGATTTATATCCCTGATCATACTGCGTACAATTTATCCGTTATTTATCAGTTAAAAGACAATCTTCCATTAAAATGTATTTGCCTAGAGCTCTCATGTAAACATCTTCTGATTTTTGATCACCGCTACGCACACGCATTAGCAATTCGCACACCAAAATCTCACGCATATCCTCGCTTACCTTCTCGCTGTCGCCATCCGGCAAGAACCGAAACTCACAACTGTCTTCCTCCTCCACCTTGCTCTTACTGAGGGAAAAAACAAACCCAAACGGTGCGAGTTACTGACTTGCGCCACGCGGATTGAAAGGGCAATGCTAAAATTGTGAGCGGGCAGATCACAAGATCCATTTTACCCGTCAGATTCGTCTTCGAGGGCGGAGCTTGCGCCTGGTCGCACTGGAGAAGCAGCTGAAAGAACGAATACTTTAATACATTAATGAATGAATCAATGAATATATTGTTAAAAAAAAAAAGGACTAGAGGATCTTTATTACAATAACATTAGCAGAGGAACTAACGATTGACGAAACAGAAACACACACCAGGACTGCCTGTGAACTTTCCCGAGCAGAGAGAAAGCAGCTGGTCCACGTCCGCGCTCCCGTGGCATTCCGTCTCCATGGCGACGGTTTCCTCTTTGGGTCTGCCGGTTTCTCCAGGCTGGGTGGAGAACGCTCCGGAGCACAGGCCCAGGAGCTCATCCTCGCCTCCCGGCTGACTCTGCTCCGCTGACTCAAAGCCACCGGAGCAGAGCCCCAGCAGTTCACCCATGTTGGCATCCATGGCGTTTTCATCCAGGTTATCTAAAAGCAGCTGGCGTTTGTGAGAGCGGTTCTGGCCGCCGCGGGGCCCCACGTTCAAGAAGCCGTCTGCATCCAACAGCTGTGACTGTGTGTCCTCCTCCTGTGAGAAGGGGCCCTGAGAGTCCCCACCTTCAGGAGAAGGAACACCATACAGGTCCTGCGAGTCCTCCACAGGGAGGGTGAGAGACGGCTCAGACAGCTTACCAGAGCTCTGAAGAACACCACAAGACGGTAAGAAAGAAGAAGGAACAATTAGTGCATTTGTGGAAGGGAGAAAAGAAAAGAAAAGAAAAGTCCAGCATCCATAAAAGCAACAAGTGTAACAAGATTTAAAGTCCACATCGAATCCCTCACTTAATCCCTCTTTCCCCCCCCTCGCTTTTAAATCGCTTATGAAGGATTTCACTTTCGCTTTCAAATTAGCGGCAATTTAGGGGCAGGAATTGCTTGAATGTTGGGTTCATAACAACTACAAAACAATACAATCACAAACTCGCTTACCGTAATTCTCGGACTATCGAGCGCACCTGAATATAAACCACACCCGCTAATTTTAAGAAGAAAAGCAATTTTGTACATATATAGGCCGCACTTGTCTATAAGCAGCAGGTGTCCACGTTGTAACCGTCACGATTCGTGATGTAAACGAAGCAGGACGGATGCAGGTGAAGTTAGGACGAGAGCTTTTATTGAAACAGAGGAGAGCAGACTCAAGAGATACAAGAACCATGACCAACTCAATGAACTAAGATAACTAAACCAACTAACCTAAACATTAACTATGACATGGAACAAAGACTCTATATCTATACTCTATAAACCACTTCTACATCTGTATTCTAAACTAAGTCTATACAACTCTAAGCTATACTATCCGCTACTAGGCTATAAGCTATGCTAGGCTACAGGCTATGCTATAAGCTAACTAGCCTTGACATGAACAAGAACTAAGACACATGGCATGAACAAAGACTCTAACTATATCCGCTATCTAATTCTAACTCTATATCTAATTACCCGCGTTGTGTGTGTCATGGCTCCCGGTATATATATATATATATATATATATATATACACCAGCCGAACTGCTAACAGCTGCAGGCAATACCAATACACACGTGACTCGACAACACGGGGTGGAGACATGACGTCAACCGATCTGATTTCTTCGTGTGTTTTCCCTGATGAGGGGGTGTGCACGAAGCGCAAAACAACTGATCTGAAGAATGTAGTGTGAGCTCGTTAGATTTAATTCGAACAGTTTCATTGGTCCACTGTGACCTGTTTAATGGTCATTTCATTTGTTCGCTGTGACGAGGTTAAATGTTTTGGCGGCATGAAACTCGTTAGCCCGTAAAAATCCATAAATTAGCCGCATCATTGTTTAAGCCGCAGTGTTCAAAGCGTGTGAAAAAAGTAGTGGCATATAGTCCGGAAATTACGGTATATTAAATATAGAACTTTTGAAACCGAGTCTTCCGCCACCGTCCCGTCAGTCAGCTCGCCACACTCTCGTCACGTGATAAATGAAACCTGATCTGTGCTGTGACTCGGACTCATCCAGCTCATGCTGATTTGAGCAGACGTCTAAATGATTTTTATGCCTAAAAAAAAATAAAAAAATAAGGCAAAACGACGGTGGGGAACGCGACGTAATCGGTGTGCGGCTCATAAATGAATTTAGATATCACGATGCTTTAAACAAGAATAGCTTCAAAATCATTTCCTAGTTGTATTGGCCGTAATACTAAGGGATTAGTACGAGAAGCTCTACAACACCAACTGTGATTTCTAGTAGGCCTGTGACTGTAGCCATTTTTGTCAGATGATATATTGCCCCAGAAATAATATAACAGGATAATAATGTAAGTACACCCTTTCAAAGAGCTATGAGCTTTTAACTCTTAAAAAATATTCAGACAGAAAGAACATCATCGTCATTATCCGCGTTTTAGTGCGTCGCTACGGGAAAAAACGTGTTCACAACGAGACTTATTCTAAATAGCACCTTACTGAGTTGATCTTTATGTTGTGTGTGAATGTCTGATTAATCTTATGTGTGTATAGGAAGGACATTTAATGTTGCACAGTTTTTGCAATCGAACGTGCATTTATATCTTAAATCTGTCAAATATTTGAAGCTTGAATGTTAATTTGACAGCCCCGGACTAGACGAGAGGACAGAAACGGTGCGAACTGTAACTGTAAAATGTTGGTGACATTCATTCTAACATAAAAAAACACGTGTGTAAACAACGGGAGATATCGAGGTCAGGTCCGTATATCGTACGATAAGACAAAGTAATGATCCTGACCGTGCCGTTAAGAATAACAGCATTCAATATGATCCGGCTAAAAGGGACTGACCTTGGAGGCTGAGCCGAGGAAACTGGGTCTGAAGAAACAGGGCGATGGCGAGCGGAACACGGCTGCTGGAAGACCTTTGCCTGCGGCGCGGCTCACCGGCTGGTACGATGGGAGCGTGGAGCTCGTCAGATCAAAGCTGCTGTTATGGCTGTTGTCCTTGGTCAAGGACAGGCCATCCTCATCTTCTGTGGGAGAAGAGAACAGAAAAGGTCATCGCCATCAGAGTATGTTTATATAGCTGTAAATCAACTCTCCGAAGCTTGTGGTTGAGGTGCTCCCGTCCAAAGGAAAACAGTTCATGTGGATAAACTCTGAACTTACCCGTTTTGTTGTCATTTTCATGATTGGTTGGCCCAGACTGCCTAACACCGTCCCTAAATATAAAACCAAGACATTAAGGTTTTAATAAGACCGTCATTTTCTGTCTCTCACAAATAACAAACGAAAACAGACATACACAAACGCGCACACACCCTGTTCTGGAGCACGAGCTGCCTGCAAACAGCATCAGAGTGCCGTCGGTGTATGGGGTCGGAGACGGACTTTTAAAAGCGGGAGAGGCACTTCGTTTGGACGCGTCGCCTCTTTCGGCTTCCTCTACCTCTTCTTCCTCACTCTCAGCTTCCTCTCCATCGTCGCCGTCGCCTAACAAATCTTCAACACCCTAGGAAGTATGGAAAAGAGCAACAGAAGAGAACAGAAGCAAATAAAGACGAGGGAGCACTTACTTTAATTTAATAGACTGCTAATGAGAATCCTAATCAAAAACAACCTGTTGGAAAACAGGTACACTCATACCTCTTCCTCCTCAGACTCGGTCATATCCTCTTCCTCCTCCTCTTCCTCACCGCCACAGTCCTCATTGTCCAGGCGATGAAGAGCGGCTCGACGCTCTCTTTCTTCCTTCCGGCGGATCGCCATCGCCTGCTGCAGACGAGACTTCAGTAAAACTAGCTTCTCGCCTGAAAAAGACGGGGGAACAGAAAGATACTCATCAATACTCTCATTTTGCTATTCCTATTACATACATACACACACACACACACACACACACATATATATATATAAGTAAAAGAAGACATTTTTCTAATCTATTCCTATTTAAAGTGTACTCTTTCTTATCTGTTGTGTGTAATTAAACGAACAGCTTAAATGAACTAATCGAGTCGCCAAACTGGTCGCAATACCCAGCCCTAATATTCTCCACAACATACCTGGCTTAGTGCGTGAAGGCTCCTCTTCCTCCTCATCGACCGTGACCGTGATGGACTCGGCATGCAGCTCCTCCTGTCCGGAGGCAGTGCGGTCCTTTCTCACCACATTTACCTGAAGAGATCGCTCTCCTTTAGACCGTGGCGTGGGTTGGACGTGCCTCAGAAAACGTTCCTTCAGGGCCTCTAGACCTACAACACACAGAACGCTTTCTAAACCAAAACGTGATGAAACGGCATCCGGTACGGGAGGCCGATTAAAACGGTGAAATCAAGCTACCGAGGACACGCTACGTTATTAAGACGATTTGTAACTTTGTACGACGCGCTCACTCACCAGGGTTAGCCTGTTGCGGCTCCAGCTGGACAAAAGCTCCATCGTCCGCACACAGCTTTGCTACCGGAGGAGGCTCCAAACCCAGCTCACGCAATCTGGTCAGCTTATCCTTCTTGGGTTTAGGCGCTACTGCTCCTTGCTGAGTCGACGCAGTGCCGTCCCGTTCTGACTGCCCTGTCCCAGACTTAGTCTGCTCAACCTGCGGCACCTCAGGGTCCTCTTTAGGAGAGTCAGCACTCTCAGACACGTCCACAGAAGGAAGAGTGTGCTCCTCTGCCATGATTTCAGGCTTTTGGAGATCAACGTTTGCAACCGCAGATTGGTCCTTAGTGGCTTCAGTAGCAGCTCGTGCATCGTGTTCATTTGTAGAGCCGTCCTGTTGGGTACATCTGACTGGATCAGGGTCATTCAGATCAACCTGAGGGTTCGAGTTCTGTTCTGGTGCAGTTGAGGATGCCGAAGACGCTTCTATAATACATTCCTGGTACTTGGAAGATCTTAAAGAAGGGGGAAAACAATGACAAAAAAAAAAATGAAAGTCTAGAAGTACCACTGTAAAAACATCTAAAAATGACCAAAACAAACCATCTTTCGAGAAAGAAGAGGAAATAAAGTGACTTTTATCTGACTTATTAATCTTTCTTTCCTAGACACAAGCACATATAAAAGTATAATGCAGTGTTTAATGGTCCTACTTCAGTAATGCCATAGCAGGTCTGTCAGGACGAACCCTTCTCTTGAAGAACTGGTCTATGCCTTTGGGCTCTGGCATATGGTACGGTAACCCGATTGTAGATTCTGGTAACGCAAAAGAAAAAACAGAGTGGGAAAAGAGTGAAGAAATGAAAACGAGCAAACAATTTCCGACAATTTCACCCGCAATAAATTCCACTAACCTCGAACAAGCTTCTGGCTATCACTGTGGAGCTGTTTCATCGCCTCCTTACTCGCCCTCGCTGCTTTCCTCTCCTAAGAACACAATCCAGCGGGTAAACGAATACGTAGAAGCCAATAAATATGGAGAAAAACCTCTACAAGCGAATGACTTGTACCTTGCGCTGGGATTTGCCTTCCTGCCCTTCATCCTCTTCGGAGTCATCTAAATCGGGCTGCAGTCAGGAGAAACAATTACTTACACGTCACATAGCCAGCGAAGTGCATTAATACAGATTCAAGCCCTAATTGAATTCCCAAGTTTAATACTGGGGAGTAGGGGGGTTAGGGGTATAATTTCTTATTTTGCCTTCTATTAAAAAAAAATATATAATAAAAATAAAAAATGATGACATCGGTCATGGCCGATCTGGAGGGAAATAAAATCACAGAGTATGGTGTAAAATAAGAAAATAGTAAAAAAAAATGACCCCAGAACACCGTGTAAATGTAATACTGTCTGGATAGGGCTTAAGGAAAAGAATGAGTACATGACTCGGGAAGGGGAAGATTGATGTAGCAAATTGAACAAAAATAAATAAACCTGCTTGTTCCAGGTGTCTGGGTTAGTGATTTGTCCACCTCCACGTGCTGCTGCTACTCTGAGTAACTTTCACGATTCGCGCCTTTCTCTCACCTTATTCTTAGCCTTCTTTTTCACAGCAGCTCTGATGGCGTCCAGGGACTCCTCTTCCTCCATCATCCCCTCTTCCTCGTCCTCCTCCAGCTGAGCATCAAACAGGTCACTATCACCCAGCAGACAACCACTGTCATTGAGAGGCTTGGATAAAAGGGACTCCTGAGAGAGAGAGAGAGAGAGAGAGAGAGAGAACGGCAGTCAGCAATGACTACCTTCACTGACAGTAATTTTCTGAAAACCCCCAATTTACTCACTTCAGAGGTTCTCGTCTTCTCTTTCAGTTGCTTCACTAGAGCACCTCTGCTCTTCTCCTTCTCTTTGCGTCGCTGTGACTTCCCTCTCTTTTTGGTCTCGTCCTTATGTTTTCCTTGACGCTCGTCGTCTTCTGGCTCGCTCTCGTCACTGGCCACGGCAACACGGGAGATCTTCTTTCCCCGGCTCTTTTTCAGCCGCTCGCCTTCACTGGCCTTCGTCGCCTCAGCGCTGGATTCTGACAGCACTAGAGCGTCAGCCATCCCGTCCATGACGTCCTCCTTCTCACTCTCGCTGTCCTGGAGAACCTTCCGCGAACGGGGCTTCCGGCTGACGACGATGTCATCGTCTGAATCTTGAGCTTCGGGGTTTAGATAAGATCTTAGGCTTTAAAACGGAACTTGCCAATACGTACATACAACATACAAGGACATACAATTTTGTGGATTACACAAAGTAATATCTCCTGCGGTTCTTCGTGAGCAGACACAGTACATGTGCATGCATCAGATAGTTCAGTTTAACATTTTAAATACTTTTTAATGCCTGTTGGTAATATAAGACCTACGTGTCCTTTGTCATACAACACAGCGGTCCACATTTTTTTTTTTTGAGCCCGTCTCATAGTAACACAGTTTCAACCATTGTGTCCGCGCATGGTTTTGTGTTGGCAGCTTCGATGAAGAGAGAGAAAGAGAAAGAGAGAGAGGTCGTCGTACGTCCAAGTCCTTAATACGTTTAAATCAAAAGCTCTATCTGGACGCATTTAAATGTACATGCGGTCTTGGGGATGATTCCCTATTTTACGCGTGCTACTCTGGTTTTCTTTTCGCCCGGATCGGTCGCGTCAGTATTTTTCCATCCGTCCATCTCTGAGAAAATTACAGGCTGAATTACCCACTGTTTTTCACCACACGCCGCACTCGTCTGATCATTTCAACCTCGTCTGGATGCGCACGTCCATTATTTCCTACGCAGCTGTCATCTTACGTTGGGAGAAAAGACGTTGATCGCCACTACTTGCCGTCTCATGGCTCGCTTATCAGTGACACCGCCCCTGATAGTAAACACCTCCTAATTCTAAACAAACAAAAACGCTTTTAAAGAGGCACTTAAACATATACTCGTCCCGGGCAGCAAAACCCTCGACTACACACGCTCAACGGGGATACTTTTTCAGGCGGAGAGAGAAAATAATATCATTAAGGAAAGCAAGGCTGATTAACGGAGCCGATATAACGGAAGATACAGCTATAAATCATTACTTTATGTACACATACGCACAATGCCATCTTTTCTATAATTAATGACTACTTGAATCGTGGCCGATTTCTTAAATATCGAATGTTAAATGCTGACAAACTGATACTGTAAACGATGTCATTGTTTATATTCAAATAATTTACAGTTCATTTATCAGCATGGAACATTAGAGATCTAAAGAACTGACGCACGTGACGATGCAAATGTCACGGGCGCTTTGGGTTTTTTTTCTTCGTCTAAACATTTCTGAGTTTCTTGCAGGAAAAACGTGCGAAATTGCAATTACACTAAATCTTGTTGGTAAAGGCGACCTTTTCGACGTGCTCGTGTTTGACGCACGTGATTCAAAGAGGACTTTGAACGCGTGTTGTGATGACGCCAAATAATTCGTAATTTGGAGAAGAGAGGAAAAAAATACAAATAAATAAAAATCGCAAGCTCCTCTAAACATTGCGCGTGTTTGCTCGGTTTTGCGTCCGGTTCCCAGATGGCTAAACCCTGGAAGGGACTCTAATGTATTACGGACATCTCCGAGATGAACTGATCCGATCCGAACAGAGTTCGGAGCGTGTTAAGCGTCATCTTCTCACGCGTTCACGTCTTCACCGAGTGAGTCTTTATTTACCTTCCCCAGCCTGAACGGCAGCGGTGGTGGCAGCGGTCCCAGCCTCCTCCATGGGTGAGCCCACTCCACTGTCTGAATCGCTCTCTACCCTGGGCACCTCAGCACGGAGATCGACCAGCTGTGTACAGAAAACACGCGTGTCAAACACAACACCCTCACAGAGAACAGATTAAACTGAGCTCGACTTGGAGTAAATAAAGGCACTTTTTTGATAAATAATTCACAACGCATACCTGATCAACCACTTTGGAGAGATTACACATCAATTTAACCAGCAAAATGAGTGTGCAACGACCCTGATTCACAAGTCAAGACTAAATTACTTTACTAAATATATATATATATATATATATATATATATATATATATATATATATATATATATATATATATATATAAAATAAATATTGATTGCTTAGATTGTTTCCCAGCTTGTCAGTAAATGCCGAACTGAATTCTGGGTAACTTTAGTAACAAGACTCCCAACGAGCTAGCTATGTCTAGAAATCTAATTTATAGGCACAATTCGATCAGATATGAAGTTGGATCAGATATCTAGTGGTCTAGGACACACTCCTAGAGAACATACTCATTAGTGATTATGTCTTAGACACGCTAGGTAAGCTTTGAATCTACTCAAAACTGGCTAGTCCGATTTACCCGCTCGGAGACCAGCAGGCTCATCTTTTGTCCACTGGAACTATTCGGCGCAAAAAACTCATCCAAAACAAAAAGTAAACCCAGCAACGACACAGGAGAAGAAACTTTAGCACCTAAACTCGAGGTGAAATCCGGAGGTAAATAATTTTTTGGTCGTTTTAACGAAGCTAGATGTAAAGAATCATCTCCCGCCTGATCCTCGGCAAAGGGAATACATTAGAAAAAAAAAATTTCAACTGTTCGCGCGCTGGTGTGAAAAAGCCCTTCCTGCCTTGCCTGCGTCATCCCTTTCAAGCTTGCTGATTGGCTCAGCCGTTGGGACGCGACGTTAGTCCGTGATTGATGATTGGCTATAAATATCGACGCGTTGCTACCCATAGCCCAAGTATTCAAATCACACAGAACACTTGTAACATGAGTGAAAAACAATGCAAGGTTTTTTTATTTTTTTTTCGGTTTCCTACTCGGTATATAAAGAAATTATTTACACAAATAAAAACAGAAAGCCATTAACATTCCAACGGCCCACCATTCAATAAACTGAACACGGCAGGTGTGGGGAAGAAAAAAAACAACTGAAAAATGTAGGCCTTATTGCAACCATACCTTTTGAACAATCAACTTTTTTATTATTATTATTTTTTAAACGCAGTGAAAGCGCGTCGTCTTTCCTGGATAGTTCTACTCCTAATTTAATTCTATTCTGGGTTAGTACACTACGGAGGCCTCACACGTCTCCAACCTAGAGCTAGCCCTGGTTTTGTGTGGCAGCGCGCATGCGCGGTGAGCTGCGCACGTTCTCACGCATGCGCAGTCACACCTCCCATGGATCTGCTTTAAATCACACCGAAGACAACGCAGCGCGCAGATCCGTGGAACGGATACGTATCTTTCCCCAGTTCTTAAATTAGCCACATTCAGCTTCGAGATACCGCCCCCAATTTCAGTGTCGGTACGGAGCCGCCAGGCCGGGACAGAGACGGAGAGAGATCCCTCGGCCATGGAAGCGCTCGGACCCGGTAAGCCAGTGAACGTCGGGAGCCCGTGCGCGGTGACAGTGGAGCGCTGGGCGGCGCGGCGCGTCACTGTGGGCCGCGGCGCGGCTGCGCTGTGTGTAGGCCTCAGGGACCAAATAGAACGAAAACAAACACACTACCAGTCGCGTGTCGGTCACAATTGTGCTGTTCTTTGCTTATTTAGTATAGTTGCTTGCCAAGATGAATACTTAGAAGGCCAACAAGTGTGTGTTTGTGTGTGTGTGAGAGAGAGAGTGACGTCGGGACGGTTATTTATTGTGTAGCAGCGCAGTGAACTGTAACACACACAGCAGTGCGGAAGGCAGTACGGCATTGTGGCGACGATGTTTGGGATTTAATCATGAATCGAGCTTTCTTCCGTGTGTGTGGGTGTGTGTGTGATGAAGTCGTCCTTTAGCTAGCTGCTCGTCTGCTACGGTTTCCTCTTTATCTCGGAGGCTTTTGTTGTAAACGGAAGTGGCGTGTAGCGATCAGAAACACGGAAACTTCTGGGATATTTCTCGGTCATCGGTGTGTTGTGTCTAGTCCGAGCACATGGTGCGAACGCGCTGGGTTCGGAAGCGGGTTTGATTGAGAGTCGCGCACACGGCGGACAGACCGAGACCGATCAACAGACGTCTTCTCTCGCGGTCATGGTGGTCAGTCATGTCGACGCCTGTTCCGGGCCATCAGAACAATCCCGACGAGACTACGACGTAAAGCTGGACAAAATGGCTTTCCGGTAGGTCTCGGGCTGAAGACCCCGTGTTTTCTCCGAAGGTTTTGTCGTCTTATAGGTAGAAGGGCCTCACGAGTGAAAGTAAACACTCCTTCAAGGCTGTGGAAAGTGGAAGGAGTCGCCTGTGTTGTGTGTGTGTGTGTGCGTGTGTACACACCTCCTGTATTAGAGAGACACACTGGTGCTGAGCGTGTTAATGCCACACACACACACACACCGGGGGGAAATGGTGCATCGGTATTTCCACGTGTCTCAAATTGTCCAGGATTCTTCGTTGTCCGTGACTTTCCCTCGTTTTTTCCACACTATTTCCCAACGTGTCACAGCAGCACGTCGAGCTGTTCAGTATCAAGGACATCTACAGGAATATGGGTTTACATCTCTCTCACACACAAGATCCTACAGGTGCCAGGGAAAAAACCTCTCCCCAAAAAAAAAAAAAAAAAAAAAAAAAAAAAAAAAAAAAAAAAAAAAAAAAAAAAAAAAAAAAAAAAAATATAAAAAAAAAAAAAAAAAAAAAAAAAAAAAAAAAAAAAAAAAAAAAAAAAAAAAAAAAAAAAAAAAAAAAAAAAAAAAAAAAAAAAAAAAAAAAAAAAAAAAAAAAAGGTGCCAAGGTGCGTAGAACCTCATTCACACACACACACACACACACAAAACAAAAGATCCTACAGGTGCCAGGTGTAGAACCTCTCTCACACACACACACACACACACACACACACACACACACACACACACACACAAGATCCTACAGGTGCCAGGTGTAGAACCTCTCACACACACACACAAAAGATCCTTCAGGTGCCAGGTGTAGAACCTCTCTCTCTCACACACACACACAAAAGGTCCTACAGGTGCCAGGTGTAGATCACATTCTGAAATGGATGATAATCGGATGATAATCTTATTAAGCAGCAGTTTTGAAAGATTTTAAATCGATCATGCAGAAATATCACGTACCCTTACAGCAATTGGATTAATTAGTCGAGTTCATTAAGATATTGCATTATTAAGGCACAACAAAACGTACTAAAGAGTGTATGGTGTTAGTGGTCGAAATGTCACGTTTCCATCTTTTTAAATAAAAAAATGAATCATTGTCCACCACTGTTTGCCGGTTTCTAAAATCTAAGTCGCCCGAGCAGCTTTCGGATCTTCTGAGGTCTAACGTTCTCGGGAGACTTATTTATTCCCCACGAACATATGTTCTACCGCTTCTAAATTGCATGGCTGAAAGTTGTCCGTTCTTCCTAACAGGTTTATGACTCTAAATCATACACCCCCCCTTCTCTTCTTCCCCTTTCTGTTCCCCGCTATCCCCCACACCCCACCCCAAAATCTGGTTGAAGGTCCCCAGACAGCCTTGGGCGCTGTGAACTTTTGTCCTCAGCTGTATTTATAACTTGATCAATGCAAATTAGCTCTCACTTTCCACCTCTTAGGACTTTATTATTGGCTTTTTGCCAGTAATCTTGTGAAAAATGTGAGATGTTTGAAAGGTAATAAATATCCACTTCACATCAGGAGGAAACGTGAGCTGTTTTTCGAAGGATGAAATGTTTTATCGTTATCGCGTGGTTTTCTTGATGCTTTAATTAGACGCAGGATGATTTTGTTTTTTGGACGATGACCGTTTTGATGAAACCGCCTGACCGTCGGTGTTGGGGTGCATGGTAAATTGTCTTCTGTAACGTGGAAGACCAGGCATGAACAAATACCAGTCGTCTGTTAATTGATCTGCTCGTATTCCATGTAGGATGAGCTTTTATCCTATCCTTCCAGGAGCCAGTGTTCCCGGTGTCACAGATAATCCAGGTGATCGGGCAGTGACTGCTCGCCATGTGCTCAATGTCATTACTGACTCGATGCTTAAATCTATCCGCTTCTCCCCTTCAGCCCATCACACCAGTCCTCGAGGCAGAAACGTTTGAGTCGCCCGAATACTTAATAGCCGAAACACCCCGTGAAAAGGTGTAGGTAAAGTGCCACAGTGGCCAAAAGCCTATTTCATATGCTTCAGAGGGATTTGCACACCAAAGGGATGATTTTATTTATTGCGTAAATGCAACAACAAAAAAATCGGTGATTTTGCGTGCACCAAGGAAAATACGTGATAAAAGTACAACAGTGTAAATGTCGAGATTATTGTAAAAATCAGCAGTTTTGAAGATCTTCATGTTAGGAAGAGAAATGGAAAAGGGATGAAAAAGTGGTGAGTCCAGTTAGTGTAGCTTGGATTCTTTAATACGCACACAGAGGATATTGACAGCCATGGTCTAAATAAAAGGAGGAGGAGGCCGGTTCAGGAGTAGGATGGGCCACGGAGGACCACAGTACCCCCTGTGGATTATGTGCTAACTGGAGCGTGTAGGAGCACCAGGGGTCTCGACCTCTCCAATTTGTCAAAGCATCCACCCCTTGATGTACAATGTACAGAACCCCCCCACATATCGAAGAGAGTAAGTAGGACAATGGAGTAGAGGATAAGACGATGGTGACGTGTGCGTCGAAATTTAATGCACAAAAGGGAACCATTTTATAGCATGAACGGAAGACCAGTGTAGCATCTATGGGTTTGTTGAAATGTCAGAAAATCTCCAGTGCTTCATACTTCATCGCTGAGAATAATCGCACATCAGAATAGTTTTCCATATGGTCCTGCGACTGCCTACGATCTGACTTTCTCAGCTTTGTTTCCGTGGCTTCTGCGCATTAGGACGAAGAGGGGGTTTTGCATGTGGATAATTGGGCGGCGTCGTTCTATGATGGTGATGGAGAAAAAGCATTACGATATCTTGTATTCTCTCCGTGTTCTTGTGCTTTTGTCCAAATACTGCTTGGCCAGACTCTGTTGTTTGACCAAAATTAAGCATCCAGGATAAAGACGTTTTTACAATCATGTTTTTTTTTTCTTCTTTTTTCCGCGATGTTTTCTATAGGCCCGCCTGCCCCTCCCTCCCTTTTCCAGCCACCACGCCGGCCCGGCTTGGGCACGGTGGGGAAGCCGATTCGCCTGCTGGCCAATCACTTCCAGGTGCAGATCCCCAAGATCGATGTCTACCATTATGACATCGAAATCAAGCCAGAGAAGCGACCCCGGCGGGTCAACAGGTGAGATTTGACTTCAAAAGGAAGCGGTCATGGCAGTGATGAGCATGATTATACCGATCGGTTCGATATCACTTTTTGACAAATTTTTGATTCATTTTGTGTGCAGAGAGGTGGTGGACACCATGGTGAGACACTTCAAGATGCAGATCTTTGGGGACCGGCAGCCTGGATACGATGGAAAGAGGAACATGTATACGGCTCACCCGCTGCCCATCGGGAGAGACCGGGTAAGCTGGCACTACACTTCAATCAAAAAAGGCTCTTGATGATTTGCAGAAGACGACATTTGTTCAATGCTGTGTGTGTCCTCCACGCAGAACTCCTAAACAATGTGTCTTTTGTTCTGAAACCTCAATGTCTGAAATTGGTCTAAATATCACATGATGTCCGCTATTTGCACATTTTGCTTGCGGTTGTGGAAGCAGCATCATAACTCGAATATACCATGCACTCAATCTCTGTTTGCTTTTTTGCGCTCTTTTTAAAATGTATTTATTTGGCGCCATGCACGCACGCACACACACATGCGCACCGGGCTTTCTCACTGCCTGACCTCACTAATACTCTTGTAGCTGAATGAACACTGAACACACATCCCCCCCACAGCCACAGCCTTCCCAGAAGAGTGGAGCGCGTTATAACAATAAAGAGAGAAAATAAATCTGGAATGGGATGTATCAAGCATGTATGGTTGCGATTTGTTGACTTTGTCTGCATACTTCTGGCTATATAGTGTAGCAATTTACAGAACGTGACTTTTCTTCAACTCCTGAACCATACGCCCTGAGGACCTGTGGATGATTGGGAATGATCTTTTCGAAAGAACAACGTCTTTCCTGAATCAGGGAACTGTTGTTTATCGGTCATAACCACGGCCGCCTCATAACGTTCGATCGGGTTGACTTCAGTTTTCGGGTTTGTCGCGTTTCAAAAAGTTCGGAAAAGCGTGGACACACGATCGGAGTCGACTATGTGTGGGATATACGGAGTGGAGGCTCCTTAAAGAAAAGCGTAATACGTTTATCAAATTTCAGGCCTGTTTGTTCAGAAATGTGGTAGAGATATGGTTTTGTTTTGGAGCTCAGTAAGGCTGTGTTTTTGGTCAGGATAACTGTCCTACAACTACATGAGACCGCCTTTTATGTTCACGTCTTTCGTCGCTCGGATGTTTACCCGCCACCTTTAAGTAGTATCGGACCTTATCTGATAAATATTCTGGGGATTTACGGTTGGGATTAGCTCCAATGGTAGAGCGCTCGCTTAATAGCGGGCTTAGTAGCGGGATCGATGCCCACATCCTCCACGTTCCACTGTATGTTTGCTTGCATTTCCTCATTTGTAAGTTGCTTTGGATGACCGCGTCTACTACATGAATAAATGTAGTCACACAAGCTTGCCCTCGTTTCCGTTATACTCTCTGCGATCGGTTGTTTTTGTCCCAGACGTCAGGAGCTAATCGATTTGGTGACCTTCAGCAAACAGCACCACCGCTTTTTTTTTTATGCTTCAGGTGGATCTGGAAGTGACCCTGCCAGGAGAAGGGAAGGATCAGACCTTTAAGGTGTCTCTGCAGTGGGTGTCGGTGGTCAGTCTGCAGATGCTCCTGGAGGCTCTGTCCGGTCACTTAAACGAGGTTCCTGAGGACTCCGTGCAGGCCCTGGATGTCATCACACGCCATCTTCCCTCCATGAGGCAAACTGATTCTAATATTCATCCTTTCCTATAGCAGTTGAGGGTTAGCAGCAGACCAGTTAAGGAAAGCTCCTTTCAATTGTTTATCCCAGACTCACTTTCGCGCTGTGATATAATGGGCTTAATGCTGGACCACCAATATTTGGTGAAGTTCACTTCTGTAGGTGTGGCTTTGGATGCAACCGTGAAGAAGAGGGCTTGAGTTTGTTTAAAGTTCGGTGCAATTATTGTCCATGCAAAAAAAAAAAAAAAATCCGATTTGGTTTGAGTTGGTGACCCCGGGTGTAGGTGGATGTGCGGAAATGCACTGGTTAATAATTATGTAATCTCCTTGTTTCCGTTGTTGCAGGTACACTCCTGTGGGCCGCTCTTTCTTCTCTCCTCCTGAAGGCTATTACCATCCGCTCGGTGGAGGAAGGGAGGTGTGGTTTGGGTTCCATCAGTCTGTTCGTCCAGCCATGTGGAACATGATGCTCAACATCGATGGTAAGAGGTCTCTGACAGGATGTGCAGTTGTCCTGACAGCCCCTTTGTCATCTTCCAGTGAAAATGAGAACGGTTGTTGTTGTTGTTGTTGTTGTAATCGTGTACGTTCTTTTGTTTCCCGATCCCATAGTTTCAGCCACCGCATTCTACCGTGCCCAGCCAGTCATCGAGTTCATGTGTGAGGTTCTAGACATCCAAAACATTAACGAGCAGACCAAGCCCCTTACAGATTCTCAACGTGTCAAGTTCACTAAGGAGATCCGAGGTGAGTCAGAAGCTCCGCTGTGGACCCGGGAAACAAACTCGTCGTTGGCCGTACGCAATTGGGGTTGTTTGAAAATGACCTTTGTCTCGGATGTGACCCCGCACGGTCTCGTTCGAGTCATTTTCTGTGTCGTTGGACCGTTGACATGCTGTTGCGTTTGTGTGAACAGGGTTGAAAGTGGAGGTCACACACTGTGGGCAGATGAAGAGGAAGTACCGCGTGTGCAATGTCACCCGTCGCCCAGCCAGCCACCAGACGTGGGTCTCTCTAACACGTTCGAGACTAGGTTTCCTGTGCAAATGAATACTCTTAATGCACAGACTGCAAGCATTTCTGTTTAAAACGCTTATTCAGTCTTGTAACGAATAAAACTATTGCTTTGCCAGGTTTCCCTTGCAGCTAGAAAATGGACAAGCCATGGAATGTACCGTAGCTCAATACTTCAAACAGAAATACAGTCTACAACTTAAATACCCCCATTTGCCCTGCCTCCAGGTGGGGCAGGAACAAAAGCACACGTACCTCCCCCTTGAGGTGAGCCATCTTATTTATTCCAGGGCCTTTTATTTATTTATTTATTTTTTCAATTTATGGCTCGATGCATGGTGTCTAAAATTGTAGCTCTTAAATGAAAGTACTGAATTTTAAGTGTAAAATTCTGGCGACGCAATACACGAGAGAAACGATTTCTACTCCAAATCGTACTGCTGACGGTTCCATCTTTACTGTGTGACGGGAGGCTTTGTCCGGGGTAAAATAACTCTCCTCCGTGTGTTTGAAATCGTCTCATAATTCTTTCACGCACGCCTAAACTTCAGGTTTTTGTTGATCGTTCCAGGTTTGTAATATTGTGGCAGGTCAGCGCTGCATAAAGAAGTTAACTGATAACCAGACTTCCACCATGATCAAAGCCACAGCTCGCTCAGCTCCCGACCGCCAAGAGGAGATCAGCAGGCTGGTGAGTTGTACGGTTTTACCTCCTGTTACTCCGGTGTTTTAAATCCATAGTCGCTCAGTAGTGATCTCAGTGTGTTTCTGTATTCCAGAAGGAAACCGAAATGACTCAGGCTTGGCCTTTAGACAAGGAAATTAGAAACATTTCAGATTTAAATCTTCTGAAGCACATTGTGACCAAACTTGACAGTATTATTATTATTTTTTTACCATGTACTCTACTGGTCAAAAGTTTGTGGACACCCGGCTGAAATGTTTCTCACAATGTTAAAAAGCTTTCGATCTGAAGATGTATGATTTAATGTTTGAAATCGGTGTTGTAGACAGAAATATAATTGCACTAACGTATTCGTTTCTTCCATTGGAACAACTAACATTTTATCTACAAAAAATATCTTTTTTTAAACGGCTGACTCGAGTGAAATATTCGGAAAAACAGCCGATACGAGTCCAGCGTAGGTGGGAAATCCTTTTAATACTGTTTCAAAAGCATCTCAGGGAAATTCCTCAAGAAATCGGTCGAGAAAACGCCAAGAATACATTTCTGGAAATTCGAGGCAAGAGGGGCGTCTACTTTGAAGATGAAAAAAATATTACATTCATTTATATATATATATATATATATATATATTCACATCATTCCCATAGTTCCATTTGTGTTACTCCAGAGTTTTGATGACTTTATTATTGTTGTTGTTGGTTATTTATTTATTTATTTTTATTTTATTATTATAAAACGTGGGGGGGGGGGCGTAAAAATGAGTGTGTCTAAACTTTTTGTAGCCTTCTAAACATGTTCTGGACAATGTTACGCAGATTCACTGCTTCCTGTTGCATGTATAAATTAATTCCGCGCCGCATAAGAGTGCGCCACTATTCCTTAGTGAGGTGTAAATATACTTCACTTTCACCACGTGTACGTGTTGCACAGCATGTGTACTGGTATTGTTAATGTCCTCGCTTGTTTACATCTGGAAGATTAAAAAGCAGCGTCCACTAGATGGCACGGCGGAGTCGAAATGTCTTGGGCGAATTTCATAGCAAACTTCCTGGTGGTGTTGTCCACATTTTGTTTTTTTTCCCTGAACACGGAAATCTCGCCTGGTTCACACCGGAAGCCTGTTTTTACATTTCCGGTCTCTGATGTTTACAGTCAGATTAGCGTATGTTCCTAGCTGATAATGTTATGTTAGACTTGTGAAAATGGCTCAAATAAATAAAGCAAAAGTCCCTTTTGAGACTGGGGGGGGGGGGAGCATTTGGCACCATAGTGTTGCTGTGACTGTCATTTGACAGTTCTTCACCTGTCAGAGTTTAATGACTGGGTTGATAAAAAGAGGTATAGTTAGCTGCATTGATATTACGAACTACTTCGCTTTCTCTGAAGGCGTTGATGGCGAAACACTCCGAAACTACAGAAGCGTATAATTACCTGCACAGCAATAAAATAGACCAGGTTTTGTACAGGAAACACAGCAACTTTACTTTTCTGTGCAGAGCTTGAGCCCAGTCAGAAACTTAGCAGCTTTGGGTAACTAGCTTTCGCCACTCGTAGCTACAGCTCTGGAGCTCATTTTTAATCTTACGGACACGTGAAAAGTTTCAGTTTAATAAATTCAGTTGTTGTCTTGCACCCAATTCAGTTGCTGCCTGTTTTACTAAGGGTCCCTATAGAGACTGGATCTTCACAGCAATACATAAACGGAAGTTGGACTCCTCCATGGCGGCGCTCCGTGGTTTCTCAGGAAAAAAAGGCGGAGACTGCCTCCACTATTCACATTATTATTGCAACGTGTTAATTTCCGAGGACGTGCACAAGCGACGTGCCAAATGACCACAGGATACGTGTGGGGCGGCCATCTTGCATAGACGTAGTTCACCACAAGTTTAAATCAGCCTTCATTCGCTGTGACCAACGACCGTAGATGTTGTACCACGTGACCTCATGCACACACCAATAAGTCTACAGAATTTCAGTGATTTCTGAGAGAATAAAGTTGTCCTAAACCCATGTTTAGCATTTATATACGGAGTATTCTTTTTCCATTCATATAAACATTTACAAGCATGTCATTACGGCATGTGCCAACTCGTTCACAACTTGCCAGGGAAGCACAGAACGTGTTTACTTTGGCTTATAAGCCGCTATCAGAAGAAGAGCAAGAAGGCATTGCTGCAGCTGATTACTTAACAAGCCGTTAATATTTAAGGATGCCCTTTTTACCTTTGGGAAGACGTACTGTGCTAATATGATTGATACTAAGCGGCAGTTATTTTTCCTCAGGATTTCTGTAGTTTCACTTCTAATGTGCCTTCAATCAATAATTCAAAATGCAGACAAGTCACAAGTCCAAACTTGTGCTAGGAAAACTGTCTGTGAATCTTATTTCTAAGCCAGAAATAGTTCTTGGTATTTAATCATGTATTTTTCCCATGAGGTTCTGAAATGTAAGTAACCGCTGCCTGTCTCTGTGGAATCGCCCTCGTTGGGTGCACTTCAATCAGCTCACTAGTTCAGCAGTCGGTGCACCGATCAGGGAGTCGGCCATTTTAAAGGCCGCCTCGATCGCAAAATTCAGTAAGTAGCTTGTTCTCATCGTTGTGGCTCGCGAATGGGTTTTAACTTCGTTTGACGTTCTGTATACGGTTTGTTCAGTGGTCCGATGTGTAGTGAGTCAGGGTCGTAACCATTGCACGAACTCGTCTACACGGTATACTGATTAAAGAGCTAGGGAGCTGATGGAGACACAACCATTATCGACCATATGTCCTGTGTCCCTGGAAGCTGCCATCTTACACATAATGACTAAATGTACTTGTGATCTCTGTTCACTTTTTTTTTTTTTTTTTTTTTTTTTTTTTTAATCCCTTGCTACAGCGATACAGGAGCCATCTGAAAACTTTTCTGCTTTTTCAGCGAAAGCAGCAGGGGAATGAAAGAGGAAGGTGAAAGCTGCATTTGTTTTGGGTAGCTGTTAGTTTCACTTTACACCCACTTTCTCGAAGTGAACTTTCGCAAACCAGTAGAAAACAAGATGGTGGGACTGTGGTCTTTTTAGGGAAGCTGCTTATTATGAAGTAGCGATCACACCAGACGTTTGCCTTGTTTAAAATGTTTGGGTTTTTTCTTCTGTTTTTTTTAATTTTTTGGGGTGTGTATTTGAATTCTAGTGTGCAGCTCGAAGGTATCACATGATCAGTTGGTCTATGTGGTACCAAAAAAGTCTGTACCTGAGTATGGGAAATTAAAATGGGTTGATTGTGTGCAGAAATATTTATAAGTAATAGTAATTCTATAAGGCTTTTGTTAATTTTGTAGGCTTGTACACTCTGCTTGTTCTGCAGACTGCATTTAGATCTCAAGTTTATTCACTGTGTGTTTTAAAATGTATGCTGTTCACATGAAGCGATCCCACTCCCCCCAGTTCCCGCAAGGATTTAGTTGTTTACCTCCGAATTTATACAATTTCTTATTTATTTATTTATTTATTTATTTATTTATTTATTTAGGTCAAAAGCAACAGCATGGTGGGTGGCCCTGACCCCTACCTAAAAGAATTTGGCATCGTGGTGCACAATGACATGACGGAGGTGACTGGGCGGGTCCTCCCAGCGCCCATGCTGCAGTATGGGGGCCGGGTGAGTACAGACACTGGGAGGGACTGTGGCAGGGTGAGTACTGGGGCCCGGGTGCAGGGTGAGTACGGGAGGGGGCCATAAACACAGGCGAATGTGTGTGCGTTTGTGATTTCGTGGTGGATTGAATGAACTAACCAAGAGGAGGAGGATCAGACTCTTCAGACTTTTATAACCTCTTACTTCATTTGTGTGTGCATATCTGTCTGGCTTTTTAGTATTCTAGTTATTGATTCTGATGTGGAAATCTGATCATTTCATCCCTGGTTTGAGTCAGTGTTTTATTAATGAATTAGTGCTGTAAACACTGAACTGTACGAGTTGTGCTCTGATCATTGGAGCTACTGGAATCTAGAGTCTTATCCTCTTCCTCAGGAACGTATGGAGCTTTTGAAAGACTGCTTTTCTGTTTGCCAAATAAGTTCTATGTAAAAGAGTTTATTAATCATTTGGGGTGGTTTTTTCTTCTTCTTTTTTTTTCCTTTTGTTTCTCAAGTCTTTTTAAGGTCGTAGGTTGATTTTAAAACGTAAAGAGAAAAGCAATCTCTCATTTTCTTTGTTTAACTTCAGTGTCATTTCATAACTGAATGAATTCAATGATAAATGGTTTGTTGTAATCTTGTAACTATATGTCATTTGTGATTTGGGTGAAATGTTGGGTAAAACGCGACTCCTGAATTAAAACCCCTTTATTTTAAAGTGCATATTACAATCATGGCTTGATGTTTTAACCACTTGCTGTTCTAACATGTGATCATCTCCAGTCTTCAGTCTCTTTGTGGTACATTACTGCATGTTAAAATCCTAACAACCCAAAATGCAGAACATCCTTGGCATTTAGGTCATGCTATTTAACCTTCTGAAGCAGAGGAATAAGTAGTTTAAGTACTGAATTCCCTGAACACTGGAGTTGCGCAGTGCTTATGTGTGTTTCTTTAAAATATGTTCAATTTTAAAGGGTTGTTTCGTGCTTTAGCAACAAGTTTAGATACTGTAATGGATGATGATTGATTTATGCTTGTTTAAACATATTGCAAACACATCAGCAGCCCTGCCTAGAGAGTTGTTGATTTTACATGGGTGGAAAGTTTTGAACAATGTCTTGTTTTTAGTGGCGAGTCTATAGGTTTCACTAAGAGTGTAGGGACTCTTTCCGCAGAACAAGACGGTGGCTACGCCCAACCAGGGCGTGTGGGACATGAGGGGGAAGCAGTTCTATGCAGGCATCGAAATCAAGGTGTGGGCCGTGGCCTGCTTTGCCCCTCAGAAACAGTGCAGAGAGGATTTGCTCAAGTGAGTGTGTACGTTTTTGCTTGGGTTGGCGGTCCAACTTTTGAACAGTTGGTCTCCATGCTACAAAACGATCCCGTCCTATATCTGCGCTTCAGTTTTCCGTATATCGGCCTGTCACTATAATTACATCATCGACTTCTCTTACGGTAAATGGACGTGTCCGCGATCATTTTTGCTGAAAAAAATCTAGAGAGAATAGTTCTAGCCTGTGAAATAATCCAGTCGTAGTCAGTAATGTTGGGGTTTGCGCTGCACAATCTACGCAGTTTATACAGCTCAAACCCCAACGTTACTGACTACTAAGCTGAAGCGGAACAGTGAATGAACAGCAGTAAAGTGAAGCGCTTTACTAGCGGGTTAATGAACTCACCCAGATGCATCCTATACACGTGAGATTAATCAGACGTTTACACACAACATAAACCTAACATTACAAATCACTTCTGCGCAAAACTTAAATAAGGCACTAGTTGGAACGATAAGTCACGCCGTGAATACGCTCTTTCCGTAACAGCGCATTAAAGCACAGACAATAGATAACTCGATAATAAGAGTCCGTTTTATTTATTATCGTGGTTGTACTCGTTTCATTAATTTCGGATATTTGGGTTGTTGTGTTTTTTTGACGTTCCGGTGTCAGTATCCTGAAGAGTTAAGTTGGTCGCTCTCTGAAAGGGTGTACTTGCATTACCATGCTGTTATATTATCATTATATCAGTGGCATAAAATGGTCTTAAAACGACAAGATCGCGTATCGCAATTATTTCTGGCACAATATCATCCGACAAAAGTCGTTACAGCGACGGGCCTATCCGTATGTAGCCTTATTGTCACTTTGGTTCGTTTTTCTCGCGCTCATTCTTTTTCCTTCTTCTAAACTGTTCTCCATAAAACTCGGAATGAATGCTGTCTTTTCCGATGCTGTTCATTTAATCTGTTTCACAACTGCTCTTTTATTTAATCCATTCCAAAAGCTAAATCAGATGGGTTTTAGGGGAAGTAGCCCCACATTTTAAGCCTTTTGCCTCTACACTTTCAGGAGCTTCACAGACCAGCTGAGGAAGATCTCTAAGGATGCAGGCATGCCCATTCAGGGCCAGCCCTGCTTCTGCAAGTATGCCCAGGGAGCAGACAGTGTCGAGCCCATGTTCAAGCACCTTAAAATGTCTTACGTTGGATTGCAACTCATCGTGGTCATCCTACCTGGGAAAACCCCTGTCTACGGTAATGAGATGAAAACCAGATAATACTCTGGGTTAAAATTATGCCTAATAGAACACTAACAATTTCTGGAGCTTATTAGGCACTATTCTGCCTCATGTTTGTCATTTTAATGACCCAAGATGTAGTTGTGCATGAGGAGTGAATCCTGAAAAAGTATTGAAGCGAACCTTTGTTTCTTGATTTGTAGCGGAGGTGAAGCGTGTTGGAGATACTCTGCTGGGCATGGCAACCCAGTGTGTCCAGGTGAAGAATGTAGTGAAGACCTCCCCTCAGACTCTCTCCAACCTCTGTCTCAAGATCAACGCTAAACTGGGTGGCATCAACAATGTTCTGGTTCCTCATCAGAGGTGTGTGGAAATGGCACTGTGGCAACGCCAGCATTTATCTAGATAAGAATTTGATTGTGGTTACTTTTGCACATAAATATAGACTCTTGCCACTGATTTCAGTGATAATGCATTGACTCGGTCCTCAGAAACGTGAACAAATTGCACTGTTATTTGTAATTGTACAGAATGCAGTCTGTCATGACCGCCTATCTGCCAGCCAATAGGAAATAAACTAAACCTAATTACACCCCCGCATACCTTGTACATCCCCTTGTGCCCCCTTAGACCATCTGTATTCCAGCAACCGGTGATCTTCTTGGGTGCCGACGTCACTCACCCCCCAGCAGGTGACGGGAAGAAGCCGTCCATCGCAGCAGTGGTGGGCAGCATGGATGGCCACCCAAGCCGCTACTGCGCCACAGTGCGGGTGCAGACTTCGCGGCAGGACCTGTCTCAGGAGCAGCTCTTCAGCCAAGAAGTAATCCAGGACCTCACCAACATGGTGCGTGAGCTGCTCATCCAATTCTACAAGTCCACCCGCTTCAAGCCCACACGCATCATCTACTATCGTGGAGGAGTGTCTGAGGGACAGATGAAGCAGGCGAGTACAGCACGGCATGATCGTTTGTATTGATTATATATTTGACTTGCATAACCTCCGTAAAGAGGTTATTTTTTTATTTATATATATATATATATATATATGTTAATTAATTAATGTGGCAGCTGCTGGTTTTGGCACTCTTGAAGCTTGGAATGGCTTGAACACGTATCTGGAACTGTACTGGAGGGATGAACACCATTCCCCATGAGCACCATATGACCTCAACAGGTGTTTCGATGATGGTGCTAGAGAGCGCTGTCTAATACCTAGATTCAAATTCTTCCTTTACACCGTTCGGTGAGCCCTCGTGCCATGTGGACGAGGGTGGGGAATTGTCATCCTGAGAGAGACCACGCCTATCAGGATAGAAATGTTTCACCACAGTATTATGTAATGCATTACTCCCCTTCCACTTTAATAGGAACACCTGTACACCCGCTCATTTTTATGCAGTTATCCAATCAGTCAATCGTGCAGTTGCAGATACAGTCAAGATCTTCAGTTTTGTTAAGAGGGTCAGCGGTAAATGGCCAGATTCATTCGAGTTGCCAGGAAGGATATAGTAACTCGTATAATCACTCTATTACAACCATGGTGAGAAGAAAAGCATCTCAGCATGAACACATCAAACCTTGAAGTGGATGGGCTTTAACAGCAGAAGACCACATTGGGTTCCTCGCCTGTCAGAGAACAAGAATCTGATGCTATCCTGGGCACAGACTCTCCTAAACTGGACAGTTTTTGTGACAATATCTGTGGCAATTAGAAAACTGTGAGGATAAATAAGTTTGAGATTATTTTGTCACTCAAAATATTATACTGATCTTGGAATAGGTCCCTATATTGATTGGCTCCTGATATTGAATGTGACCTCTGTATCAGATTGATTGCATCCTTATTGTGAGCTGTCTGGTGCTTCTGTTTGTACTCTAGGTTGCATGGCCAGAGCTGATAGCCATCAGAAAGGCATGCATCAGTCTGGAGGAGGACTACAGGCCTGGGATCACCTACATCGTAGTGCAAAAACGTCATCACACCCGACTTTTCTGCTCCGACAAAGCCGAGCGAGTAAGTCAGAAGTCGATCAAGTCAGAACTTTCAGCTAACCTCACCCTTGGTTTTAAATCGAATGGCCATAAACGTTTTCTTTGTTGTAATGTAGGGATTTTCACCTGAATGATTTGTCGCCCTCTGCAGGTTGGGAAGAGCGGTAACGTTCCAGCAGGCACGACGGTGGACAGCACCATCACGCATCCCTCAGAGTTTGACTTTTACCTGTGCAGTCATGCTGGTATCCAGGCGAGTCTCACTTCCTGCCTGTTAACCTACTCGTACACGCATCCGTCTGTCCCTCAGTCCGTAATTCACTCTTTTCGCTTCTTTCAGGGCACCAGCCGCCCCTCGCACTACCACGTGCTGTGGGACGACAACTGCTTCACTGCGGATGAGCTGCAGCTGCTCACCTACCAGCTGTGCCACACGTATGTGCGCTGTACTCGCTCCGTGTCCATCCCCGCACCAGCGTACTACGCCAGACTCGTCGCCTTCCGCGCCCGCTACCACTTGGTGGACAAAGACCATGACAGGTACGGCAATGATTCACATACGCTGTTGTCAGAAGAAGAGCTTTCTTCAAGTGTGAATAAAATGGAGGAAAAGCCAGCTGCAGATGGCATTTTGATTATATCTTTTTCTCAAGGTTGATTTCATGTCTCTCTCTCTCTCTCTCTCTCTCTCTCTGCAGTGCGGAGGGCAGTCATGTATCAGGCCAGAGTAACGGTCGGGACCCTCAGGCCCTAGCCAAGGCAGTCCAGATTCACTATGACACCCAGCACACCATGTACTTCGCCTAACTGCTTCAACCAGCAGGAGATGCACTTCTACGCTCCCTCTTCATTTCTCTCTCTCTCTCTCTCTCTCTCTCTCTCTCTCTCTCTCTCTCTCACATCTTCATTCACAACCAAAGCGGTTCCAAAGCCAGAGGGCCGGACACGTATCGAGCGTTCGCCCTCAGTGGAACTGCCCACCAGCAACCCTGCACTGAGAGACCACTAGTCTCCAAGGCACAGAGTAAATCAAATTGAGCCATTTAAGAGTTTAGTTATTCAGTTTTGAATGTCTTTTTTTTTTTTTTTCTTCTTTTTTAATTTGTAATATACACTGAGTGTGAGCAAACCTGCACCATTTTTGTCGTGACTGCTCTGGCTCTCTCAGCTAAGCTGGACTTTGTCTACTTTTACCTCAGGCCACTGTTGGCTGAAACTTGTCCTTTTTATGATCGTATTTTAACTCTCTCCGCTCAGTCTTTTACAAACGAGGTGATCTGGGTATCATACCCATTACTCTTCTCCCATTTCTTTCTTCTTTTTTTTATTTTTATTCTTTTTTTATTTTTTTAATGTGTGCGTGTTTGTATTGTATGTATGGTGTGTGTGTGTGTACACGTTTCATGGCAGGCCACTGAATTGTAAAGGGAAAAATCAAGGAGTTAACTGCTGTAAATGCCTCAGTTTATTTTATAGCGCTTCACATTACATGAAATATATATATAAAAAGACGCATCTATATATAAGCTTATTTCCAGTAGATTTACATTTTTGCAGGATTGCATAAGCCGATGGTTATGTGTAGCAGGAATTATCCGTGGTCTCAGCTGTGTGACTGACGGAGTACCGGGCCAGGACACCGAGGTCTGTCTTACAGGTTCCTTTGTGTCTGTGGCGAAGTTAGAAACACACATGTCCTTGTACGAGGTGCAGGGACGGTTCTGGACGCGAAGCTGGCCCACCACAGGCTAGCGTAGTAGGCAACAAAGGGCAAAGCTTGCAAAAATAACAGCACTGTCCCTTACCTTTTATGCATTTCTACATAAGACTCGAGTCAGATTTGTAAGAGTTTAATATAAAACCTTTTTTTTTGTGGTTCTCTTAACTGTTTAGTGTATGAAGTCAATGTCGTCGTTACTGTTGTAATGTTGCTGTTGTGTATATCGGACCGTCAGGATCTCAGTCGCATAAAGAATTTATCCCGGAGTCGCTCCGGTGGTGTCGGGCGAATCCGGTTTCGAAGCTGAACACGTTGTAGCATTCTGTTCATGGTTCTGGGGCCCAAAGCGCTTTTGGTTGATGTTCCTTTTATTTCGGTTTCAGGTGATTATCGTTTCGGAAGTAATGACTTATCATGGCAAAGATTTTGACCTTCTTTCTGCCCCCGTGTGTCAGACAGTGGCTTGTTGGGGAAACTGTTTAGACAAGGAAGGATGAATGACAATCAGGGCTCAGGGGGATCATTCGAGCTGTTTAAATAGTTGGCCATTATTTGAATTTTACACTTATGTGTTTTTCTCGCTGTTGTGCGTGAGTTGAAGAGAGAGAGAGATATATATAAGTCTGAAGGTATTGTTGTTGATGTTTTTCGGGGGGGGTCCCTTTCTTTTGAGATGGAAAAATGCAAGCATTATTATTTGCTAAGTGACACAAGCATAAGCACTGCATTTGATTTGATTTGAACAATACCTGATGTAGTGTGGTTGGATGATGGCAAGCCGCGTCCCGGGTTGCGTGTCGTCAGGCCTCTGTATGCGTCTCATCAGGTGGGTAGCTCATCAAAAACCCTTTTGTAATAAACCAACTATAAAGCCACAGGTTTGCTATGAAGGAGTTTGAGCGCTTACCTGTTTTAGGACGTGACTCGTGGCCTGTTGAGAATGACTGAGCGATGGCATCACTCGCAATAAGCCGGATCAA
Organism: Ameiurus melas; assembly: GCA_012411365.1. Taxonomy (NCBI): domain Eukaryota; kingdom Metazoa; phylum Chordata; class Actinopteri; order Siluriformes; family Ictaluridae; genus Ameiurus; species Ameiurus melas. The sequence goes on along the minus strand of CM022774.1, from coordinate 20,847,339 downwards.
GGTGTTGGGCAATTTTGTGTTTCTACGCAGTTTTTTTTTCTTTTTCCCTAACTATGATCCCATAGCGTACCGTATTTGGCAGAACTGTGCCTCGTTAAGCAGGTTGTTAAATGGCTAACTGGTAAAATGACAATAATTTCATATTATGGCACAGCAATATACTTCAAATGATGAACAGCGAGAAAGATATAACTCTTCTCATTGATGTGTCTGTTGGTATGGTTGCCCATGGGCATGTGTGTTTCTGTTGGGCTTTTTCTGTTTTGTTTTGTTGTTGTTGTGGTTTTTTATTATTATTATTGCTTGTGTCAATCAGTGGGAATGTGCATTTGGTGGACTAGCTCTTTTAGGCTCTATGGAAAGCTATACATTTTAGACTTTGCTTGCTTGCATGCCAGAGTATTGTTCTAAATCTCTTACAGAATATTTATTGTCTCAGAAAAAGGAAAAAAAAAAAAAAAAAAAAAAAAACTTCTGTAAAGGTGTATGAATTTAATTGAGACTGCTTGTTTTTAGTGTAGCAATATTGACCGGTCTCTTTTTTGACAAGATTTTAAAATTCCGTCTCCGACGTCAGTAAGTCCTGCGGGTCGGTCAGGATGCTGCGAGGGAGTGCCGAAACCAGTCTTGACAAAGCTCCAACTCAAACGAGGTACTTTTTTTTTTTGTTTGTTTGTTTGTTTTTTGTTTTGTTTTTTCTTTCAATTGGGGAGCACCAGGACCGGCATGTCACCCCCTCCAATGGTTAACAGTATGCCACACGACTGCTAAGCTCACGGCCCTGTTGCGCTTTGTAGTCCTGTGGTGCCCTGTTAATGAGGCTCACACTCGCAGCATCCAGACACTCCAGGATTACACAAGAATTACCTCTTTTTAACCTTTTGACCCATGGTTTCTCACTACTTCCCTGATTTTAAGAGAGCATGATTTTTTAAAAAAAAATTATCCTCTTTGATATATAAAGATTTGTTATTGGACAAAAGTGTATTGTAATTTATTCCTCTTTTTTTTTTTTTTTTTTTTTTTTTTTGTGTGTGTGTGCGTGTAGCTTTTGTGCTGTATTTTTAATGTTTTGAGCTGTGTGACCTGTCTAGTAGCAATAGAGGGCGCTCTTGTTGACCTGCTGGGGCTTCCTCTGGCCTCTCCTGTTAGGGTGCCACATCATTTGGTGTGTTGCTATGCGACATTAAAAAAAATAATAATAATAATCCCCTCTTTTTTTTTTTTTTTTTTTTTTTTTTAAATCATTTTTTTTCTTTTTTTAGCCTGCAGGGACTATTCGTGTTATTGTGCAAAGTAATAAACTGGTATTTTACGCCTATATCTCATCTCTTGGTCCTTATTTCATGTTGATACGGATGCTAGTTTGCCAGTGCATAGTTTCTGGAACGATGAACTTAAAAACCCATTGGATTTTAGCTGAGAAAATGAAGATTAATCTAGACTGCAGTATTGAAGACATGAAGTCTCTTTTTTGCAGCCAATTACTGGTCAAATGCCATAATATCAAATCAAAGAACCACCAAAATATCCAGGTCTGTTTCTAGGATGAAGATGCACTTTATGGACAAAAGTTGTGTGCACCTGACCATCACACTCGTATGGGGTTCTTCTCCAAACTGTTGCCACAAAGTTGGAAGCACACATTTGTATTGAATTATTTTTTTTATTTTATTTATTTATTTTAAAATGATGTAGCATTATAATTTCCGTTCACTGGAACTAAGAGGCGTGAACCTGTTTCAGCATGACGATGCCCCTGTGCACAAAGCGAGCTTGGACTGGAGAAGGTTGGACTGGAAGAACTCGAGTGTCCTTTACAAAACCCTGACCTCAACCCCACTGAACACCTTTTGGGATGAACTGGAACACCGACCGCACCCCAGACCTCCTCACCTAACATCAGTGCCTGACCTCACTAACGCTCTTGTAGCTGAATGAACACAAATCCCCACAGCCATGCTCCAACATCTAGTGGAAAGCCTTCTCAGAAGAGTGGAGCGCATTATAACAGCAAAGGAGGAATAAATCGGGAATGGGATGTTCAACAAGCACACGAGGTGTCCACAAACTTTTGGCCATGTAGTGTGTGTGTAAGTGTCAAAGCACACAAAGCACCCATAAAGAGAGGGATGCTTCAGGATTTAACAGTACATGAAAACCACATGTTCTTGACTGTTACTTTCTAAACCCTACTGAGTACACTTATTTAACATGGTTACATTTTCGACAGGAAATGGAAGCGACTGCATTATGATTTACGTAGCCTTGAAGAACAGAACTTTAATTAGATGAATAATTATTATTAAGTTTTCTAAAGGTCCAGTAAACATAAAACCAGGTTCCTCTAGAAGTAACGGCAAAGAACTTTTAAAGGCCCTTACTTTCCTAAACCTATATGAGAACACCCCCAAGAAAAATTACCATTCCTGCTGTTCTATTACACTGCCGAAAACATTTTGGCAAGTGAAAAAATATCTCGTCTGATATCTCCTGTTTAGATTATAATAAACCGAATATAAGAGTTTTAGAATTTCAAGATCTTGTTTTTTTGGCAGATCATTTTTGCGAATTGTAATCATTTCATAAAGTAGCGAAATTAATGAAAGATTTCAAGCTCAATTTTGAACTTGGTGAAAAGAAAAGATCTAGAAATAAGTTTAATAATATTATATTTGGTTTAGCATAATATAAAAGAAAATACTAAACTACCTTTTCATGTATTGATTGGGTAAAACTATTAATATGCAATATACTGTACATAATGTAAATACCATGCCTAATACACAACACACCCCCTCTGTCTGTATCTGCCCTTAATTCTCAAATTTAGACGTTATCCTTGTACTTTTCATGTAAAAGAAGGCGTGTGTGTGGTCAGGAAAGAATCTCAAGATCAACATTAGCTTAAAATCATGCAACACAATCCATCCACCCATCTTCCATGCTGCTTGTGCTACACAGGGTCATAGAGGAGCCTGGAGCGCACAACTACTCGTGGCACAAGGCCTGGATGGTGCGCCGATCATTCACAATACGGACAAATGCCGATCAGCCTACATGTCTTTGGACTTGGGGAGGATGCGCAGGCGACCCAAACGGGAGGTGGGATTTGAACCCCCAACCCTGGAAATACGAGGCAAACCTCTAGTCCCCCGCCTCCTGCAATACAATACAATATGATATGCAGTCCCAGAGTCTGTACTCTAGAATTGAGTCCTCCATCTTGAAGGATGCAGGTCCTATTTTTCTGCTAATTGATAACGAATAGGTGAGGATTCATCTCCCCAGTGCACTAGAACCAGATGCGGGTTGGGCCTGATCGAGGATTTATCACAACGTGCTGGTAAACATGAAAACACTCAAAATCATGTCTAAAGATGTGTTAAGCATCAACTGGACCATTATTCATTCGGAATCTGATTTTACATTGAGTAACACAATGCACAATTTATACCAGTCTGATGAGAGAACCACGGTACCTTAATCTTACCGATTCATGAATAACGGTTTGTGGAATAATTCTAACCCTCCCTCATATCAAAGGTCATTAAATACGTAATCATGAAAATATGTGTGGCATCACCTGTAACTTGATTCTCTTGTTCGGTGCAGGTGAATGAACAGTTTAAATAAGCCACGTTTCTCTACGTACTGCCCTTTTGCATGTGGATTCTCAAAGGAGGCGCGTATAAGCGCTCTCTCGCTGTCCTGGCCATGGTTCTGTCCATGTCGTCCTTTGTGTCTCCCCCACCTGCACCTGATCCTCCCCACTCATTTCAATTCCTGTCCTGTTGTCATGGCCACTGTTGCCAAGGAGAGGGGGACTGTATGAAAAAAAAAAAAAACAGGGATCTTGAACCAGGGATCTTGTATCCTTGATATTTAATTCATTAACCGAGACACTGATATTTATACGTAGAAAACCGAGAGCATGCAATTGAGTTGGGGGGAAAAAAAGACAAACACTTGATTCAAAATAGTGGCAATGGCAACAAGAAAATGACCGAGAAATGATAGCATTGTTTTTGTACAGATTTGTATTTTATCTTCTTTCTTTTTTTTCTTTTTTTAAATGATTTGCACTTTTAGCACTTTAAATTAAAATCAAATGTACAGTGGTCACAATAGCTGATGAACAATGTGTGAAGTGTTTATCATCTAAAATAAACTGAAAAAGAAAAACACTTTATAACTCTTTTCTACAAAAACAAAACACTTGGTTTAAATGAAAATAAAATAACAATACAAAAGTCATATAATCTTACAAAAACACTCACCAACAATGATCATAAGCAATTTCTGCCATTTTTTTTAATAACTTGTTTTCTCATTCTTTGAAAAGTCATTTTAGAAAAAAAAAAAACACCCAGCCACAAACACACACACATAATTGAACTGTTATTTTTATGGCCCCTTGATTGCTTTTGTGCTAACTGATCCATGTCCACATCATGTGCTCACCCTCCCTCTCTTGTTTCACTGCCTCTCACTGGCACTCCTCACATTTGTTTCTGAAGAACTGGGTGGTGTTGGCAAGTGCTTTCTGTTCTCCGGAGATGGCAGCAACTGGCACCCCGGACACCTTTAAGGTTGTTCAGTAGACGATCACATCTCTGACTGACCGACAGTTAAATCGACGCCATTTTATTGTCCAGAAGAGCAGCTTCTAGTCTTTGTCTGTCCTCAAGTGGCCTGAAGTTCGGCGTCCTGGCTGCGTATTCCTGCTTCTATTGACAATACTCTTCAGCACACAAGAGGATCCTCTCAACAGCCTGGGAGACTGGACAGACGTCATCCACTTCTCCACACCTGCATGTCTGAGCCGTCTCAAGAGACAGCAAAATTTCAACATTTAACAGTGGGACCTCCTCATTGTGATGTTCGCGGACATTGTATTTACTCCTTATCGACTTCAGTCTTGAATTCTTTTATTGTTTGTAGTTTTTAAGGATATTAGATGGTCACTTGGATGAAATCCAACTTCAGTGGTATCAAATTGAATCTACCTGACCCAGCTGAGTAAGGCAACACCAAACCAGGAGAGCAATATTGTTCTGCTGACAAGTTGGATCTTTTTTTCTTCTTCTTCTTCTTTCTCTTACATACAAGGGGGTGCGAAAAGAATCTTTACTCCATATAGTGATCAAAACTTTTCTTCTGGTTCTCCGGGCACGTTGTGGAACGTGTCCGCTACGGCTGAGTTGTGACAAACAATAGCACTGGACTGCTTCTTAATAATTCATTACATCAAAGAAAGCTGGCATGGTAAAGAACTGAAGGAGAATAGCAGCGAAGGAAAAGCATATGAAAAGTTGTGTTGTGAGGCTTGGATATAACTCGTCTGAAGATATCTTCCAGAAAGGAGCTTCCTGAAGAGAAACGAACAACCTGACGAGCAGTTGGAGGAGGAACCGAAGAGGAAATCAGACAAGTAGCCCTAGCTGGATCTGCAGCAGGAGAAAAGGTGTCGTCCCGGTTGTGGCCCGACGGGTGGTACAGAGACAGTAGCATCATGGTGAATACAGGTATGCAGCTGATCAGCTTCACCTGCGCCGTTACCGGCTGGGTCATGGCTATCGCCGTGACTGCGCTGCCCCAATGGAAGGTCACAGCCTTCATCGGACCCAACATCCTCACTTCGGAGATCGTGTGGCAGGGCATCTGGATGAACTGCATCTACCAGACCACTGGGCACATGCAATGCAAGACTTATGACTCGTTGCTGGCGCTGCCGCCAGACATCCAGGCGGCCCGCGCTCTCATGTGTGTGGCCATCTTCCTGGGCTGGCTGTCCTGCACGGTGTCCTGTTGCGGAATGAAGTGCACCACTTGCGCCGGGGATGATCGCCATGCCAAGGCTGGCATAGCGCTCTCCGGCGGGGTGCTCTTCATCCTAACAGGCCTGTGTGTGCTCATTCCCGTGTCCTGGACAGCCAACACAGTGGTGCAGGACTTCTATAACCCCAACGTTCCCATCCAGAGGAAGCGCGAGTTGGGCCAGGCCATCTATCTGGGCTGGGCGGCCGCTGTCATTCTCATCATCAGCGGCATTGTCCTGAGCACCACCTGCTCCTACATCGAGAAAGGACACTACAGACGTGGCTACATGGGCCGCAGCTTTGCTAATTCCAGACCGTCCCCACTGGATCCCCCGAAACCCATCAGCACCAACAGCATACCCCTTAAAGAGTATGTCTAAGGTGCAAGGCAAGCAATGGAATTTCCATAAGACTTGAATGGAGATTACAGCGGGGTACAAGAGGGGCAGTTATGTAAAATACACACAGTGGAAGCTCTAAGTTTGGAGAGATGGTCCTGTAGTGTTGTGTCTTTTTAGAGGTAGCGTTAAATATTTCTACTGTTTTTCTACTTCTCACTACTATGATGCTCTCACAGGGGTGTACAGTGATGACTGCACTACATATTATCTGATTTATTCATTATTTTAAAATATTAAGTTTACTTTGGAAGTTTCTAAAGGAAGATTCCTACTTTTTGTCCTAGTGTTTATGTGAAATGTGTGTTTCGAAAATATAATTAAAATGGTTTGAAACTACTTTGAAATCTGATTTCCTCCCCCTCATTCCTGAACACCTCATACATGAAGTAAACAAAACACTGATACATGCACATTCTATGATAAATAACACAACCAAATCAGTTAGTGTAACCACGCTTTCTCTGATTAAAGTGATTATATATTCATTCATTACTGAATACACTGAAAAGTGTGTGTTAATGTGTATACATGCGATGGGAAGAATGCAGCATCAAACCAAACAAGTCTTTTATTAAAATCACTACAGCTGTAGAAAAAATAAGAAAAGAGTGATCCTGTGTAAGTCCATAAAAACAGAATCGATTCAGGATGCTGTGATGCTCCTGTTGGGAATTCTTCGCAGGAACAAACTACGATTTAATTCCTGTAAACTACCAAAAGCAAGTTCATGCAGCGGTTGTAATCCGAGAGGATAAGGGTTACTGGAGTTTCCATCTGGTTATTAAGGCTCAGAGTGACACTGGGATATATTTCTTCCAATCAGGACATGAAGTACATGACGTAAGATGAGAGCACATCCAGAAATCCACACATCGAGGCATTGCTTAATCAGATTCCATGAAGAAGGACACTTGAAAGAGTGCATCTTAAACAACAACGACAACAAAATAGAAATAATAACAATAATGAGAACAGTATATTACACATTAAAAGATTATCTTATGTACAATACAATGTAAACAATTAACTGAACAAACACAATTATAGCGGCCATCCGGCAAGAAGGATTACCTGAAATTCTGTCCTCTCCTCTCTGCGAATCTAAAGATGTCCATCTCTTTGGTGCTGTCTCTAGGAGTGTAAGATCATCCGGCTTCAGTAGCTGTAACAGGTTCTTCCTCTGGATGCATCTGAACACAAAGCTAAGGACCACTACATAGGCCTCATACCTAATACAACAGGGTTGAAGTGAATCCTAGCCCAGTGGTCAGTTAAGGTTCTGGGTTACTGATCGGAAGGTTGGGGTTCAAACCCCAGCGCTGCCAAGCTGCCACTATAGGGCCCTTGAGCAAGGACATTAACTGTCTCCATCTGCCATCATGGCTGACCCTGCGGAGCCCTAACCTCCTAACATGCCGGGATATGTGAAGAAAAGAGATTTCACTGTGACCAATAAAGACTCATTAAACACTAGGCATGTAGCAGAATACACCCTGTATATTCAAATATTAGGCTCATTATTTATTGGAGCCATAGAACTTTTTTCCCCAGAACATATTAAGTCCAAGTGAACATTATTTATAAGCCTATCAGTTTTTGACTTATTGAGATTTTTAGTTTTTGAGTCGAGTTACCAAATCACATTCTCGTTCCATACGACGACAGGGCTTCCGTAGTCTCTTTATGTAACCAATTAGAGTGTTTTCTAATTGCCATGGTTGTGATGTGCAACTTGTACTGACTCTGCAGCACCCCGTAGAAAGTAAAGAGCTGGAGGAAACATGAGTAAACAAGAGTGTCAGATCTAGGATACTGCATCCGATAGTAGCGTTCCGTGTCCTGTAGCCACTCCAGCATGTCGGCGATAGAGGGCGAGAGAGCACATCTGGCCACACATGTGCTAATAGGAAGTAGGTCAGAGTTTTGTTCATACATCTGGAAAACAGCAGCCACTTGCTTACAGACTGAATCTCGCACCAAACCAAGAGCATTCCTGTGAAAAACAACAAACCATGCTTTCAAGGTGAGTACAATGTATGTGTGTGTGTGTGTGTGTGTATATATATATATATATATATATATATATATATATATATATATATATATATATATATGAGCTGCAACAACTAATCGAACGAATCTCATTATGGATTAGTTGGTCTGCCACGCAGTACATTTACTCCCTACATTACTTCTGTTCAGAAAATACGCTTCGGAGAGTAAATACTAAAGTTGTGTCCCAAAGGACGAACCGTACACTTACACTATGCACTGCATACTACCATCTAGTGCAGTGTTTCTCAACCTGGGGTCCGCGGACCCCTATTGGTCAGTGGTGTAATTGCAGGGGGTCTGTAGGCAAGTTTTTAAAATGTTTAAATATTATTATATATATTTTTTTGTTAAATGTATAAAAACTTATTCAAATGAGATGTTTTAAAACGAATCAATTTGGTTATTCGCAAATATCACGTTAGCTGAGCTGACGATCGTTCATCGATGGATTTATTTTAAATTGATTTACAAACAAAATTATATAATTTTCGTGGTAGGCAAGTTCAAGCGTTGCCTTGATGGATAAAATAAACAAAAGATAATTCAGAGAGTCAAATTAAATGTCACACCAGCAATCAAATGTAATTAATAAATAAATAAATAAATAAATAAATAAATAAATCTTGAAATGTTTTGATTAAATTTTAATGTTAATATTACTCATGTTAAATATTACTAAAATAAAGCAACATATATAGAAATGACTGTTTATTACATGGCCTATAAATTATCGTGAAGTGAGGGGGTCCTTTGTGGATTGTTCGAAATATGCCGGGGGTCCAAAGCTCACAAAAGGTTGAGAACCACTGGTCTAGTGTATGAATTTTAGAAAGGTAATATCGTCTCAAATGGAACACATTAGTTTTTTTTACTAACCTTGAAAGTTTGCCCCGCCCCCTCCACGATTAATCGGAAAAATAATCGGCCAACTAATCAATTATGAATTTTAAAAATAATAATAATAAATAATAAAAAATTTGCTATACATTTAAAGAAAGACAACTCACACTTTCTCACTTAATTCCCCCAGGACTGTGTCTACAGCATTTAGGAGTTTGTGCTGAAGGCGCTCTGGAAGGTTTGGAAAAGTACTGAGTGGAGTGTTTGCAATTTCAGTGCTCTTTAGCGCCCTCAGCTGTTCTGCCAGGTTCCCCAAGGAACTCAGCAAAGGCGTACATTCCTCAAGCGCTCCCTTCCAAACAGTCTGATTCGCCTTTAAACTCTGAAAGCATTTTCTGAGCTCTTGCTGAAACTGCAACAGTGCTGGCTGAGACATGACTACACACACCCAGCTAAAACTAACGACTGATTAAACGGATACCACCCTAATCATTGTATCACTAACTATCACCCAGTTAATCCGTGTAAATGCAAATGAGCTACATCATATGAAAACTCGGACATCAACCATTCACTACCTTTATAAACACTCTTCACATACACGCATGGGCGCATGTGATACTTCCTGTTATTACACTGTACGCCACAAATCCCACCAATCCAAATTAGACATCTACAACGTATTGCAATAAGCTCTGTTGTGATTGGTCAATCTGTCTTGGCCGTAGGAACTGGTGTCTGAATCAGAATCAAACTGCCTAGTCGATTCTGATTCAGTTGAGTCAATTTTGAGAGTCAATTCTCACACAATGTCGTTCACAACAAACTTGAAAAAGAGCTAACGTTTTACACGAGCTCTGCAGATAAACTGGGAATTAAAAACAAAACAAAACGCAAAATTTAAATTCGTGGAAACAAATCTGTCAGTTTAGTTAGCTGTTCTGTTCGACGCTTAATGCCTGGATTTGAAGAACCGATTCACTTTTTATTTTAAACGGACCGGATTTATGACGTAACCCAAAAGCGGGTCGCTTATTGGTCGAAATATTTCAGCGACTGAATTTGAAAAGCTTCTCGCCAGTCGCTGTAGTGTTGGGGTTACCTCGGAAAGCGACAGTAAACTGAATTAAAAAGAGTAAATAAACCTCAACAGGTAATGGGGAAAAATTATAACGATGTAAGAGAAGTGGTTTCCCGTGACCATGGACTTTTTTATTATTGCTCGACATTGTTTTTGAAAACTCGAAAGCGAGCTATCTGTAACATTATGTGTTTTGCTTCCAGGAACAAAATGGCGCCCAGGAAAAGAGCCACTAATGCTAAGAACAAGAAGAACCCCAAGATGCCGAAACTTGAAGCTTTTCTGCTCGACTTTGATGATGAAGGTGAGCTCATGAGCTCATTTACACCCCTTCCTTCTTTCCCTCATCTAACACTTTTAACATGTCATCAAGTGCAGATGCCATGTAAGGAGGTCCACAGGTCCTTCTTCTTTCATTTTAAATCCACTTTTATTATTCCTATGTACACGTGTATACTGATTAATGAAAGGGCCCAACATTCAAAATATAATATCCATCCATCCATCCATCTTCTACCGCTTAATCCTTTTCAGGGTCACGGGGAACCTGGAGCCTATCCAAGGGGGCACAAGGCGGTACACCTGGACAGGGTGCCAGTACATCGCAGGGCACAATCACATACACACTCACACACCCATTCATACACTACGGACCCTTTGGACACGCTAATCAACCAAGCCTACCATGCATGTCTTTGGACTGGGGTTCGAAACCCTGCCCCTGCATGTGCTTTATGGGTTTCCTTCAGGTACTCTGGTTTCATCCCCCGATCCAAAGACAAACATTATTGGCTGATTTCTAGATTGTCCGTAGTGTGTGTGTGTGTGTGTGTGTGTGTGTGTCCACCCCGTCCAGGGTTTCCTCGTTCTTGTGCCCAGAGTTCCCTGGGGTAGACTCCAGGCTCCCTGCGATCCTGTGTAGTATAACTCATACAGAAAATGAATGGATAAAGACATCATCCTTGTATTGACACTTTTTGTCAACCTTCTGTTCCCATCCGTTAAAGGAAATGTCCACTGTGGACACATGAACCAAGTTTATATTGAAATATTTGTGATGTGTTCAGTGATCTGGTGCGAATCTGTCGGTTAATGCTATCATTTCATTATTCTTTTGAGAAGTTCGGATCGTGTGTCTCACTGACCTACCTAGCACGGTTGGGGAGGACTTAAACGATCTCAAACATAAGTGATCCTGACAGGCTTTGCTGCTAGATCCTAAAAGAAAAAAAGGCAAGACCTTCTCTCTCACCCATTATTTTTTCAGTGATGTTCAACATCATATGAATGAGAGATCCAACATACGAGACCGCAAAAGTTCGACTTGACTGGTACAACCAGTCGCTCCAGGATTTCACCATTGTTCGATGGCAGAAATGAACACCAAATCAATCAAGCGCTGCAATTCTCATAGGATTTAGAAATGTTTCGGCATGTGACGTCATCACAACGTGCTTTCGGTAAAGCCCTCTTCGATTCACGTGCGTTGAACATGAGCACAGCGAAAAGGTCTCATTTACCAACAGACACCACCGTGAAAGCGTGTGCAAAACAATTTCATGTTCTTACAATTTCAGACTCGACTAGTTTTCTGAACGGGGGAAAACGAGCACAAAAACGGTTTCTATGGTGAAGTCAGTGAGAATATGTCGATGACGAGGATAATGTTTTGTACTATCGACGTGATGCTGGTTTAAAGATGGCTTTAACGTAGGGTGGTTTCTTTAGTGAGACACTGAAGACTGATTGTTCATTTAGTCCGTCCTGCATGATATTCTTTATGAAAGCCCCAGGTGTCTTTGGTAACCGTTGTCCTTCAGTGCCAAAACTTTTTTTTTCCCCCCCTGCGCAGTAAATACAATTGTTAAGAGGTTGAATGAGAAGACCAATAACCTTCTAAAAGATGCAGACAACCTGTACAACATGACTCTGATCAAGCTCCCCATGGCAGTGCGACAGATGAGCTGGATTCAGTATTATGGTACGTGTCTAATATCCTACTGTTCCTTTCACCAACTGCTTGCTTATACAATTTGCTGCGTGTGCTGCATGATCGTGTTACAGGAGTAATCAAAATGTTTCCTCCATCTGCTTATTAGAGTCTGAAAAGCCAGAAACACCAGTGGATGAATCAAAGGTAAGTCTGCTTTACGTGTAGCTGTAGGTTCTCAGCCTGAGGTGGGGATGGGGTCGTAGGTTTATTCCAACCTGTTACTCATAATGTACTGCTATGCATATGAGCTTGATTTATGTAATATTTAATAATTATAACTGTCAGATTATTATTATTATTACTATTAATACACTTTTGTTAGCCTTTATTTAATTCTAAGCTCCTCTTAAGCCCATTTTACACCAAAAAACAAAACCACCCCCCCCCACACACACTCCCCCCCGATTAATCAAAACAAACCTTTTCAAAAAAATTAAAAAAAAAAAAACCCCCCAGTGTCGGAACAGCAAGGCCAATTCTGTTTTTTTTTCGCTGTTCGTCGAAGAATTTCAGTTTGAAAATGAACGAGACGACAGCTCAGAATGTCAGCTTTCGTTTCCTCATGTTTACATACATGTGTTAAACAACTCAAAACATGGCACCAGCTCATAACTGATCTCTGGTCTTCTTCCTTTTTTTTTTTTTTTTACGATAAACCAACCAATAAGGTGTGTTCACAGGTGAAGCCTAAACCTTAAAGCAAGAGTAGACATTCAGAGCTGTTCATTCTTTTAACAAGCAGTCGAACAGGGCAACACACCTGGGCAACGAGAAACAGTTGTGTTCCAATATTTTTTGGTCACTTAAAAAAAAAGACAGAAAGAGAAACCGTGTGTGGGTTCGAACAAAAGGTGCCATTGTTTAATAGATGTAAAGATCAGGAAATGAAAGCCGAGGTTCTGGTCTTCAATGCATAGGGAAAACAGAAGAATTGGCCTGGCTGTTCCAATACTTTCGGAGGATGCTTTAAATATATACGTGCTTGTTTTGATTGGTGCAGTCATGGTTACTAGCTAGAAACACTACAAAATACAATAACCGTGTTCTATATTGCAGTGTGCGCGCGTTGATGTTGCTTAAAATGCAAATTTTATGAAAGTTCAGTCACAGAGGCGAGAAGTGACCATTTGAATCTCTGGATGAATGAACTTTACGTTAAATTATATTATTTATCATTATTTACAAATATCTGCAAATTTCTTTTACCAAACCAGTGCATTGGTCATGAGAATTTTGAGCCTTGACACTGGGCTCAGTGGCCAAAAAAACAAGTTTTACAGCATTGATCAACTTATAATTGTACTTTCTGTCAATTATTTTCATTGGTCAAATGCAGCAAAAGGAGGAAGCTGCTCAGGTGGAGCTCACCATCGCTCAGGATCATACCATCCCCCCCAAATCTGCCAAAAAAGGTGACTGACTTTTTTCATTTTTTTTTTTCTCTCCCTCCAACCTCTGCTGTTTTGGCTATTTGTATCCTGATATGAATCGTATCAGATCTTTTTGTCCCTATTTGTAGATTCAAAGAATAGTGAAAAGTCTGAGGATGAAGAGAATTCTGTGCCCAAGTCTACAACCAGAAAGGTAAACGCTATCGATTCTGCCCCTCGTACCCTCTTCGCTACTCTCACCCTCTTCGCTACAAAACATCTTCCATTTTTGCTGCTTACAACAGGGAAGAAAGAAAGCACCATCGACTACCAAGAAGGCCAAAGCTCTCTCTCTGAGCAAGCAGAACGGCACGATTAGAAAGTAAGTTATGTTGCTCAAGTTATGTATTTATACATGCATTCACCAGTCACTTTATTAGGATATACCAGCACATTCGTGGGATTATCCAATCATATAAGGGCAGCAGAATGCATAACATCGTGCAGATATAGATCATTCAGTTTCACACCAGAACTGAGGATTAAGGTACGTTCACAGCGACAAAGTGACCGGAGATCATTCATTTTCAACAAGAGCTAGAGACTAGATGTGGGCGTGTCCAGCGACGCGGCAACGGTGAGAAAAGTTTCATTTTATGCGAATTTGAAGCGACTCGGTGGAGCGTGTACCAACGGGAGTGAAGACAGTAGAGCGGACGTGATCCGTGATGCCTGTGTGTCCGAATTGTTTCGTGGATCCAGAAAGTCCGGCACTTGCACTTTCGCCGCAGATAGACAGACGACCTCAGTGGTGAAGAGCTCACGCTGCGTCTCCTTCATCTCGTAGGATATGATGCATTTATACACCGGTGACTTTTATATACGAACGCTCTCCCTCCAGAATGTTTCGTTCTAGCGTTAAGAAAACTGGTTTGCAGTCAAAAGTCGAATGCTAGTTGTGCCTCCTATTGACAAATGTTACTATGGCAAACAGTAGTAGGAATAGTACAGCGGCTTGATGAAATCACTGCGTGTGTGAACGTATCCTTAAGTATGATCTCGGTGAGTTTGACCATGCCGTGGTTGTTGGTGCCAGGTGGGCTGGTTGGAGTATTTCACAAACTGCTAATCTCAGTTAGTTAGAGAGGTCAGAAGAGAATGGTTCAGGCTGACAGGAAAGTTATGATCGCTCAAATAACCACTGTTTACAGTAACGGTGAGCAGAAAAGCATCTGTTACTACTGTCAGCCAAGAGCAGAACTCTGAGGCTACACCGGGCTCTGGCTCTCAGAAACTAGATGGCTGAAGATTGGAAAAAGACCAGGGAATGTTGTTTTTCCAATCTTCAGCTGGATAATTGCATGAACGAGCGAGTGTACATGTATTATTCAAGAGTCTCAATTCATTTCAACTGTGAAATATTAATCAACAAATATCTTTTCTCTCTCACTGTATGGTACATCGTACGTTTTAGAGAAGAGAAAGGAACTACACCGTGATTTGTTATTTGGCATTTACCCACAAAGTGAGTGAATCAAGAATGTTTTTATTGATTCATTCTGTCTGTCTCTGTCTGTGAAGATCCACCAGGAAGCCCCTGGTCACCCCAGCCAGAAACTTCTTGGACTCGTCCATCATAGGCCCAACTCCACTCATCACACCCCGATTTGACTCCAGGTAACTCCCAGGATGGAAACTGCCTTTTGCTTTTGGCTTAATCTAAATTATTTTCAGTACACTGGGTTTAATGGGCTTCTGCCCTACTGTGGTAGTTTATTTATTTATCTGGATCAATGATTAAGGACATATTGATGACCAGGCTGTTACCACCCTGGTGTTGATCATTTTCTTAGAGCATCCCATTGTGTTTTATTCACTTTATACCACAGCAGTTTGCCAATTATACATTTTTAAAAATGTCTTAGTGTTGTGTGTGTGTGTGTGTGTGTACACGTTTTAAACTCCGCTAGAGACATTCATTCTGTCACCAATCTTTCTTTTTTTTTTTTTCTTTGCCTTTTCTCTCAAATCGAGTTTGTCAGATAAACTAGAGTGCAAAGCCCTTTGTCCTGAAGACTCCTTCCATGAATATGAAATAAATTCTTCTTACAGGATCTCGATCACAGCAACAATATGTTTAACGGTTAAAGGTGCATTAGTAAATATTAATTAGGTGGCTCGATATTGAAATGATTCCTGCCTATGTTCACAAATCTCCACCCCCAAGATCCGCTGTGCCTTGTAGAGCGTCTATAAAATGACCGACAGAAGGCGGATCCACACACGCGCACACGAGCCTTCCGGACAGGAAGTCAGTTTTCCAAACGGATTTTCTCTGAAACTTTTGCTAAGGCCACAGCTTAATGTGTTGTTTTTAAATCGTGTTCAATATATTTTCCGTGGCTATTTGGAAGGAGTTAAGCTGAAAGATTGACTCTTGCACCTTTTTTAAATAATAATTAAAAAAAAGCTTATTTTTTGACTTGATTTTATATGTGTCATACAGGTCCCTGTGAATGAGCTGTTACAAGAGTCGATGACGTATTCTAACGAGCATTAATATAAACCTGTGATTTACCTTGCACCGACAACTATCGTCAGACCTGCTGCTATAGAAAATGAATCAACAACTTCTGACCAATCAGAATGGAGAATTGTTGTGTTGTAATTAAGGAGCAACACTCTCCAGACCACGTGGTTGTACTTTTGGTTTGGTGCGGCACGACAGAAAGTGGAGTGTTTGCGTAGAACTGCATTTTGGACTATGTTCTTCTGCTTGTACCACAGAGATTTGCCACTGATTACAGTTTCATTTATTAACGATCGACGCGTCGCACATTTGAATGGTTTCGAGTCCGCATGAATGAGTTGTTCCTATCGAAACAATAGAAGAAGCACATTAATATTAGCCTATTGTTCATGGTCCAGTTAGAACAGCTGTCTGAGCCGTGCAGCGATACAAAAGTAATGCACACATCCTGACCAATCAGATGCCAGAATTCAGTCGGTATAATAAAATAAAAGCCACATGATTTGTGTAATTTAATTAAACCCGTGATTTGCGTTTTAGCCGTTTTAACGCCACTCAAGTTTGTACTGTTTGAATTGTTAATAATGTGTGTTTATCGTGCTCTCGCAAGGTTGCCCAAGACCCCAGCAATACGAGTTCCTCGTCACAGAGAGAAGGTGTACAGCATCTCTGTGAATGGCTCTCCCATCGCTGGAGGCACAGAGGATATCATCATCAATGTCCCTCTGGGCAACGGAGAGGTTAGTGCTTTTTCCACCGTAAAGTAAAACTCCCACAGTGAGAAAAACAGGAAGTGGTGTTTTCTGGAAAGGGAAGCAGAATGTAGATAAAGACTTTGGCTTCGTGCACATACACACGATGCCACATTCACAAACGGTGATCACAGCTGCTCGTGTGTTTTCAGTGCATTCAGCTGCTGGCCAGCGAGATGGACTCTGTTGATCTGAGTCAGCTGGACGAGAAGGCCATTCACAGCATCAGACAGCTGCAGGTACACCTTCATCATGTGAGGGTATATTACACAATTCTCAATAAAACAAACACAAAACAAACGTCTTCTCCCCCCCCCCTTTTTTTGTTTGTGCAGAATCGTCTCACAGCTCTCTGTGGAACCTCAAAGTGAAGAGACGAAACATGATCAACTTTTCCACAGCTTTGTATACGCCACCCTGTATTTTCAATATTTCTGTTTATATCTCAGATTTTTCAGTTGTTGTTCGGTTTTATATTTGTTAATCTCATGCCTTTTTTTTTTAAATTTCATCTCTTTTACCCGTTGTGTATTGTCATGGGCATTTTCTCACTGTACGTCTAGTCAGAGTGGTCAGTGTACTGTTCAGTTATGCATTTTATTTTGTAAATATGATCCAAAAATGTTTCTAGAGGATTTTTTTTGTATTGAAATGTCATTTTCATGATATTTATCTGTAATTCTGCTGTTTTTCTTGAGGAGCAGAAGTACTGCGTGTGTCTCCCAGAGAGAGGACATGTCACTACAGTCTTTTAAATGAATTTGTCTGACCTTATTCAGTCCCCTCTGAAAGTTTTGGAGCAGCTAGGACAACTCTATTGTTTTCTCTATACCTTGAAGACATTTGGGTTTGAGATCAAAAGATAAGAGACACTAGATCAGAATTTCAGCTTTCATTTCCTCACATTTACATCTAGATGAGTTAATCAACATAAAACCTGTTCCAGAAGGATCCATGCTAGCCCAAGCCATGACACTACCTCCACCATACTTCACAGATGTGCTTATGTTTTTGGATCAAGAGCAGATCCTTTCCTTCTACACATTTTTGGCTTTCCATCACTTTTCTAGAGGTTCATCCTTTTGTTTTTGATCCTTTTTTCTCAGCTTCAAAATCGCTTGCTTTTTCTCCCAGAGGCAGCTCTCTGCTCTTAATGTAGGTTTATCCGTTTTAACAACAAATGCAGTCTTCACAGGTGAAACCTAGGGCTCAATGTATCTTTTGATCTCAAACCCAAATGTCTTCAATGTATAGCAAAAGCAATAGAATTGGCCTTGCTATTCCGATACTTTTGGAGGGGACTGTATAATAATTGAATATGTAGGACATTTAAATCAAGCTTGTCTCGTTGTGGATAACATCCAGCTATGTGAACACTGTGTATAGACGAATTCCAGCATATAAACAGCATTTTAAAGCAAATGCCAGCTTTGTTGTGATTGCTGCCACATTAAAGTGGCATTAAAAGAAAAAAAGTCTCAATACTCAACTTGATTTGATCATCTGGTTTGCTCAGCAGTACGTTTGTGATGTGCAAACCATCACTTTGTGGTTTTTAGGCTATAAGAAGTAGCAGTTACACTTGTCAAATGTGAACTCTTTTTAGCAGGAAACTTTCCAAAGTCAAACAAACTCAATATTAAGTCCTCATTTAAAAAAGTTGACCTCACACAAGAGGTACATTTGAACCATCAGAATGAAGGATTTCTCATCTTCAGTGTCCAGACTCAGTGATTGTTTATTTTATTTTATTTTTTATATTAAATCAAATCTAGGCATGTCATGGGACTTTATGAGCATAAAGTTAAAAAAAAAAATAAAAATCTGTAGCCTTTGATCACTAGTTTGACATGTTCCTTAGAAGAGGGGTGGTAGAGGTGTTGAAGTAACTTGCTTCAAGTATTTATGCTCTCTAGATCTTCTTGGTCAGCCGTTTGTGTAGTAGCATCTGAGGTGATTCGATTCATAACTTTTGTTTACTTCTTTACGAAATAAAATCCGCTGTTTTTTTTTTTGCCTTATCCATAATGAGAACATGCATGAATAGCAGTTGGTAATCCAAAATTTGTTGAAAATTTGCCAAGATTAAACAAATTTTTATTACAACAAAAAAAAAAAGCAGATCAATTAAAATAATTTCAGCAAAACAGACTCTTCAAATCTTAGAGGCTCCAGATTCTTAAGTAGTGGTGTTGGGCTGTTTACTCCTGAGGAGCATGTTGAACATTAGGACCTGCTTCCAAACAGCCAACTGCATCTGCTGCATCACGGACACGTGTAACACGCTCGGACGGCTGTGGCATGGTCTGGATTCAAACGCTGTGCAGTTTGTGTAACGCTGTGCAATGACGAACACAACACGTTGATCTCGTGCACATTACGAAAAACAACAATGGGAGTTAATTCAACATGAAATGAGCGATGTTGATGGGAAGATGATGAGAAACGAAAGGCGAGATATGCATCTAATCATATACAAGTGTACAGGAATGAGTCCAATTTGAGGGCTAAAGTCGATCACAATAGATGAATGTCTTAACTGGTTTTAAGATTGACAAGTGGCTTCTGGAGCATTCGCTCTGACCCAGTCTGCAGAGTTTCCCCCTAAACACATCACCATGTCCTGGAGGAGACCCGTGAGCTCAGGTAGCTCTTTAGCACAGGAGGCTTCTGCGGGGACAAAGAGAATCACAAATCCCATGTAATTACACAACAGTACACATCATGGCTTATAAATGATGCGCTCTCATTTTACTTACCATTCACAGACTTTTTCCTAAGCGCGGACTTCGGGACGTCATAGATGTTTTCAGTTGTTTCTGAGATGGGAAAGATCAAAGCAGATGGTGAGTGAATCAGTGAGAGGGAGTGGATGAGTGACTGAATGAGGATGTGAGTGGATGGATGAGGGAGGGAGTGAATGAGCGAAGAAGTAAATAAGTGGATGATGAGAGTGAGAGTTGAGGTGGACACACCATGTTCTTGCTCACTGGCTCGCCGGTTTGATGGAGGTGTATCATAAATGACTTCCTCAGAATGTAGGGCTGCAAATACATTACACTGCTTACAAATAATAGAAATGACATTTTCTAGAATAAAAGTATTGAGATCAAACATTTTTATTGTTAGCGGATAGATATCTGTTAAATATCATTTTAACACCGAGCTCAAATTTACAGTCGGCCAAATCATGTCTGGGGTTTCATCGTCAGATCTGCACTGGAGTTTTGAGGCTACCGCTACTGGTGAGCAATGAAAGTTGAGTTTCGCACTGGAGCTACAAGCAGGGGTTAATGATTAAAGAGATCCTGTGACATAGCCTCTTTATATAATAAGACCATCCTCCATCTTTGTTCCATGATACATCTGAGGCATCTTGGGGTGTTAATATTATACTTGGACGGTTGGAATTGGTAACAGATACAGTACACTAAATGGCTAAAGGTTTGTGGAAGCCAGACCAAATCACATTCATAGGTACTTCTTGAACGTCTCGTTCTAAATTTTTTCCAATTTTGCTTTTATAATGCGCTCCACTCTTCTGAGAAGGCTTTCCACTAGATTTTGGGGCGTGGCTGTGGGGATTTGTGTTCATTCAGCTACAAGAGCGTTAGTGAGATCAGGCACTGATGTTAGGTGAGGAGGTCTAACCCTAAGCAAATATCAGACGAATCTAGTCAAAACTACACTTTGGCTAAAAGTAAGCGTCCAAACTGCATTTTTGCCTAGCATAAAGAGAACGAATGCACCAACGTTTGCAAAGTGGTAGGACATCATAATCATTCTCCAGTTCAATCACTTCAGCCTTCTGCTTGACTTCATCCTCTGCGTAATGACTACTGTCAACATGAGACATGCCTGAGGTCATGAAGCAAAAGAAAATGTTAGCATCTATATCTAAATAAGCATCAATCCGGTCATTTACATCCAATTCGAAATGAAACTACAGTCATGGACTAGAATTGTTTATAGGATATAGTCAGAAATAGTTCTGTAAAACATACCAAGATCAATGTGGATATGTGCAGTCGTAGTTGGTATAACAGCGGCAGAGTTCATGCTGGGTGACCAGAGATAGGAGTCAGGTCCTGTACAGCGATGCTCATCACTCACCACTGACTCGGAGTTACTGATCATGTTGTATGGGCTCGACTGAGTTCTGTACATGTAATCTGGTGTGGTCTCCCTGCATGTGTACACACAAACATTTGGTCATTTTCATCTCTTGGCAATAACTGATGTCAGGGTGTAACAGTGGTAGTGCTAGTGTTACCAGCTTGAGTTCGGCTCAGTGTTGTTATACACATGATGGTTCATTGCTTGCAAAAGCTGGCACATCCACTTCTGCCTGAGATCCGCTGTTTCTGCAGCCTGTTGGTCAATACTTCAACTTAATTAAATTAATACTTAATCTATAGAACACATACTGTGCAATAAAAACCTCACATTTTTACATTTACCAAAACTTATTTGTAACATTTACCCAAGGTTATTTGTAACATTTTTACATTTACCCAAGGTTATTTGTAACATTTACCCAAGGTTATTTGTAACATTTTTACATTTACCCAAGTTTATTTGTAAACATGTTTACATTTACCCAAGTTTATTTGTAACATTTACCTAAACCGTTTTAACATTTACCTACGGTATTTGCCAGGTTTATGATACTAATTTACTATTGAAGATATACACTTTAGTAAAGCAAGGCATGATTCCAATTTTGCTCCTAAATATTTTGCTTAAACGTAATTAGTTATCAGTTTGCATTCAGTAGTCCATACATTCAATCCATACAAGAAGTACGAGATCAAACAAAACACAAGCGATCCCTGTTCCTTGTTCGAAACAGTTAGTAACGGTACTTTCCAAATAACTCGTACAGTAGAACGTGATTTTATAGTAGCTGCTAAATGGCTATAGACCACATCCTCAAACAGACACAGAAGAGCGGCATGGGAACTCACCAGGACTTTCCTCTTCCCGTTTTTCATAGCGATCTCAAAAATATAGTGTTTTTTCTTAGTCCACATTATCTCACGCACAGACTCAACCTGTTAAACACCAACCACAAAATAGTAACGTCTCAAAGACACAGCGATTATTTTATCATGACAGCTAAATAATGGGAGATCATTAACAGCTCAGATAGGTAATTATGTTTGTGTGACATGGAGAAGATGAAGCCACGACTTACCTCGATAAGGCAATACTGTCCTCTAAGGTCTGACTGTCAGAGAGGAAAAAAAAACCCCAGAACATTTTAATGGACTCTCTCATACTCTACATTTATTCCATCAGTTGGGACCATTTAAAGTGAGGTCCAAAATGAAATTCAGATGATCTCCCGCTTTCTCTAAATGTACAATGGATATAAAAAGTCTACACACCTCTGCTAAAATGGCGGTTTATTGGTGAAGTAAAATAATGACACCAATATCAATCATTTCTCACATTATATGTGAAATTGCTAAAAACAAAACAAACAAAAAAAAAAACCAACAGAAAAATTAAAAAAAAAAAGTACAATAACCAAGTTTCATAAGTGTGCACACCCTTAAACTAACACTTTGTTGAAGCGCCTTTTAATTTTATTGCAGCACTCGGTCTTTTTGGGTAAGAGGCTCTTGGTAAGAGGCTCTCAGTGTGGTACATCTTGACTTGGTAATATTTTCCCACTCTTTCTTACAAAAACATTCTAGATCCATTAAATCAGTATGGGCACCTCCTGTGCACAGCCCGCTTCAGGTCACTCCACAGATTTTTAGTTCGATTCAGGTCTGGACTCTGGCTAGGTCATTCAGATGAACTCAAGATTGGATGCTTATTAAGTCCCTTTTACTTAATTCTGACAAGACAGAAGTACTTCCACTAGGACCATATGTAGCTAGAAGTAAGCTCTTAATACATAGTAGCTCTGGATGTAAAAGACCATGGCGTGGTTATTGACTCCAGTCTTTCATTTGACACTCATGTAGATAATATTACTAGGACAGCCTTCTCTCAGAAATATTGCGAAGATAAGAAATATGTCGTCACTACACGATGCAGAAAAATTAGTTCATGCTTTCGTAACTTCTAGTTTGGATTATTGTAATACCTTACTGCCTGGATGTTCCAGTAGGTGTATAAACAAACTCCAGTTAGTTCAGAATGCATCTGCAAGAGTCCTTAAAAAAAACAGGAAGTACGACCACATCACCCCGATCTTATCCACACTACATCGTAATATCGAAGTGATTATAAAATACTACTACTGACCTATAAAGCACTAAATGGTCTCGCACTGTGTGTAGACTTTTTATATCCACGGTAGCTAAACAATAATGAAACTTTATAGATACCAGTAGAACACTGTGTAAAGTGCATGTCTACATAAATCACACACCAGTTTTAAATGACACTGGCTCAGGAAGATCATATAACGGTTTCACTCAATAGCAGAATTAGCAGTATTGAATCAAAAAAATATTTTTTTGAGCAGTATATATACACATTAATTTGGAATTTATAATAATATTTAAAAAACCAGCAATCTGAAGAACACTTCTGAACTTCGAGCTAAACGTCCGATGAGGAGTGTGATGTTTGTGCAGGAGTGAGCATCAGATCGAACCGTGGATGTGATATGTGGGGGAAAATATGACTGACTTCAAGGTGACCGTTACTAGTTTTTAAAAACGTAACATACTTGTGTCTGTTTTTCTGGGTAGCATCGTCATGTGCAGTGTCACAGACCATATGAGAAAATCTTTAAGATATTAGCAACTTTATTATTATTAATATTTTTAAAGTAATGTGCTTTCATGTGCCCGTGTAAGAGTATGCAGAGCTGCAATTAATCATAAATGTCAGTAAAAAA
Source organism: Ameiurus melas (assembly GCA_012411365.1). NCBI lineage: Eukaryota > Metazoa > Chordata > Actinopteri > Siluriformes > Ictaluridae > Ameiurus > Ameiurus melas. The sequence continues at coordinate 20,823,633 of CM022774.1, read as the reverse complement.
AAAAAATTACCATTCCTTTTATTGCTGCAATGTTTCCTCGTCACTTTTTAAATTTTTTTTATATATATATAGTTGTGGATTTGACTTGAATTATTTTTCTGCATGATGTATTTTCAAATGTACACCTTTTTGTAAATGTAATGCACAACTCAATTTGACTATAATCGAAACGTCAGTATTCGAAGTGTCTGGGAAACTCAGAAGCTCTTGAATTGAAAGAGACTGAAATGAAGAGGAACAGAACTGAAAACGAAGGCAGCTTTCAAATGCGAGTACACAACGGACCAGTTTATCATGTCATGGTGAACCATTCCTCAGTCACCGAGTCATGCCATGTGTAGTACATCTAGTGAACATCGTTTAACTACAGAGAAGCTGAAAATCAACACATTCATTCCCTTAAACGTGTAAAAGCTGAGATTCGACATAGATACTTACAATGCAGCCGTGTTTTTTATTGTAGAAGAAAAGGGTTGCGTTATGAAGTTTGAACCAGTAAGTAACCCACCTCAGCCTCTAAAATGATCAGTAAAACGATGGCATCATTACAGAAGCAGGTCTCTTTACTCTGTATAATCTGACTAAATGCTGAGAACGTGATCAATTCAAGCTCTAAATGTAATGAACTAGAAAATATCATATAATATAATATACAACAGCATATACATTGTATAAAAAGACAGCCGATCTGTATGAACTTTCAAAACGTAAACACACTTACTATTTTATCTTTTCTTTTCTTCAGAAATCCTTGGCATATTGGCATACACACTATTGAATCTTCTCTGGCAGACATGTTCACCTGTTGCACTTCTGCTGTTTTCTGAGCCCAGTGTGACACTCAGACATGATCACATCACTTCCTGTTTTTTGAGGCCCTCTTTCAGGTTATAAAACCATTCAATTTTTCCCAATTCTTCTTCTCTGTTTTTTTTTATTTATACCGATTAACATAAAAGGTGGTATTATGTAAAATACATTAAACTGACTTACGTGGACGATGTACAGCATAGCGATGATGCCAATTTGTACATTTCTTACTTTCTTACAAGCGTATGTTCAGACTTCCTACTGAAAAGTACAGAAGCAACGTTGAACAAACATTCTATGTTAGACAGCTCTATAATCACACCGTTTATTGTAAATGTCCGAAAGGTCAGAAATGAGTACAACAGCGTCCCGGTTTTGAACTGGGAGTTTTGCAATGAATAATACAATGTGCCATTAATCAAACAAAATAGATGCAGTGGTAGTAGGAGCAGTAATAGTATTTATTCGTATAGATAATAGTAAATATTTAAATGTGGAGCCTATCAACAGAGTTCTCATAGAGACCGTGTCCCATTGACCTGACCACAGAATCTACACTTGGGCCCGTTCTTGTGAACTTGTCAACACTGCGGTGAAGCTTACCCCTTATTCGCTGCATTAGTGTGTCTGTGGGGGTCAAGGGCAAACCAGTAAACAAATCATAAATATAAAAACAAACCTGATAATTAAAAAAAAAAAAAAAAAATCCCTTGTATAGTGACTGCTGCATGCACGGTCAAACAGAACATTCTGATTGACATATGACATTAATAAATTATTACAGTTGAACCATGCTCAAAGCGAAATGACCTATACAAGTGAGAAATGGCTTCGTTTCTGTGCATCTCCTGTTATGTGCGTGTGTACGAGTCCTGTACTGCCTCCCCCAGTTTTCGCTGAAGCTGCAGGTATTCCTCAGCGATATTTACATTTTATAAACGAAGCGTTCCATCCTCTCGTGCCTCTGCGTAGACTGTGATAGCAGTCTCACACCTGCTAATACTGATCTGAGGAAAAATAACGTCACTTAAAACCAGTCCGTCTACGGCAAGAGCTGTCTGGAACACTCAAGCACGGCTGACACACAAGACATTTGATATAAGAGAACGGGTTGAAATCAAAACTCCAGAAGAGAGGAGGGAAGAGAAGAGGGGAAAAAAAAAAAAGGTTGCATGTAGGTTCAAATATATCAAATATAGCTATCTATCATGATACTACTAGCTTTCTCTTAAAGGGGAATGACTGGGTTGGAGGGAAGAAGTTTTTCGCTGGATAGAGGATTGCAGTCGTGTGCTGCCTGTAACTCATCACCGGTGCTTGAGGAGCGCTTTATACATGGCGAAGCCCAACACTGCGAATACTGTGGCTCCGACGCTGGCTCGTAGCCAGAACGTAGAGTTCTTCAGGTCGGCCTGGGTCATGTGTCTGCATCGGGAGAGAGAGAGAGAGAGAGAGAGAGAGAGAGAGAGAGAGAGAGTGCATAAATAAAAACATTCTTGATTCATTCGCTCTGTGGGTAAATGCCAAATAGCAAATGAATGTGTACTTCCTTTCTCATTTCTAAAACGCACTATGTACCATACAGTCAGTTAAGTGTGAAGGTGTTTCTAATGAACAGAAAAGTAACGTTCTTCTTTTTGTCATTTGGCATTCCCCACTCACTCGGCCCCAAGCAGTCATACTCCAGCATGCTAGGCGCAGAGGCATGGAGGCGAACGGTGATGCGGACGTCTATTGGGCAGGGAGGTGGAGCAGAACAGTTCGAGCAGAAGCAGAGAAAGAGAAGTGAGCAATTATCAAGGGCAAAAAAAAAAAGAAAAAAGGATTAACGTGATGACGAACACCCTGCTGAGATGCTCAGGACAAAAAAGAAGCAGTAAAGAACGAAGCAAAACAAATGATTATTAACACCATGGTTGCCAAAAGGCGTCACACATTTCCTTTTAACATCTGCTCTTCTGCCTGGGTGAAAGGCAAAGCAGCACACAGCTCAGCATCAGGTTCCCGAGCCTGCTCGGTGAGAACCTTCTTCATTTAGACCAGAGTTTCAGTGTCGGGTAAAACCATAAGAATCAAGCTCGACCAATCAGACTGAAAAGCACCATGACCACAGAAACCTACAGACTCAAACAGAAATGTCCTGAGAACCAACTTGGTCACGAATTCATCACAATGTGAGACACACAATCACAAAGCTGTCCAGGTGAGGACGGTGTTTACCTGGACACGAATGGGTCGGGCCAGACGCATCCATGTAGATGAAGTCCTTTACACAGCTTACTGCGTGCATCTGATGGATGAGGCTGGATCCTCATCAGCCAAATGACAAATGTCCCTTTTGTTAAAAAAAAAACGGCCCCAACCTTGTGCACATGCATACAGGACGGAAATTCAACTACCGTTCGCAGCACAGCCACCAATACATGCTCCACACAAGAGAAACACAGCAGTGACGAAAAGGCCGAGTTAATGAACAGATCGACAAATCAAAACACAAAGCTCGCTGTGCGGCGAGAACCTCCGACGGATCACGGGTTTGGACAATGTCTGGTCAGAGTGGCGAGTGGGTCATCTAGCCATTCAAGTACCCAAGCACAGACACCAAAGCACACCACGCCTTAAAGGGATAGTTCACCCAAAAATGAAAATTCTATCATCGGTTACTCCTCCTCACGTTGTTCCAAACCCGTAAGACTTTAGTTCATCTTCGGAACACAAATGAAGACATTTTAAATGAAACCTCTGAGATTTCGGTCCCTCCGTTTGTAGTCCAAGTAACCACGACGCATGCGTGTTGTAATGACATGAGAAAGAAGCAAAAAAGTCCTCCATCTTCATGTCAAAATCTGCAGACATATTTGTTACAAAGACTGTTCCATGTGACTCAGTATGCGTACAGTGTCCCTCTTTCTCTGCAGCACTTCCAGGTCCCGCTGTATCGCGAGCACGTCCGCTCTCGTGTCAACTCAACACTCGTGTGTACGTCGTGGTTCTCTCGTGAACGCGCGTCAGAGATTGACGCTGAAATGAATATATTTGTTAAATAAAGACTTGATCATAGTTTTTCTTGCACACGCAAAGTATTTGCATCACTTTATAAAATTGGTATTACTTTTACGATGCCTTTATGAACTTTTTGGAGCTCGAAAGTTTTGGTTACTTGGGAGCGTAAACGGAGGGACGAAAGTCACGGGTTTGGAATGACATGAGGAAGAGTAACTGATGACAGTATTTTCATTTTTAGTAATGCCCAAATATCATTAATCATGTTCAGTCCTTTAACAGGAAGGCAATAAACTACTGAACAATGCCGCCATCTACAGTAGGGTTTTATATAAAATCCGCCACCAAACATACAATCAGCAGCCAGAAGAAATTACATCACAAGCAGGAACAGTTATGTGAACAAATTAAAGTCACAAGTGTTAAGAGTTAGAGGAATGAACTATTAATCCACCGCATACATGCCAAAACACCCAGTACTCTTCACAGTATGAAACAAAGTTCGTGTCTGAAACAGGTTAAGGCCAATCCCCTGATCTAATCAACATTATTACAGTCCAGGTAGTGAAACACAGATAAAAGCAGGCATGCTGGCAGAGTTAGCATGAGGTGAAGAGATGCAATACGAGAAGGAATAGGCCCAGCCAAACACACGTGAATGAACACCTACGGAGGGGGAAAAAAATAATAACCATGACGACACAGGACGCAATTCAAAAAAAAGGAAACAAACGCATCAAAATAAAGAATTGAGAGGGTGACAAAACATCTCAGGTATTGTGTTAGCAAGGAAGGACCAACAAGAGCCCATTCTATTTCTGTATAGTGTGTGGATGTTTCCATTGACTCACTATACAGACGTGTCCGCTACCAAGTAAATAAAAGTCTCTAGTAGATCTAAACTTAAAGACTAGACATATACTCATGTAAAAAGATGTAAACGTATTAGTTTAGAAGTTGTTAGAATGCTGTACTTGCACAAAGAGCCAGCTGTAAGGTTCAATATTAAAACAAACAAGCAAAAGAAATTCCAAATAATTCATTAATAAATAAATAGATAAATAAATAAATAAACAAACAAAAACAAATTCGGGGAGAACTGCAGCCGCAAAGGATAAAATACTTGGTAGCTACAGCACTGGCAACAGAAGGATGGATAAAAAAGTGAATTAGTGCAGTTACTGTTTGCATATCCACCTCAAAATAATTCAACAAATAAATGTAATTCAACTACAGCTTGAATGGATAAAATTCAATAATTCATCTAATTACGTTGACAGCCAACACTCGGAATTTATAGCAATTCAAGTACCTTAGTGTTACTAATAGAAGAAAAAAAAAATGAAACGCTACATGACCCATGCAGTTTTAAACCAGACCTAATATCAGTAAATCCCCATGCATTCATAAGCACCAGTTAGAGTGGTCAAGTTGTTTTTCCTACCTTCAGCACTAAAATGGCACTAAATTGAACTTAATCAATTAATCTTTAAAAAAGAATGGACCAGACCAGCGTGGACAGTGGCAGAATCCTGGTGAGTTTGACCGTAATAGCGCTTTTCCGCTGGTAAAGTAAGTAGGGGAAATGAATACTTTTAAAATATTTTTTATCCAGTTTGGTCACCTGACAATTTCTACCCACCAGCTAGACTCTCCCACCCCCAATCACAAACAACTACTAACAGGGGAGGGGAAAAGCTTTTCAAACTGATGCTCATACTGCGTCACAACACAACGTAACACACACACGGCTATCCCCCCTCTACCGAATACATCAAGCTCACAGACGCCCACGATTGGCTAGTGTCACTATCTCTCCCACAGAGCAAGCATGGCCAAAGTTGCTCTCTTGATCCCAGGGAACGCATGGCTGTGGCATTGTTGGCATCTCTTGAAAACATGTCAAAAGCGTTTTGTTTTCGCCAGTCTGGATGGCGGATTCCGTTGGTTTTCCTACTGCCAAGTGACCCACTCCATAACCAAGTACTTGTGCCAGAATACCAAGAGTACCAAAAGGGAATATATGGTTAGAGCTTTTGAAGCAAGTCTTTTGACTAGTCAATTCAACAGTCAGCAAACTGCCATGAGTCATCACTTGAATCAGAAATACCACTAGCTAGAATCACTTTTCTACTGATGAGAGTTTGGCACTGCAATCTTCAATAATAGTGTCTGATATCATTCTGACAAACCCCCCCCCCCCTTCCACTCGTGTACAATCAGAGCGCAGAGTAAAAGGCAAATCAGTATTTCAAAGCTCCTCCATCACTGCTAATGTTAGTTTTCACGTTAATAATACTGGCACAAGGGCGAAATTTATTATTATTTAAATAAATAAATAAATAAATAAATAAATATTTACCACCCCATAACCTTCCAAGAACTGATGGACACAGTTCTGCTAGTTTCAGAGTTAGATTAGTAAATTACATCATACTTATCTGGCACTAGCAGTATAGAATTGATGAATAATGCACCAAAGGCACACATCAAAGACTAAAAACATAGCATTAGATATAACCCTATACAGTTTAGTGCTTCGTGTGAATGACACCCAACTTCAAACCTAGTGAATACACACCCACCACACTCAGGTCTCTTAACAAGGATTTATACTATAGATGAAAGACCTAGGTTGCCAATACAGAATAGCCCAACCATGTGCGGTGGATATGCAACGCAAAAACAGAGTAGGCATGTTCGGAAACGGAGGTTAAAGGTGGTCATAAAGAGCAGGAGGAGGGCAGGGTTGGGCTTAGAGACCTGTTCACAATGACACTGTAGAGTTTGGCCCTGACCGAACGCAGGAGCTCACTGTTCAGCAGGTTCTGACTGATGCAAAAAGTGCACCTGTTGCAGGCACACATGCAGCGGAGCTTGGCGTGGCTGCGGAGACACACACACACACACACACACACACAAACAGGAAGAGGAGATAAGAATCACGTATGATGCACAATCATGAGACCTGCCGCCCAAAGGTTCCTGTTCCTCTTTAAAGATGGTGCTCTTGCCCTTCTGTAAATCACCACTTCAGAAAAAATATATATAAGATCAATAAAAAAAAAATTACAAAGCAGAAATGGAGGAGATCAAGGTAGCAAAACCAGGAGAGTAGCATCATGATCAAATTGTCAGCATACATATAGTTCAAAAGCACAATTACACTCTTAACAGGGAAGCCATTTTCCACCACACCAGTGGTCTGCTTAATATATTCGCAGCATGCATGACCTCAATCTGGTCCAAGATTGGCAGGCTTCTGGCTTTTAACTTTAACTGATAATCTTTCACAGTCTGTAATTATGAGACGTATTTTTTTTCTTCTAAGATCATTACTAATTGTATCCGATACCAGTGAAAAATAAAACTGGTAATATGATCATGGAGCACATCTGATGTAAATGTAACAAAACAAAAGCAGCCTACCAAAACTCCTGCTCCCGTTTAGTCTGATACCAGAGACTTGTCTTGGGTCGTCTCATCTCCAGGTGTCTCGCCTGACTGAGTGGGATGACCTGAATCGGTTTAGCCTCTTCTCTACCGGGACTCTCACACCAGTGACTAACACTGCAAACTACTGACCTACCGGCAACTGCTCGAAAATCCACCGCTTTGCTCTCCGGTTTAGCGTTAAAGACAGTTTTCATGCTGGATTATTTCATTCCTTTTTATTCAAAATCGAACTGTTAAGTATTCATATAAACACCATTTAAAAAAAAAAAAAAGAAAAGAAAAGATAGACTCCACATGACTGGGACATGCCACAAATGTCCAAGACCATTTGCCCAGATGTTTGAAACGTTCAAATAAGGTTTACAGAGTCCAGAGATAAAACCACGCTAGCGAGCAAAATTTTAAATACTCAAGAAAACTTTTGATCCATCTCAAGTTAAAAGATACTTCAGGCTCATCGGATTTCAGTGCTTGTAGACTGGTTAATGTAACCCATAAATTACACATGTTAAATCCTGTTTTATTCGCAGGACTTTGTACTACTTCATCAATTTACTGTTATGTCGAACAGCTTCGTTGTAACGCAGTTAAAGAGACTCCCTGTTGTTAAACGACAGTGGATGTTTCCTCCAACAGCGGCAGTGAGCGTTTATTTGCACAGCTCAGTAGACTGTTCAATCGACTCCGTCTCATGAACAGCTCTGCCTTCAGTCTTTAACGAATCTTTTTATGGATATAAATTAGAGATAGCACCGCTCTGTATTGAGTCAATATAAGCTGGAAATAATGGACCACACGTTAGAGGGAGGAAAGAAAAAAAAAAAAAGGACTGGTTTGAACTGAATCTGTAACCAACCTATTCATTAATAAAGAAATGCTTAGCACAGCGTAATGTAAAGCGACATAAAATAGATCCCGCAATACTAACAAATAATAACAGTTGCCATCCATGTTACTATAAGAGTCATGCTGATCCATCCTTAATACAAATGAATGTTGTTTTCCCCAACACATAATAACAGTTATATTTCTATTTCAAACACATCTGAAAGCGGTTGAATAGCTATAGTTCTCCAACATTGCTTTCACAAACATGCAATGCAATGTTGAATGGACTCAACAGGGGTTACAATGCACTTTTAATTTGTTTCGGTTCTTCGTTACTTTGTCTACTATATTAACGTCTCGCATCTAATTTGTTTGTCAAGCTGAATACGTTTCCTAAAGAATAGGGCGAAGGAGAAAAGGTACACAGTGGAGGAGGACAGGCAGCCATTAGAGCCATGCAGGATGGTGGAAAGGTGGCGAGGGTAGGTTGAGGAAGCTTTACTCACGGATACATGGCCATGGTGGTGAGTTTGATGTAGATGTCTCTGCTGGGCGCCTCAGCTGTGTTACAGGTGAACTGCTGCGGTGGGTGCAGCTTGTGCCTCCTGCAGAAGTCCAGAGGAGTCGTGCTGTAGTGTTGGCGAACCTCATGCAGGTCTGACTTGGCGGCGATCATCATACATGGAGTCTTGCTGTCCATGAAGTATTTCTATGGAAGCAAAAAAGAAGAAAAAAAAAAAAAAAGTCCACATATAGAAGTCCATTATAGAGACAAATCTCTTCCAAATTCATAGATGTAGTCTCATCGATGAGCACATGTGACGAACCTTATAGGCCTTTGCACAGTATTCGAAGGAGCGAGCATTACTGACGTCATACACAAGGCAGACAACATCACAGGCCAGATCTGCTTCTGAGACGAAATCAATGTCTGGGAGAATCTCATGCAGCTGAGAAAGACAAAAGCCAGGTTAAGTTCCATGTCCATCGTTATATCTGTGGATATATACGAATTCTGATGATTGCAATATTTCAACTTACAAGCAAATACTTTTCCTGACCATAGACATACGCGGTGCTGATGGCGTAGTAGGATTTGTGGTCTTCTCTTATCTGCTTTTGTCTCTACACGAGGAAAACACACGCACACAAAAACACCACCTGTCAAGGTTTCCTGCCAACAAGGTACAGGTGCTTAATCTGAAAAAGCTTTGTGCTTTTCCACGGTAAAGGATGACATCGGAACCTTTTGACACGGCATCGTTTGTCACTTCTGTTTAGAACCTTCGCGACTGCCGTTAAAATAAGACGTGAAATAAGCCTCGCAAACTTTTTGATGCTGAAAAATAGAAATCAGTGGAGCAAAGAAAAACAAACAAACACCTGTCTTATAGGGCTGGGTAGAAAATATCAATCCTCTGATTTTAATTGATTTTCAATATAACTAAACGATTTCGACTACGGATAATATTCACATCCTCTCATGTGAACCTTCGATTTCTGGGATTTCCAGAAATCGAAGGTTCACATGAGAGGATGTGAATATTATCCGTAGTTCTCCTCTCATCCGGCAGATGTCGCCATCGGTCATGTTTAAAATTTTGAAAACTGTTTCATTTCTCAAACATGTTTTAAGTCCTTAATGAATTTCACTGTTGCACATTTACAATGGTTTTATTTAATTTTTTACAGCAATATGTAGTTTGTGCTAACCTTGTATGCACATATTTATGATTTCTTGTTACAATGTTTGTTACTCAAAGTAAAAGTAATTAAACAATTGTGTGAGCCCCATCATTAACGTAAATGTGTATTTCAGCCAAGTAGGAGGGTTGCAGTTATCAGCATTTATATTCAGACATGGATTCCATGTCTGCAAAACTAACATTTAAAATGAAATATCGATAACTAATCGATACTGAATCGAATCGAAAACGAGTCGAACTCCTATAAATAAGAATCGAATCGCCAAATTGGTCGCAATACCCAGCCCTAAGGTTTTATAAATAACGGCAGTTAACTACGTAGGAGCGACATTACTAACTCTAAAGCTAATAAACATTCTTTGCTCAGCTACGCACTCCATTAAACAGCTAAAAGGAAACCAGGCATGTATGCATCTACAGTCTTCTAGATAATATCTGTGCAGTGTACTCACAGCTAAGTTCCTGCCCAGAAAGGCCTGCAGGAGGCCACTCTTGCCACTCCCACGTGCTCCCAGGACGTTACACCGAAACACACTGCGCTGGGTCTGCTTCTTCTGCAGGTCAATGTGCTTGTTCCTGGTGACTACACCACACAAAACAGTCAAAACATCTAGTCTGTCTGACTGACACTGACACACACACACACTCTTCTCTCTCTCTCTCTCTCTCTCTCTCTCTCTCTCTCTCTCTCTCTCTTACTTGTGATGGCAGCAGCTTGAGAGTCCTGCTCATGAATGATAGAGTAACCAAGGTAACCCAGATATTCCAAGCAGCGCTGTACATCCAAGTACGTTGTTAGCCTGAACGACAGATCAGACGTTATGTAAAAAAGGCTGCCTGGGGTATAAAGGAGAATGAAATAAGAAGTTCTGACCAGCTCTTTAGATCTTCGGTTACTTACGTCCACTGAGACAGGTAGCCCTGGTAGGTGATCCAGCCCTGGTCGTTGGTGTACACGGTATTGTTGACGTCAGGGCCCCAGGGCATGTAGGGGAAGACTTTAAACAGATCTCTAAGCTCCTCAGGAGACAACGCACAGTCTCGATCCTGAAACAAAGCTCGGCTTTATCTCGACTTTACTGGGATTCAGTTTGTTCAAAGCTGGACTTATTTCCACACAACACCATTCAAAACATTAAATCTGACACATCTCCACATGCCTGTTCTGTCACGCTACCTGGCCTTTCCTTATTCATTTACTTCCAGACTAGAGTTACGCACCCCCTAAAAACCGACTGAGCGCATCCGTAATTGACGGACTCACCTTGTCGTGCTTGTCAAAGACACTCTGCAGGAAGAGGTACGCGTTGTGGTTCAGCTCTGTGGTGCAGTGTGGAGGTATTTTTAACCTGTGCAAACAAGGACGGCCTTAGCTTACAAGAAGATTTCATGAAATCCTGGCTGTTCCTGGCACTAACAGAGTCTGCTGTAACGTGGCGCTTTACAGGGTGTAAAAACAAACCGGTTAGGTCAACAATCTAACAACAATCTAGATCTTTATGTAACGATCCTTACGTGAAGTACAAGTCTGATTTCTGACGATTTATTACCAAGTCTTTCCAGATCAATTAAAAAAAAAAAAAAAAAAAAAAAAAGTCAGGAGTCAAGATTCCAGGTGAGAGTAGCTCCTTGCTAATCATGGCTAATCATTTAAGCTCATTTTAACATTTTAAGCTCTTTTATTCAGCCTGAAGAGCATTTCAAGTGTTGCTAGGTTTGGGATCTCTCTCTCTCTCTCTCTCTCTCTGCCCATCCCAAACAACAAGAAATTATGAAACAGGTTATTTCACTCAGGATTGGAATAGGGATGCATTATGCACTCTTCTGCTCTAATAAAAAGCAATAGTATTTTGTTTTTAAGCAGGATGCCTACTTTGCTTGCACCCACACCAAGTTCTGATACTAAAACACAAAAGGACAGAGACTGGTTTGTCAAGGAGAAATTAGTAGTTTGTGTACCAGAGGAAAGAAAGTTACATAAACAGGTTTGTGTAATGAATCTTTTGTTGAAACGGTGTTAATGGTTCAACAGCACTGCATGATTTTACTGGTGAATACGGCCATAACACTGTGTGGGACTCACAGTGGAAACAGGTATTCCTGGGTGAGTTCCAGGTCGTCGTCATAGCCGAACCTTCTGAGCACAGTCCACGTGGTTTCGTGCCTACCTCTCTGGATAAAGAGAGTGTGTAGGAACAAGAAACCTGGCAGGAGAAGAAGAGCACACAACTGAGTCAGATATACATATTTACATTTAGTCCTTTTGGCAGACGTTCTCATCCAGCACAAATTTACAAAAGCTGCTTCAGAGGAATGTTTTCTAAGTAAACTAGGTGTTAAGGTCATGCTAGGAAGTCTGTGATGGAACAAAAGAAAAAAAAGAGCGAGCTATAAAACAGCGAGGTTCATGTCCAGCAGAGCTGACCTTTAAGAGTGAGGCCTTTGTCCCTCACGCCATCGGTCATGTTTCGCCGCACAACGTTTTTCACATCCTCCAAAGCTTGAGGAGCAAGCGGCATGTTAAAACAGGTTCTCTGTAATTAAAAAAAATAATAAATTTTAAAAAAATCAATTAAAGAAAAGAAAAAAGACGATGAAGAAGAAGGAAAAATGGGGCACTCTGCCATTAGACCAGTGCTTCTCAAATAGTGGGGTGCGTGTGACCCCGGGAACATCCCCCCCCCCATAGGAAGTAGCGGCACCAAACATGAGCGCAAAGCAGGAGATATGAAGTGCAGTGAACAAACCCTTAAAAATATTTAACAGGGATGAAAAGAAAGGCGGAGAGAGACACAGCTTTCGGGAAACTTACGTTTGTCTCATTATCTAAGACGAGGAAATATGACGAAGCGTATGTAGCGCTTGGCTTCACTGTGACTACGGTGGGAGACGAGGAAAGACCGGTATGTTTACTGTGTCTAAAAATGTTGGCAGCGGACAGCATGAAGCCAAATAAATTAAGGCGTCACTTAACGACATTACACCCCAATCACGCTGATAAGCCGCTTGAGTTTTTTTCAACGAAAACGTGCCGAATATCACCAACAATCGTCCGGCTTTGTGAATGCTACTTCAATAAACCAGCGAGCACTGTTAGCATCATATAAGGTGGCGTACCAAATGGCTCAGTGCAAAAAAAACCCACACCATAGCAAAGGAGCTGATACTGCCTGCACCATTAGACATGGTCTCGGTCATGCTGGATGACGCAAGTGCTGCAAAAATAAAAACTATCCCTCTGTCCAAGGACACTGTCGCCAGACGTATAAACGACATTGCTAACGATCTTAAAGAACAGCTGCTAGATAAACTCAAAAGACAAACGTTTTGCCTTACAGTTCGATGAAGCAACTGACAGCAACAAAGACTGTTTGTTTATTGCTTATGTACGTTTTGACATGACAAACTCCCTGTGTGAGGATCTACTTTTTTGTAAATATGTCAGAGACAGAGCCAAAGCTGAAGAGCTATTCAAAATGCTGGAATGCTTCCTGACTGAGAATGGGCTAAAGTGGGAGAACTGCATTGGTGTTTGCCAATGGCAATGGCATCAAGGCACCTTTCCTCTGAATTAAGTGGAGGTTATGACTGACATTGTAGGTGTAGTCAATTTTATAAAGACCAGACCACTAAAAACAAGAGTCTTCTCTGCTGTCTGTGAGGAGATGGGACCTGAACATCAAGCTGTGTTGTTTCACAGGGACACCAGGTGGCCGTCACGAGGAAAAGTCTTGTCCCGAGTTTTTGAGCTCATAAGTTTTTGAGAGCAGATAAGAATGTTTTTTTTGTTTTGTTTTTTTTAAGTATGAACTCACAGAAAAAATTAGTGATGAGAACTTCCTGGCAAAACTGGCCTACCTGAGGGACATATTTGGAAAGCTAAATGAACTAAATCTACAGCTTCAAGGGAAAGATAAACACCTCCCTCAGGTCACAGACAAGATCAGCTCTTTCACTCGAAAGCTTGCGATGTGGGGCAGGCGACTTGATGAAGGAAATACTGATTCATTCGAGAACTTGCATGAATTTGTTGACACTACTGACTATGATGCCACCTCAGTGATTCCATATATTAAGGAGCATATTTCATCACTGATGGGATTCTTTAAAAAGTACTTCCCTGAAAACAGTTCCCAATATGACTGGGTGAGCAATCCCTTCAATGCACCAGCTCCAACTGGTTTCAGCTCTGCAGAGGAGGACCAGTTCATTGATATGACGTCTGACTCCACATAGTGTCTGTGACGTGAACCTCAGTCTCAGAGTGAATTCTCAGAGTGTAGAGAAGCAGTATCCACCTCTTAGGGCAGAGGGCCATGGGCATTCTTCGTCCATCTTATCTTTGTGAGACTGGCTTCTCTACTGTTGCTGCACTGAAGACCAAGTACAGGTCCCAGCTAAACATTGCATCATGCTTCAAACCCCGCTTTGAAAAGCTGTGCACTGCAACACGTGCTCATTGTAGCCGTTAATCCTGACTTCCTCATTTTGAGTAAAAATAAATAAATAAAAAATCAGCACAAATTGTTTTATTCATTTTTGTTTTGTAGGTCAAAGGGTTTTATATATTGTGCTCCTGAGTTAATGTTGCTGATCAATTTGAATTTATTATTATTTACTGATTATATTTCATTTTATTTTTCAGTATCAAATGGTCAAAAAATGTTTACAGTTTAAATAAGTATTGAATTTTTAGTTTTTTAATTTCAGGCAAATTGACTACGTCTTTTCTGTTACAGACTAAAAAACAATGTTAATAAAGTTATTCTTTGTTGTAAGTTGATCTATATGTTTTTCTTTTTATGTTAACAAGGATACAATGCTATGCAGGAGGTGTACTTATAACAATTTTATAGACAATAGATACTATTTACAGTCGCGGCGGAGAGTTGGGGGGGGGGCGTAACAAAATAATTGAGAAGCACTGCATTAGACGGAGTAAGTCTGCATGTGTAATTTCAATATTAATAATGAAAGAAAGTCAAGCTCTGTGAAAGATATTAAGAACGAGGTCTGTACTTGGAAGAAATTGAGCTCGTGGTCATTGAGAATGCCGTCGTTGTCCAGGTCAGATATTTTGAAGATGCGAGTAAGCGCTTTGATGCAAGAAGGCTTCATCTGCAACCAGACCACAGATATTTCATCTTTAATGATTAATCCTGTATAATAATAATAATAATAATAATAATAATAATAATAATATCATCATCATGTTTATGCAAACAACAAACTACATTAAGGATTCACACCTGGGAGAAGGGGACATTTTACGGGTGAATCGGTAATGTAATAACAAAAGCAGAAGAAGAATTAAGCTGGACTCCAGATGCAAAGCTAAAGTGTTCGAGTTTTTGTGGACCTCAACATCCAGTAATCTCTCACCTCCTTTTCCTCTGGGCAGTACAGGGGGCCAGTAGGGTGCAACACGGCCTTCTGGGCATAGTAGAACAGCTCAGAGATATTCTTCAGATTTTTTGCAGAACACTAAAAAACCAAAAAAAAACCCAAAACCCAAAAACGTTTCAGATGAATTCTGGATAGCTAATTGTACTTGTTGAATTACAAACACTGTTAGAGCCCAATGTTTAAATCCTAGCTAAAAAGATAGATCTGCCACAGTCCACAGAGGGATATAATTAATAATAAATATAATAGCCATTCTTTGGTGGTGTGACGAAAACAGACTGAAATCATAACCCAGCGTAAATCTGATTTACTCTACTCCGTCAAGCCCTATGTGCTTGTAAAACCTGTCTCTTAATTTAGACTGAAACTTATCTCACCAGAATATGGGCTGGGTGCCACATGAGCCACTAGGTGATGCCCGTTTCCTCCATGATACTACTGCATGTCTGCACATGCTCAACGTCTCGGACCGAAATGTTTTCTAAATTTACTCTGGCTAAGGTTCAGAAAGACTTTCTGAACACAGATGAATCCAAATAAATAAACAGATGTTTATTTCCCCCCGGCCTTTTCTATGCTATGGAAGCCCTAAGAGGCCGTGCATTTTTCTTTCTTGGTTTCTCGTGATCTCGACTTAATTTTCTTATGATTTTGACAGAACAAAAAAGCTGTTGTCTCACAAGAAAATCTCTTGCCTTGTGAATGGGACCGGTGTTGCATGCATTGACTACGTGTACATGGACAGCAGTAATCTAATTATTGACCTTATTCTGAATAAGACAATATTGTGATTAAGGTGTTTACATGAGTTGCTTTTAGAATATTCCCTTTCATGCTCCCGTTTTACATGTTATAGGACATAGATCGACTAATGGCACACGCCATTACGTCCCCACGCCACGCCGTCCGACGTCCCTCCAGAATTTCACGTATCGACCTACAGTTGGTCATCGTTATGGGACCGTATACAGTTCTGGGGAGTTTATTTTTAATTTCATGAACGCTTCAAGTGCAGTTAATTATTTATCATGCTGTACATGCATATAGACGACTGCTTGAAGCCATGGGCTACCTACTATATAGCAGGTAGCCATATACTACTATATAGTAGGTAGCCACATACTACTATATAGTAGGTAGCCACATACTACTATATAGTAGGTAGCCACATACTACTATATAGTAGGTAGCCACATACTACTATATAGTAGGTAGCCACATACTACTATATAGTAGGTAGCCATATACTACTATATAGTAGGTAGCCATATACTACTATATAGTAGGTAGCCATATACTACTATATAGCAGGTAGCCATATACTACTATATAGCAGGTAGCCACATACTACTATATAGCAGGTAGCCATATACTACTATATAGTAGGTAGCCATATACTACTATATAGTAGGTAGCCATATACTACTATATAGTAGGTAGCCACATACTACTATATAGTAGGTAGCCACATACTACTATATAGTAGGTAGCCATATACTACTATATAGTAGGTAGCCATATACTACTATATAGTAGGTAGTCACATACTACTATATAGTAGGTAGCCACATACTACTATATAGTAGGTAGCCATATACTACTATATAGTAGGTAGCCATATACTACTATATAGTAGGTAGCCACATACTACTATATAGTAGGTAGCCATATACTACTATATAGTAGGTAGCCATATACTACTATATAGTAGGTAGCCATATACTACTATATAGTAGGGAAGTACGCGGTTTCTGTATTTTCAGTATAATAATGCAATTAAAACAGGAATACTCCACACGTCTTAATTCTATTTGTGTTTACTTTGAGTAAGACTTTAGTCGGATTAAGGTCATCAGAAATCTGTTTACATGCTGGATTCTTAATCAGACTATCGTCTCAATCGGGTTAATATCGGATTATCGTTGTCCATGTAAACGTGCTGAACGACACAGACTACACGTTCAGGGTGTTGTGTATTATTTTCTTGAGTCTTCGATGATAAAGTTGTAGACCTCACGGCCTCCGTAAGACACTAATGTGGAAGTGGTCAATCACTCACAGACATGGAGCTAGTTCAGCTCGAGTGAGACTGATCAAAGTAAAAAAATAAATAAAATAAATAAATTTGCTCATCCATGACGTTGCGGAACTGAGCTAAGCTTTTGCTGGCTGCAGAACAATAACAACAACAACTACATATGTTGAGTACACAGATAAATGAAGTCACAATCACAAGAAAACAACTTCTGTTATGTCGAGATCACGAGAAAATCAATTCGAGATCACAAGAAAACAACTAAGTCGTGATCACCAAAAAAAAAAAACAACAACAACTAATAATAATAATAATAATAATAATGCATGGCCTCTTAGGCCTTTCATATACTTCTGCAACATTCATTGCAAAAGTTCCTATGCTTGTCGTGTACTCTGGAGAGCTCCACTTACCTCAACACAGGTCTCAATTTCGGAGTACTGGTTCATGATGGGCAGAATGGTCTCCATGCTGCTGTGGTCCACCAGGTCTGACTTATTCCCGACAAGAATCAGGGGTACTCTGCAAAATGTTATATCACCTCATTACAATCAGAAGCACATTAGCGGCAAACCTGCTGAAAGAGGCATGTTTTCCCATTCATCAAAGCTTAACACTGTTTAGGGGTCCAAGCACTGAAACTTACTGCTTTTCTTATGATGATTTTGACACATACTGCAATGGTGAGAAAACATGGTAAAGCCCAGAAACTCAAAACTACACACTACAGTATATCCTGATTACTCAGGGAAGTGAGATGACCCACACTGGCCTGATTCTGACCCTGCAGTGCAGTTTGATCGAGATCTTCTGATTTATGAATCATACTCTTAAAAATCCAGATTTTTCCGTTTGCTTCAGGCAAACAATAACGCCTTGATCACTATTAAACTCCGCGTAATCAGACTTTCAGCTGATTTACACGATATGCAAAACCACCTTCTGTGTGTTCACAGATTCTCACAAAATCGGTTAGAATGTAATATTCACAGCCTGCTGGAAAAGAAAAAAAGATGCTTATAGAAAAGCCAAGTTACAATACATCATAATTTATCTTTGGCTACTTTAAATGTGTCAACATCCCATCATTTGTAATACGACCATCATAGCCTTGTCTAATTCTAAATGACAGAAAACCTCGCGTTTGTGTTTCTATCATCACTCCCTGTGTTCAGATTTTGAAAGCTTCTCGGATTCCTCTGAATCGGTAAAGCCACGCGTGCCAACAGAACGTCCACAGTCACACTCATAGGTCACGTCTATGAGCAGATGAAACATCTCCAGGCGTGCAACACCTGCAGACACAACCGCACACACCTGCTGTCCTTGTCTGTTCTGTCGTTGATGAGGGGAATCCAGTGGCTCGTCACCTAGAGTCAAGCAAAAAAGGCTTTAAAAACAGCAGCAAGCCATATTTAACGTACAAATAAAACAAGAAAAATATTACATATAATTATCTGATTAAAAAAAAACAACAATCCTACCTTCTCAATAGTTTTTTTGTTGTTTACTGAGTACACTATGCAGATGACGTTCGCCTGCAACAAATAATAATAATAAGAAGAATGAAGTAAATACAGAATACGGTACATACATAATAGGAAGAGAGGTACAATACAATACTGTTCGTGCAGCACAAGTAAAAATGAAAAAAAAAAATATATATATATATATATATATATACATACACAAGTCAAAAATTTAGACATTCTGTAATTTTATTATTTTATTATAATAAAAATAACAATAATAATAATAATAATAAAGCCATCAAAACTCTGGAGGAACACAAATGGAACTATGGGAATTATGTTGTGATGAAAAATCCAAAATAAATCTAAATTATTATATATTTTATCATCTTCAAAGTAGATCCCAGAAATGTATTCTTGGCGTTTTCTCGAGCAATTTCTTGATGAATTTCCCTGAGATGCTTTTTAAACAGTATTAAAGGAGTTCACACCGACGCTGGGCTCTTATCGGCTGCTTTTCGGAATACTTCACTTGAGTAAGCCATTTCAAAAAAAAAAAATTTATTTACACACAATTTAAGTTTTCTAATGAAAGAAATGAATACGTTAGTGCAATTATATTTTTGTCTACAACACCGATTTCAAACATTTAATCACACACCTTCAGATCAAAAGCATTTTTTTTTTTTACATTGTGAGAAACATTTCAGTCGGGTGTCCACAAACTTTTGACCAGTGGTGTATAATTAATTAAACTGCCAGGAAGACAGAAGTGCCGCATTACAACCGTAACAATGACTGACTGTTAAACTGAAAAACCTGTAATCAAATCAGCTGCTTCTATTCGGTTTGAAATTCTTCTCTTTTTTTTTTTAAAGGTTATAAATAAAATAAAAAGACATGATAGCATATCATCTGTGAAAACTGCATCATGACATAATTAATCATGACACTTGTATAATATCGTCATATCACAAAGCCCAAGGTCAGTGAAATCAGGCTCACCTTAGAGATCTCTTGGTACAGCTGCTCATCAGACTGCTCTGCTTCTACACAAGAAAATAAGATCAGCTGATAGAACAAAGGAAACAGCCCACTAGACCAGTCAGGATCATTACTTTACCGACTTATCGTACGATATACGGACGTGACCTCCATCATTTTTCCCTGACCTCGATATATCGCCCGTCGTGTTTACACGCGTGTTTGTTTATATAAGAACGAACGTCACCAACATTGTACAACCGTTCACGTCGTCTCGTCTGCTCCGGGGCTGTCAAATTAACATTCGACCTTCAAATATTCGTCAAATTTAAGATAAAAACGCACATTAGAATGCAAAAACTCTGAGTCCGAATGGAAGATGTGTTGCGAGGACTAGCGCCGATTTGAATTAAAACGTACTGTTGAAAAAAATGACTATATTAATGGATTATTTGAAGAAAAATCTAGAACGAATAATTCTAGTGTGTGAAACAATCCAGTCGTAGTCAGTAATGTCGGGGGTTTGAGACGCTTAATCTGCGTGAGCTGAATCTGAACAGTGAATGAACAGCGGTAAACTGAAGCGCTTTACTAGCGGGTGAATCAACTCGCACGAACATCGTATACACGTATGAGATGAATCAGATATTTACACATAACATAAACCTCATAGTACAACTCGCTTCTGCACAAAATGACACGAATACACACACGTGAACCAGGTAGAACGACAAGTCACGTCGTGAATACGCTCTTACCGTAACGACGCCATAAAACACCGACGATAAATAACTAAAGCGTAAAGAATTCTCCATATTGTATTACAATGTTGAACTCATTGCAATGTTATTTCAGGAAATCAGGTTTTCATGGGTTTTTGTTGATAAATGTTTCAGTTAATATATAAAATGTGTGTAAAACTCGTTTCATTTTCGCATTTTCTCTTCAACCAGAATGCCATGAACACTCGATGCCATTTTAATCAGAGTAAAACGGACTGAAACGAATAAACACGACACGATGAGATATTGACTAGATTGAAGGGATATTTTCATCAGGAGACAAAAACTCTGTTGACATCCCAATAACAATATCTGAATATTATTAAGAGTTAAGAGCTCGTCGCTCTCTGAAAGGGTGTACTTACATTATTTTGCTGTTATCATTATATCAGCGGCATTAAATGGTCTTAAAACGACAATAATATAGTTTATCGCGATGATTTCTCCGACAATATATCGTCCGACAAAAGGAGTAATCACGACGGACCTCAAGCTCAGGAGAAGTGTTAGAGAGAATAATCATATGAATAAATAACGCCAGCAGAGTGTGTGAATAAATATTAGTCCCTCTGCGACGCTCGGACATGACGTAGGACTGTTACCCGAGTAATCCACGATGTGTGTGGGCACTCTCTCGGGGGTGACGTCCGCAGGTATGGTGATCTCCTCCGCACGCGGCGGGACCTTAAACGCAGCGAAACAGGCAGATGTTTAAAGTGCAGGTTAATGGAATGGAAAGGAGGCACGGATGTGTAAAAGACGCAGGTGTACCTCGTCAGGGAATTCTTCACTGACCAGCGACATGATCAGCGACGTCTTCCCCACTTTAGCTGTGGAGAGGAACAAAGAATTACTCAGCAACCTTCCGGTGTAAAAGCCTTTAACATTACCCATGTCTGAATCCCAATCTTCAGAGATGGCACGACGCTGTGCAAAAGTTTGCACCCCTTGTGCACCAGTGTGCAGGTGATCCTCTGGTCCTCCAGAAGCGGGACTATGAACCACTGTGATACACTTCTGATTGATACTCTTCTAAAAGGTGTGCAAACTTCTGCACTGCACTGTAAGCTCCATCTGAACGTGGGATGATCTCAGCCCTTCATCCTAACTCGTGTAAACACACAACAACCCTCAGGAGACAAGTAGTGCATTATCCCCCCCTCCTTATTGTCTATTTACAGCCTGAGGATGGCTTTCCAGCCCGGAGGACCCTTGTGCTCATGCTGCTAATGAGAGCGGACGGATTTAAAACACCATGACTGCGTCTAAGACTACACAGTAGTGCACAAGACTACACAGTAGTGCACAAGACTACACAGTAGTGCACAAGACTACACAGTAGTGCACAAGACTACACAGTAGTGCACAAGACTACACAGTAGTGCACAACATCGACCTGGGGCGCCATGTAGCGGAAGTTGGAGGCAGGCGTGTGCAGCAGCTTAGCTATGCGGCTACATTTAGCTCAGTACCGAGCACCAAGAGATTTATTCACTTACGTTCCCCGACTAGTAATATCCTCACGTCCTTCCTCATCCTTAACAACGCGTGTCCGGCTAAAACGAACGCGAAGCTCCTTCAACTAGCATGTAGCTAACTAGCAGCACCTTCACCGTACTCCCGCACCGTGCTCCTTCTGTGATGCTGCGCTAAGCTACACGGGGCTAAGCTAATGACACGGGGCTGCGCATGCGCGGTTCACCCGATTGGCGTTTTTGTAGGGCAAAACGGACGGAAGTCGGCTGCTTGTTTCCGAAGTGCGAGGGCCACCTTAAATGGTGTTTGCAGTAACGACACAGCGCCTGTAGAGGCCGCTGATTATAAAAAAAAATGTATCCATTATACCATTCAACACACGATAACGATTTTGGTAGGGGTAGCACAGGCTGGGGTAGTAGTACAGGCAGGCTTAGCACAGGCTGGGGTAGTAGTACAGGCAGGGTTACCACAGGCTGGGGTAGTAGTACAGGCAGGGTTAGCACAGGCTGGGGTAGTACTATAGGCAGGGGTAGCACAGGATGGAGTAGTAGTACAGGCAAGGGTAGCACAGGCTGGGGTAGTAGTACAGGCAAGGGTAGCACAGGCTGGGGTATTACAAGTAGCCCACTGGTTAAGATGTTGCGCCAAAAGCTGGGGAACAATAGTCTGTTTGAGGGGGAATAAGGGGAAAATATGAGGGGGAAAAAAGAAACAAGTGATTTATAGACATCTGTTTTGTATTTGTTCTCAGAAAAAGGGCTTTTTTTATAAATAGAAAATTCAGTTGACGCTGCCAACAAGACGACCACAGTTCAAATCCCACCTCAGACAACTATTAAAGATCAGAAGGTTGTGAGTTCAAATCCCATCACTGCCAAACTTCCACTGCTGGGCCCTTGAGCAAGGAGCTTAACCCTCAGGTGTATAAATGAGGTAAATGTAAATGGACCTGGATAGTCATCTAACAAATGTTGTAAATAACATTGCCTGGTCTTTTCCCCAGTCTGTCCAGGTGAGGGGATTCTATGCCCATTGCAGCCTCAGGTTTCTGTTCTTGGCAGACAGGACTTGGACCCAAAATGGTCCCCTGCTGTTCCCCCTTGATGTTCACTGTGTTGTCTGTTTGGAGATCCATGTCTGCTCACCACAGTTGTAAAATGTGGTTATTTGATTTACTGTAGCTTTTCTTTCGGCTTGAACCAGTCTGACCCTTCTCCTCTGACCTCTGTTATCATGCCTATTTTTTAAATGTCTTGACGAAGAAAAAAAATGCATGATGTCTCATATCAAACCTGATTCTACTCTCATAAAAGTATCCCAACAGTAGTCTAAACATACAGTATACATGGAAATTAAGCTTTTATTTATTTAGACAATACAATATGACACTTTTCAAGGTGACTTATTATTAAATGATACTTAAATGTTTTAGGAAGTCCTGTTCTTATAGATTGTTGTGAAATAATATTTTTTTTAACTCCCTAATCACCCTACTGAATATTTCAGCTTAGTCTGACCAGCTGCCAAAACCCAGACCGAGCTGGTCAAACCGCTAGACCATCTTGGTCAGGTGGTAGAAAGGAAACCCTAACCCTACTGCTACAGAGATAAGTTCTTTTTAGAAACATAATCGCACAATAAGGCAGTTTTTATACCTGAGACATTTATTGATAATTTTTTTTTAATCAAGTAAGGAAGTTGGAAAAGAGCTCACCAGCTGACAGGGATGGTCTACCAGTGTGACCAGCTCGGCCTCAGTTCTGGCAGCAGGTAACTTGTCAGATCAGATTTTTCAGCAGGGCTCTGGTCTGAACATTGACTCGTAGAGCAAAAATGAGCTATATTATGGTATTTTTAAGACTGATGACATCTTTGTACTATGCGGTGGAGAAACTCTGATCTTATATGAAGTCTCCTTCTTACGGATTGTTGTGACTTTTACATTGATACTTTTAATAGAGTAAACCCAAATCAGGTTTTGGATTGGATTTCACATCTTGCAGTCCATTTGTCAAGAAAATAAAATTATTGTATCATACCGTATTGTTTAACCATTAATTTTTTTATTACTATTATTATTATTATTATTATGACAGTTACATTAGTAAAATGGGTTAATATTTTTGTTGTTGCCATTGTTATGATTTAAAATTCCTAATAAACAAAACGAAATCAGTTCATAATCCATTCGTGCTTATGGTATAACTCAGTGGTTTTCAAAGTGGAAGCCGCCAGCGGGCGCCCAGGGGCCTCAACAATTTGGTGTGAAAAATAAATTCTCACTCTCAGACAACCACACACACACACACACATACAATCAATTCCTAATATAATGTAATGTAAAGATGTAAGATCCATCCATCTTCTATACCGCTTATCCTTTTCAGTTTCACAAGGAAACCTGGAGCCTATTCCAGGGAGCATCATGTAATTATTAATAAAAAAAAGGGGGATATATTCAGAAGTGTTTTAAAGACATCTTGCAAAAGGGGGGACCTCGGTTAAATGTTAATGTCATTTGGAAGGCCTTGCCCTGGAAAAGTTTGGGAACCCCTGGTATAACTGATCAGTTACAATCCTCCACAAGGATGAAACGTTTGGCGAATGAGCGCCCTCTACAGGTGCAGCATCATATCTGCGACACCATTTAAGGTGGAACGGACAATTCCAGATCAGCTGCGCATGAAGAAGCCAGTTTCAGTCTCGTACAGAAAGAAGGATGAATTCCGTGTACACAGACTTTCCTCTGATAGACTCACATTTAAGATCAGCTACTGTAAGTGCTGTATACAGATTCTGGCTACAAAGCAAAACACGACTATTAAATCTTAATCCATAACATCCTGGTTCACTTTTGGAGCACATGCTAAAAGGGGCGTGTAACCGGTAACTACGGGAAACCGACACGGACAAAAATATGAAACGGCTTTTTATTTTTTATTTTTTGAAACTGAATAAGCGACGTATAGAGCGCCCCCTGTAGGCCAGATGGAATGTGCGTCAATATTTCAGCTTAAAAGTTAAGGTGAACAAGGTTATGGATAAGGACAATTTGTCACAGTTAAGGTGTAAAACTGAACAAGTCTTTTAGTATGGGTTCAATACAATGGACCTTTAGTGAATTAGCACGCTTTCCTCACACCTTCAGGGTTGGGGGTCGAATCCCAGCTCCGCCCTGTGTGCACAAAGCCTGCATGTTCTAACTGTGCTTTGGGGGTTTCCATGGGTGGCTGTGGAGAGCGGGTTGTCCACTAACCATAGGGTTGGCAGATCGATTTCCGGCCCACACGACTCCACATACCGAAGTGTCCTCGGGCACTGAACCCAAAGTTGCTCAAGATGACAAGTTAGCTCTGCTACCATTGGTGTGTGTGTGTGTGTGTGTGTGTGTGTGAATGGGTGAATGAAACACAATGTAAAGCTTTGGATAGAAGCGCTATATAAGTGCAGACCATTTACCATTCCTCCAGGTACTCCAGTTTAATATCCCAGTCCAAACACATGCGCTGATTGGCATTTTCAAGCTGTCTGTAGTTTGTGCAATTGTACCCTTTGACCCCATCCAGGCTCCCTATGATCCTGTGTAGGATAAGCAGTATGGAAAATGGATGGATGGTTGTATTGAATTACAGACCATGTTTATTACTTAGAAAAAAGTTTTATTAATAGATTTGTTAGAATTGTTTAACAAAAAAAGTATTTAAAATATATATCTGCTTGTTTCAGAAAGTCATGCAGTCAATCGATTTATCCATAAAAGACATGTTTTATGTTTTATTGTGTTTCACTATCAAGGAAAAAGCCACATATTTCTATCAAACATACAAACCGACCTCACTTCAGTCCAATATTTTCAGATGATAGAGTTGTTGCGGGTGGGTGTAATGGTTTTGTGGGAGTCTGTAGCAGGAGGGTGGTGTATGGGGATGCGATTACAGAGACCAGGGCGCCAGCGCTCAATAAATGACTAGATAATCATAGAAATAACTAGCTTGAAACATTTCTTATGTAAGCACCCACCGTTTGTATTTTCTCTTTTTGTTCATCAGTCCAAATTTCTCATTTCTGCAGTGCTACAGCTCTGCCCTGCAGGTCTGTTTAGCAGCTCCCATCTACAAAAATGCAGCCCGTAAACAATAATACAGAGCGTTTACTTCCAGGTTCACTGGAATCGGGTCTTTTCAGGGTAGAATCACTTTCTCACTGCAATCAGACCACGCTAGAGTTTACTTGGAACCAGACAGAGAGTACCTCAATCAGACCAGATCTCAGATCAGCTGTTTTGGTCCACATTCGAGAGTGGATTGCGGTGTTCTCACCTGTGCAAACAAACAGCACCAAAGATGAAAACACACCCGGGTTCAATTCAAATGGGCTAAACACTACATATGTGAAAGCACCTTCAGGGTCTACACTCTTGTGATCTTGTCCCTCCGGGGAAACACTGTCGGTTCATGTAGAACCCCTTTAGAAGGCGAAACTCATTCATGATTCAAAGTACCCTTGAGTGTTGTATTCACTGTTTGTTTGTTTTTTTTTAAGAGCATACTTTAGATTAAATATTTCATATATTGTGCTACAATCCAGCTGTGCTACAATCCAAACACACGTCTGTCCTTTATGATGTTCCCGGATCATTTTCGTCTACGGATATTGGCCTCTGCTGAAAAACAGGAAATTGAATAATAAGCTTAGATGTACCGTAAACATCAGTTACATTAACTCACTACTTTTCCTCCTCAATTTGGTCACCTGCCAATTCCCACCCAGCAGCCGGCTCTCCCTTGCTGTACAACAGCTACCACCCAGGGAGGGTGAAGACCAACATGTGCTTCCTCCAAGACATGTGAAGCCAGCCAATCGCCTCTTTTTAAACTGCTTGGAGGAAAGCTCTATCTGGCCTCTGCCACTTTCATGATCTCTCACAATTGGGTTAGTGTTGCTATGATTGACAGGAGAGAGACTGTTCCATCCCTCCAACCCACCCAGAGAGCATGGACAATTTAGCTCCCTTGGCTCCTGGCCATGGCACAGTCAGGATTGAAACACACTAGGTTTAGGGTTAGGGTTATCTCCAGACGATAGGGCAAAAACTTATCTGTTGTGCCACACGGGACAGAAATGTTCAGATTTGATTGCTTGTAAATCATGTCTTACTGGTATAATCCTGAGGGAGCATCGGCTTCGAGATGACCTGTCTCAGAGCATCCACCCACTCCTTTCGCTCCCGCTCCTGCTCACACATGAAGACGAACTGACGGTCTGGAGTCTCCACTGCCATCCCACACTTCCATTTATTTCCTCTGGTCCCTTTAGGCATACACTCACTCACTGAGTACCCATGATTCTCTGTCCCAATGAAAATGACCCCAAGCTCCACAGCATCCTTGAGAATAATAAGTAAAGGGTGGGCATCAATTCGATTACAATTAACAGAAAAATAAATTGTATGTTTATTCTTTAATTTATCATTAAAATTGATCTTGTCCTACCAGCTCAGTTTTAAAATAGAGTAGTTTTCTGTCTAGACCATCCAAGATGAACCATCTCTTCTTGAATGGCTCTCGTTGCTGTTCAGCAAACAGGCAAGGTTTTTCAGATATACATCAAAATAATCTGTTCAATCACTTATTAAACAGTGAATATCTGTAACTCCCCCGATCACTACCTCTCTTATGAAGCGAGTCACCTACCGAAGGTCCAGTTTTTTCCATGTAACCCTCTTTAAGGTAATTTCTGGTAGTCCATGGCAGCAGCTTAAAAGAAAAAAATAAATATAAAGACATTTTATCCACTGAATGAATTATAATACGTATAAGAAAATATCATGTTTAAGTTAATGCATATACATACTCTGTTTAAACAAAAACAATTAAGAGTTTACCTCGCCATTACTGGCTGTAGGAAATGCTGTCTTCAAGTAGGCAAAACGTGTAGCTCTTATTGCATTGTACCAATTCACAATTTCCTGAAAGGGTAACGATGTCTGAATTACACTCGGACTTCTGGCAAGATTTG
This sequence comes from Ameiurus melas, assembly GCA_012411365.1. Classification (NCBI taxonomy): domain Eukaryota; kingdom Metazoa; phylum Chordata; class Actinopteri; order Siluriformes; family Ictaluridae; genus Ameiurus; species Ameiurus melas. Next base: position 20,795,654 of record CM022774.1, on the reverse strand, counting down.
GTCAGTACATGTATACAGTATGCATTCTGTTGTAAAAAGTGTTTGATAGTGGTCCAGCATTGCTTTTAAGGTTTAGCTCTGGAAAACACATCAAGGATTTCTAGTGATGACTCACAAAAGTACCTCCAGACATGATGTGTCCTGTGAACCTGGATAACAGCCAGCGACTGTCAGAATCAATTAAACACCTTTGTGTGGGCATAAACCGAGACTTTCCACCAAAGTCACAAAGTAATGTAGGAGAACTGGTTTGGGCCTGTCCCACTTACACTGAGCCACCTGCTAGATGAGCACATGAGAGTGCTTCATCTGGTGACATGACGCAGGCCCTGTCATCATGTGGCCCAGGTGGATCCGCTCACAATCCATTATACTAAACTAAAGTGCGTTTCATGGACCCTGGGCGCAGTTGAGTTGTAAGCCCAACCCCTTCTTTAAAGCTGTTGATAAAATCATTGCTCAGTGGAAAAGTATGTTTGGGAAACCCACTTCACCAAGGCAGCAGCACATATCCACAGGCCCACTGGTTAGCTACAGTGTGGGGAAAAAAGTATTTGATCCCCTGCTGATTTTGTACGTTTGCCCACTGATAAAGAAATGATCAGTCTATAATTTTAATGGTAGGTTTATTTGAACAGTGAGAGACAGAATAACAACAAAAAAATCCAGAAAACGCATGTCAAAAATGTTATAAATTGATTTGCATTTTAATGAGGGAAATAAGTATTTGACCCCCTCTCAATCAGAAAGATTTCTGACTCCCAGGTGTCTTTTATACAGGTAACATGCTGAGATTAGAAACTCACTCTTAACACTCTCCTAATCTCAGCTTGTTATCTGTATAAAAGACACCTGTCCACAGAAGCAATCAATCAATCAGATTCCAAACTCTCCACCATGGCCAAGACCAACGAGCTCTCCAAACATGTCAGGGACAAGACTGTAGACCTACACAAGTCTGGAAACCAAGCAGCTTGGTGAGAAGGTGACGACAGTTGCTGCGATTATTCGCAAATGGAAGAAACACAAAAGAACTGGCAATCTCCCTCGGCCTGGGGCTCCATGCAAGATCTCACCTCGTGGAGTTGCAATGATCATGAGAACAGTGAGGAATCAGCCCAGAACTACACGGGAGGATCTTGTCAATGATCTCAAGGCAGCCGGGACCAAGAAAACAATTGGTTATTACTAAAACAATTACTACACCGTGAAGGACTGAAATCCTGCAGCGCCCGCAAGGTCCCCCTGCTCAAGAAAGCACATATACATGACCGTCTGAAGTTTTCCAATGAACATCTGAATGATTCAGAGGACAACTGGGTGAAACTTTGGCATCAATTCAACTCGCCGTGTTTGGAGGAGGAGGAATGCTGCCTATGACCCCAAGAACACCATCCCCACTGTCAAACATAGAGTATTTGATCCCCTGCTGATTTTGTATGTTTGCCCACTGACAAAGAAATTATCAGTCTATAATTAATCTTGGGTGAGAACCTCCTTCCCTCAGCCAGGGCATTGAAAATGGGTCGTGGATGGGTATTCCAGCATGACAATGACCCAAAACACACGGCCAAGGCAACAAAGGAGTGGCTCAAGAAGAAGCACATTAAGGTCCTGGAGTGGCCTAGCCAGTCTCCAGACCTTAATCCCATAGAAAATCTGTGGAGGGAGCTGAAGGTTCGAGTTGCCAAACGTCAGCCTCGAAACCTTAATGACTTGGAGAAGATCTGCAAAGAAGAGTGGGACAAAATCCCTCCTAAAATGTGTGCAAACCTGGTGGCCAACTACAAGAAACGTCTGACCTCTGTGATTTTGCCACCAAGTACTAAGTCATGCTATGCAGAGGGGTCAAATACTTATTTCCCTCATTAAAATGCAAATCAATTTATAACATTTTGGACATGCGTTTTTCTGGATTTTTGTTGTTGTTTTTCTGTCTCTCACTGTTCAAATAAATCTACCATTAAAATTATAGACTGATCATTTCTTTGTCAGTGGGCAAACGTACAAAATCAGCAGGGGATCAAATACTTTTTCCCTCACTGTAGATGGTAGAACAGGTGAAATGTTCGTCAGAGATGTATGAGATGACTGAGAAGTGAGTACTTTTACTGAGCAACAATGCCAAAGAGTTTGTATGACAGGGTGCCAATCCATCACAGGACACAATCACATACACACTCACACACCCATTCATACACTATGGACACTTTATACATGCCAATCAGCCTACCATGCATGGGGAGGAAACCGGAGTACCCGGAGTAAACCCCCACAGCATGGGGAGAACATGCAAACTTCCCACACAGGGCAGCGGTGGGAATCGGACCCCCGACCGCGGAAGGTGTGAGGCGAATGTGCTAATCTCCAAGCCACCGTGCGCCCCTTAATAGCAATTATTCTATGATAAATAAAAGGGCGTGGTTGATGTGGTGACTGACAGATTTGTGTTGGGCTAGAATTGAAAGTCGAACCTTATGAACGCGTGCACACTTTCCAACACAGACCTAAAGCTCTTACTGAGATTACATCCCACATTTTAAAAACATTTTTAAAAACTATAACTATAGCAAAGCTATGTCTTGTTCCTCTGTTAGCCGTTTTAACAGACCCAGGGAATTCTTTGCTGTTTTTCCAGTATGTTGCTCATTTTGATGTCCAAGCTGTAGCTCACTGTGCTGCTATTATAACAAGCAAACCAACATGAGTGAACAAAGTGATCGCACAGCAAATGATAGCAGTATATCATGACTCAAAGCTCTAAAATCTTTTCCTGACAGCAGTAAAATACTTGTGAAAATTATATGACTACAATTTTTCCTTTTTACAGAACCACAGTGAGAGCCATTATCTCCAAATGTAAACAAAACTCAGCAGAATAGTGAACCTTCCCAGAAGTGGACAACCTTTCAAAATTCCTCCAAGAGCACAGCAACACACACATATATACATATATACATACATACACACACACACACACAATATATATATATATATATATATATATATAAACACACACACTTGTATATATACACATCCATACACATACGACTCATCCAGCAAGTCACAAAAGAGCCAAGGACAACATCAAAGGAACTACAGGCCTCTCAATAAACGCATCAATAAAGGTCACTGTTCATGACTCCACTATCAGAAAGACACTGGGCAAAAATGGCCTCCATGGAAGAGTGGCGAGGTGAAAACCGCTGCTAACCTAGAGAACATTAAGGCTCGTCTGAATTTTGCCAAAACACACCTCGATGATCCTCAAACCTTTTGGGAGAATGTTCTCTGTATTGATGAATGGAAACTGGAACTGTTTGGAAGACAGGGGTCCCATTACATCTGGCGTAAACCAAACACAGAACTACACAAAAGAAAACATCATAACTACAGTCAAGCATGGTGGAGGCAGTGTGATGATGTGGGGATGGTTTGCTGCTTCAGGGCCTGGGCAACTTGCAGTAATTGAGGGAAACATTAAAACACCAGAAAATCTTAAAGGAGAATGTCCAGTCTTCAGTCTGTAAGTTGAAACTCAATCGCAACTGGATTAGGCAGTAAGACAACGATCCAAAGCAAACGAGTAAGTCCTAGTCCTAGAAGTAAGTGAAAGACCGATCTCCAGTTATCGGAAGTGTTTGGTTGCAGTTATTGCTGCTTAAGGGGGTAATTCATTTTTGATGACAGGTGTTGAATAATTTTTTTTGCTTCAATAAAAAAAGAATAAATAAATACAAAAACGGTATTGTGCATTTACTCAGGTTGCCTTTGTTTTATGTTGTACTTCTTTTGAATATCTAAAACTATTTAGTACAAGATATACACAAAAACAGAAGAAATCAGGGCAAATACTTTTACACAGCACTGTATACAGTCATTGGTGGGAGTTCCATAGAGTTCTCCAGACCTGTAGCTCTGACTGTAATCACAAGCTGTAAAGCAGATAGCTCCATAGAGTGTACTGTACATGTCATCTGACATATGTACAAGCTGAGAAAAAGAAGGAAACTGTGAGACAGAGCATCCTCTCTATTTCCTGGTTCCTGTGTTGGCACTTGTTTTCTCTTTGTTTCTCTGTTGACTCAGGTATACACTGATAAAAACCCCTCACCTTTTGGGTGATACCTTTTGTGTGCATTTACATTCCTTCCTGAAAAACATTTGTCCGTATTGCAATGATTTCCTGAAAACCATATATAGAATTTTTCCTGTCCTACATTGATATGCCCTTCCGCCGAGCCAATCAATAGTTAACTCAATGGCTCTGTTGTGTGTCGAGCATGATATATACTCTGCCTTTCTTGGAATAAATGAGAGATCTTGCCATTTGAACTTTGTGTGTCTGTGCGTTATTTGAGAAACTCTCCTTGGTATGGGAAACACGTAGCGAGTGCCGTCTTTCTTGTGTATTTTCACGGTCCCTCTTCTTAAGAATCTTAACGTGGAGATTATCTATTTTCAAATCTTAACAAGTATGTCACATCGTGACTTTGTTAAAAGATCCAGGCAGGTGTGAGCACACACACAACAAGGAATCCAGATGTTTCTGAGCACCCCTTGTGGTTATTAGGGGTGACACCGAACTGCAGGTTGTATCTTGTGCAGCTTTGCAGCCATTTGTGTCTCCGTTATAAGCTGACACTGGATTGTAAGAAAAATAAATGTTTAAAACATAATATGTATTTACTTCCTCGTTTGGAAGAGTCAACGCTGACAAAAAACAAACAAACTTTGGGCTAATCGGGAAATAGATCCTATTTTGTGTTCATTTAAAAACTAGGAAGTAGGTTTCTTTTGTATAAAAAGCATGTTATAGAAAAGGTTTCTGCTCTCATTGAGAATGAAGTGAGGCAAGTATTTATTTTTAAAAAAATTATATAAAAAAAAAAACAACCTTTAAGATAACAAATGTGTAGAAAATGCAAAAAGCCAGTTATGGAAAAGATGACTCACCTGACCACTTTCGTGGTAAACAAAGAGGTTTCGGGTGTGATCCTCCACTGAGTAAGTGATCTGAAGGCCGTGAGCATGTCCGATCTTCTGTGGCTGAAAGGTTGCATTCAGACTTTGTACAGAGATGACAGCCTTTGGCCCTTTAGATTCCTAAAAATGATCATATATTTAGTTATTTCAGTTATTTACTGTTACATAACGTAGTAATAAACCACTATTTTACGGAGTAGAAAAATGTTTGCAGCAAAAACATTCTCAACTGTCTGATATTTTAATATTATATACAAAAGCATCAACAAAGACTCCAATCACATGAACTGCAACACTGGCTCCAATGAAGAAGAATAAGACTAACAAATTATACATATATGATGAATAACTGGAGGCATTCAATATTAAAACACTAAGGCAACAGGCAGCATGCCACGGGGTTCAGAAAAACTGCTTAACAAGGAGTATAGAGTGCTCACATCCTCCTTATAATATTTTAGAGTGAAGTCTTGCTCGGATAAAACAAACTTCCTCTTGAGAAACTGTCCATTGTCCTTCCCCTTCTTCCACAGCACTCCTTCATATACGCCTAGAATCAACGAAGACATCGTTATTGTAGAAACGCCTTCAGAACTCCAGAAAAGCAGGTTTAATAGATGTCAGCTTCGGGTTACATGAAGGACAGTCAAATGCCATATTAGATATACTCAGAAGGTTATTTCTAAGATTTTGTACTATATTTAAATGATTTACTACACAGGACTCAAACAAAAGGATATCTTAAAGCTACACGTGTACCTGATGAGTAGGCTCGAAGTTTATTTTGCTCTGTAAACTCTTGTCTTTCATACTTGGCTCTGATCCACTGCTCCCTTAGAACACTGCAATATCAAAGGGGAAAGGAAGAAGAAAAGAAAAAAAAAAAACTCAAGCATATGGGAAGGCGTTTAAAACAGACTAATCTTAAAGAGAAAGTCCAGTCTAGCAGCCTAAAGTGGTAACAGCAACAAGCATGATTTGGTGCAGACAGTCCCATGGGTAGTTTTGACCCACTTAAATCAACCACTTGTGTAGAGAACTGAAAGCACAATTTTACATATTCAAAGGCTTGACATCTAACACCAAACCTCGTATGGTTGAAACAGAAATACATTAGTAGTTCCCCTTATTGTTACTGAGAGTACTGCATGCTCTAATGCATCCCCAGCAATTTGTTTGCCATTTCAGCAGTCTCCCACTTCCCCAACGATAGACTTTTTTAAAATATAGTACCAACTGTCATGAACAATGGCTTGGAAATAATTCCCTTTCACAATGCCTGTAAATTACCCCAGCTTTTTTTTTTTTTTTGAAAGACCACAGAAAGACGAAGTACTTACTCACAGTCATCTTGCTGTGGCTGATAATAGAAGACGGGGACAAATTTCTCGAAGACATCCCTGGCAGCTCGGTTTCCACAGGCTTTCATGACCTGTGGGTTAGGCCATGCAGTTACACGGAACACAACAGTATTCAGCTCAACCAACCGCACGCTTGAATTATTCAGTGTAATTGTTTATAGACATCCTTTGCATAATTAGACCTGATTTGGACATACAGAAATGCCCTCATTTTGGAACGTTACAGTGACAGCAGTGAAGTGTGAGGTGGAATAAACGGTTTGACGTGGGACAGCTTTCATACCTGCACAAGCTCATCATCCCAGAAGTCCAAGCGGATGGATTTTATCCGGCTAATGCTGGATAAATTGCGATGAGTTCCAGAGCAGTTCAGACAAACGAATATGCCGAGAGTGTATGAAGCCCAGTCCGGGTCTGCAGTGAACATATGAGGATTAAATGGAGAAACTAGGTCTATACACTTGATCTGAAGATCAAATTTAGCATGTGTGAATGACGGTTAAAAGGGAGAAAGAAAAACAGGACTTCATCAGTTATGCCAACAACTGTGCAAAAGTCTAGGCACTCAAATACCATTTTGTACAACAGCCTTAGGCACCCCCCCCTTTAAAAAAAATTTAACAAAAACAAATATTGTTATACAGGGTGTCCCAAAAGTGTCCATACACAGAGGAAAGAAAGCTTTAGCAAAATGTCTTCCAAAAAGTTTCATACTTAGTTTTTATATATATATATATATATATATATATATATATAAAGAGAGAGAGAGAGGGAGATTTATATCTATCTACCTTCTCATGACTGGATCTGGAAGATGACACAAGGATGCGATGGACATACAGTTACAAGCAAAACACAACATTTTTCAGACAGAAAACATAATGAAGGCTGTTGTAATTTTACATGCCAAAAAAAAAAAAAGGAGAAAGTGTCCAGAGGAACTGTGACAGATTCCTCAAGATGTTCCGCAGAATTTACCAACGGATGTCCTGCACAAAAAAAAACTGCACAAACTGTACCTCAGAAGGCCGAGGTTTAAAAAGAATAAAAACAAAGGGTTGTCACACCAAACACTGACGTTGTTTAGTTTATTATTGTTTACTGCTCTTTATTATTATATATAATGTCATTTTTTTGTTATAAAAGGTCAGTATAATTTTTTTTAAGCCAGCTTTATTTTACGGTATTTCCATCCCCTACTTCCAGTATATAGACCAGTTTCTTTGAACAGGTGTGGCGGCTCTAAACCCTACCGGGAAACCCCCTCCCCACACAAACAAACAAACAAACAATAGAAACCATCGCATAAATTCTAATGGTTTCCACTACAAATACGAAAAAACAAACCATTACCAAATATTTTACATTACATAGTAGGACATATTAAGGACATAGACATAACATGCCACCAATAAAAGGCAACAGATTATCAGTACTGGAGATCCACAGGGACCATTACAGTTTCCATTAAAACCAATACAATTCCCATTATAACCATTATAGATTTTAAGAAGGTTTCTACTGTTTTGTTTGTTTGTCTATGACCTACATTTCAGTCCTAAACTATTAAAAGTCATCGGTTTGGTGCAGTGAGGCAAACGGAACCCTAAAAACCTGTCAATATGTAGAGGAATATGAGAAAAGAGAAGAGCATGAATGAGTGACCCTGAGTGAAGAGCCAGAGGAGTGAATGTAGAAAGCACTGTTTGACTGACCTGCAGCGCCGCAGTCAGCACAGCTGCTGTTCTCCGGCAGCTTCACCAGTTCCAGAAGAATCTTTTTATTCTTGTCACGATTTGCCATATGAGACGTGGTGTAAAGGCGACTTTTAGTAAAAGCTTTCGGACATTTTCACATGAAACATTTCCATTCTCTCCTGGTGAACCGGACACGGTGTAGCGATGAAACCGCGCGCGCTCAAGTCTGTGTCGACTAGAACAGCAAGCGCTTCCTCTCTCTCTCACACACACACACTCTCTCTCTCTCTCTCTCTCTAAAAACTCTCTCTCTAAAAAACTCTTTCTCTCTTAAAAAAAATTTTTCTCTCTCTCTCTCTCTCTCTCTCTCTCACACACACACACACACACACACACTCTCTCTCCTCGTTTCTCCTCTCTCTCTCTCTCTCTCTTCTCTTTACACACACACACACACACACTCTTCTCTCTCTCCTCTCTCTCTCTCTCTCACACACCACACACATATATTTTTCTCTCTCTCCTCTTCTCTCACACACACACACATTTCTCTCTCTCACACATCTTTCTCACTACACACACACTCTCGCTTTTTTTCTCTCACACCCTCTTAGATCTCCCTCTTCTCACACTCTCTCGGTCTCTCCTCCTCTCTCTCTCACACATTCTCTCTGTCTCTCCTCCTCTCTCTGACTCTCACAATCTGTCTCTCTCTCTCTTTTTTCTTCTCTCTCTCTCTTACACACACACACTGTTTTTCTCTCCCCTGTTCTTTTCTTCTTTCTCTTTCTTTCTCCTCTCTGACTCTCACTCTCTCTCACACACACACACTGTCTTTCCTCCTCTCTGACTCTCACAATCTGTCTCTCTCTCTCTCTTTCTCTCTCACACACACACTGTCTTTCCTCCTCTCTCTGACTCTCTCTCTCTCACACACTCTCTCTATCTCTCCCCCTCTCTCGGTCTTTCCTCCTCTCTCTCTGACTGTCTCTCTGTCTCTCCCCCTCTGCTCGGTTTTTTCCTTCTCTCTCCGACTCTACTCTACAATCTGTCTCTCTCTCTCACACACACACTCAGTCTCTCCACACTCTCTGACTCTCACTCTCACACACACACTGTCTCTCTCTCACACACACACACCGTCTCTCCCCCTCTCTCTGTCTTTCCTCCTCTCTCTGACTCTCTCTCTTACACACACACACACACTATCTCTCCCCCTCTCTCGGTCTTTCCTCCTCTCTCTCTGACTGTCTCTCTGTCTCTCCCCCTCTCTCGGTCTTTCCTCCTCTCTCTCTGTCCCCCCCCCCTCTCGGTCTTTCCTCCTCTCTCTCTGACTCCCACAATCTGTCTCTCTCTCTCTCTCTCACACACACACTGTCTCTCCCCCCTCTATCTCACTCTGTCTCTCCTCCCACTTTCTCTCTCTGTCCCCCCCCACATACACTCTCTCCTCCCTCTCTCTCTCACTCTCTCCCCTCTCTCTCATACTCCGTCTCTCCTCCCCCCACACTCTCTACCCCCTATTTCTCTCTCTGCTGTTTTCAACACCTACCCCAAATCCCAATTTACATTAGTTGAAACTGTATAGATGTGGTTCGTCAAACTCTGACTCTTCCCCGTCTTTGCAAGCTGAATGAAAAACTATGTTGACTGCTGGAAAAACAACAAACCATGACATCAAAAACACACTTACTTAATATTTTAAAATACTGCACGGCAAAGGAAGAATAGATCTGCCATTACATTTTCCTCCTGAAGATGAAATAAGACCTCTTAAGCCTAAAATGAACCTATCTAGGCACCTAAAACAGTCTAAACAATTAGCAGAGATTACTAGAGTAAAAGGGTATTTCCTCTTGACACCTTCACCAGGGTAAAGGATTATAAAACTCGCTCAAGTGAGAGAACTGCACGGTAATACAGTCAAATGGAAACCTCTGCAAAAAACAAAACAAAAACAACAACAAAAAAAAAAACCACAACAACAACAAAAAAAAGATCTTGAGATACATGTTTGGTTGTAAAACATATGCACATTTATTGTTTCATTTCATTGAGACATTAAATAAAGTCATATTTGTAAATATTAATACTAATTAAAGGATGTTAAATTGTATAGAAAACCATTCCGAAACAGCGATTTGAATTTTAGTGCCCGATGTAAAACCTCGAAGTTAGTGAAGAAGGCGCTGAACTACCAGAGTAGCCATTACAGGTCTATAAGAACAATTTTCAGTGTTATATACATTTTTGGTGGACACATGTTTTCTGACAAGGTGTAAGTACAAATTTATTACTTGATAAAACATACTACATGATAAAAGTACAAAACATTAGACTCTCCACATAGAGTAAAAAAAAAAAAAAAATTCAAAAATCAAATAGAAAATCCACAAACATAAAACCTCACTTTGCTATCAGGGTATATAATATTACTGTACAAATACATATTGAGCAGCTGCCACGAACAAGCTGCCTCAGCACACTGCAATCAAACCATTCAAGGAAAACCTGAAGCCAGGTGCTGAAGAGTGCTTTTAGTTAGATCAAGGTGAATGCCTTCAAGGTAGTGCAAGAACCTGTAAAGAACAACAGAACATTTAACACCAGGAAACTGTCAGCTATTCTTTGGTATTTCAGTTGACATCAAAATCTCCATTTCAAAACTCGCACTCCCCCCTCCCCATCTTCACACGTCTTCTTTGCTCAAAGGTGCGACAAGTTTAAATATAGCCGCACAAATGTCCGAGACCAATGTGAAGCCCACATCCTTTCACATACTTATGTTAATATGCGAGTTCTTTTAAAATCATTTTGATTCAAGAGTAGGTTTTTCTATTGCTGAATATAAACTCGAACTAATAGGATCGATTCGGGAAAAGACTAAACAAACACCTTCTGGTGTCTTCACCCATTTGATTGTGTAGTCATACTAAATCTAAAAATTCTACACACCCCTGTAAACGAAACCAAGATGACTCATGTTGTCTTTAAGTGAAAACAATACAAATCATTTTGGGGGAAAAAGGGGAAGAAAAAAACATGTAGAACGACCTGGTTGCATAAGTGTGTACACCCCTAAACTAATACTTAGCTGAAGCACTTTCAGATTTTATTACAGCATTCAATCTTTATGGGTAAGAGTCAATCAGTTTGGCACGTCTTGACTTAGCAATATATTTTAAACGGTCAGACTGGCAGGGCATCTCATTTACAGCATTTGGCAGACGCCCTCGTCTATACAACTGAGCAGTGGAGGGTTAAGAGCCTTGCTCAAGGGCCCAACATTGGCAGCTCGGTGGTGCTGGGATTTGAACTCACAACCTTCCAGGCAGAAATCCAATGTCTTGACCACTGATCTACCACCATCCCTATCACACACCATCTCCTGTGCACAGCCCTCTTCAGGTCACCCCACAGATTATTGATTGGATTTAGGTCTGGATTCCAAAACCTTGAATTTGTTTTGGTGAAGCCATTCCTTTGTTGATCTGGGAGGTTTGATTCGGGTCGTCGTCATGCTTAAAGGTGAAATTCCTCTTCAACTTAAGTGTTTTAGCAGAAGACTTAAGGTTTTGGACCAAAATTGACTGATATTTGGAGTTATTCATTATTCCCTCCACCCTGATTAAAGCCCCAGTTTCAGCTGAAGAAAAACAGCGCCAAAGTGCTACCACCACCATGCTTCACTTTGGGGATGGTGTTCTTTTGGTGATGTGCTGTGGAACATAGTATTGTGGCCTAGAAGTTCCCATTGCTCCCATCAGACCATAACACTATTCCACATAGTTTGGGAGATTGGATGATTTTGTTGTTGATTTTTTGGTTAAAAAAGGCTTCCTTGTTGCCACCCTACCCCATAGCCCAGACATATGAAGCATTCAGGAGATTGTCGTCACATGTACAGAGCAACCAGTCCTTGGCAGAAATTGCTTCAATTAGTTTAATGTTGCTGAAGGCCTCTTGGCAGCCTCCCTGACCGGTTTTCTCCTGACCTTCTCATCAATTTTAGAAGGACGTCCTGTTCTTAGTAGTGTCACTGTCGTGCCATATTTTCTCCACTTGTTGATTATTATCTTTACAGTATTCCATGGTATATCCAGTGTCTTGGAAATGTGTTGTAACCCTGACCTGATTGATAGTTTTCAACAATAAGATCCTGTACCTGATCTGTAGTATCTTTGTGGCCCATGGCCTTTCCAGTTAGATGTTACTAAGATGATGTTTGTAAAATCCCATAGGAAAGCTGTACTTTATTTGGGGTTAATCACTCACTTTAATTGATGACAGGTCTATACTAATTAGTATTGAACACGAGTTTTAATGTGATTGGTTGATTCTGAACACTGCCACATTCCTAATTATAAAAGGCTGTGTACACCTATGCGAGCTATACTTATGTATTGAATGTTTTGTTTTGGTTTTTAATTTTTTTTTTTACACCCAAAACATTTCTGGGTGTTTGTCACTTGATATTTATAGTCTGCAATTTCACAATAAAGGTGAAAAAGGTTCTGACATTCTTTTATTTTTTTTATATCACAAAAACCTGCTATTTTAACAAGGGTGTATAGACTTTTATATTCACTGTAAGTGGGGTCCCCCCCTCCCGTAGAGTAACTATACTTGTGTCTAAAACTATTAGCACCAAACACTGTATTTTGGGGTCTGCCATTTTGTAATGTTAAAAAAAAAACAACAGTGGAGAATATCCAGTGCACTCTTAATCATACGATGTACTTTGAGAGTTAGTATACAATGTACCCTAGTGGTCACTAAATATACTTAATGAATTTATGAGTTTAATTTACACTGCGCCTTACACTAAGGGATTAGTGAGTAGGGGACTATTTTGAGAACAGCGTAGGACACATTTTTATTAATAAGACACATGCACTTAACCAAAGCTACATATCTGAACTCAAGCTTCCAGCCACCAGCCAACTTTAACCACTGAACTTGATCTAATCTACTAGCCCATGCGATACAGCACATCTGATTTTGAATCTATGAATTGTTTCTCGTATTTCAACTTAGAGAGACCAGTTAGAGCTCTCAAAACTGTTACCTGCGTTTGACCTTGCCCTGTTCCTTCAGACTTTCTGATCTACAAATGGTGCGCAGAGAGGGCAGGTAGTCCACGGTTGCTGCCACTCTGTTCCCCTGTGTGCTGAATGATCGGCTGGTGAGAACCGTGTTCAACACCTCCCTCCTCATGTCCATCACCCTGTAACATAACAGAATGTGCACTGAGGTTACATGGTCAGACGTTAAATGCAAACATCAACTCTCATTTTTATGTTGAAAATGTTGATGACACAATTAAATGGTTACACGGAACTACATCAGATTATAGGCTTTTTAGTGTCTAAACCCAAACACACCCATGTTAGCTGGGACAGATTGGGTCATTCTGGCTATATACTGGCAACATACTGGGCATTTTTCTTTTTGTTCTAATGTTCTACAATGTACATGTAATGTATTACACTATAATGTATATGTGCATCTAAAACCCTTTAACAGGGGTCAGCCGTTGGTGTACTGTGGTCCGAGTCCAGATTCAAATCTGGGCTTTGACTAGGCCATTCCATAACCCTCCATTTCTTGGTGAATTTGCTGGTGTGATTAGGATCATTATCCTGTTGAAAGGTCCAACTTCAGATGGCCTCGCATTATCTTCAAGCACTCTTTGATATGGTGCAGAATTCATAGTGCAATGAATGCAAGCTGGCCAATCCCTGAGGAAGTGAAGCAACCCTAAACCATAACATTTCCACAACCGTGCTTCACAGTTGTTATGAGGCGGTTCTCCTGGAAAAACTGTCTTTGGCCTGCACCAAATATGTCTGCTGTTACTGTGGCCAAACAACAGCCTCTTCTTTCCCTATATGCCCATTGGCAAACAGTCTTGCAAAAGCCTTTTCCTGGCACACCTCCCATGCAGGTTAAAGCATACATTGTGACACCAACTGTTGCAAGACTTACTAGCATATCCTGTGATGAAATTTTTTGGTTCCTGGAGATTTATTATTATTTTTTTTTTAATCCGTTGCCAGACTCAGGCATCCACAATCTTTTTTCAGAAGGGCTTACAGAACTTTTTAGATCTTGGCATGATGATAACACACACACCTCAATAACAAAGGGAACACCAGACACTAGATATGAGATATATATATATATATATATATATATATATATATATATATATATATATATATATGACTCCCTAATCAGGTTCTGATCACTGGCATCCAATCCTAAACATCTGATTCTAATTTGATGGATTTGAAGGTGTGATAAATGTAGGGGTATACTTACTTTTCATCAACTTTATTAATAGGCGATGTTTCAAAGAGGATCAAGCGCTTGCTTGTTTTTTCACATGACTGTAGATCATTCAAATCTGATATTGATTTAACGTTATTTATTTAATGTTCATTTCCATTTGCATGACTGATCAGTTTGGATGAAGCCTTTCAATTGAAGCTGCTTGCTCTTCAACTGCTTGAGTTGTAGTCGTTTGTGTTTTTTAACGCTTTCGGTACTTGACGCGTCATATTTTAGCTGCAGATCACAACATGCGTTTCTACACCACGGTTTATCTTAAAACAGGAAGTAACCTGACAAGTGACGCATTACTCACTGTAAACACCGTAAATCTGTCCAGTCATGTCCGCTTGATGATTTTTTAAGTACTACGTCCTGCCCATAAAAAAAATAAAATAAACATCTCACTCATTTACACAGTTGTTGTATTCTCACCTGGTTTCAAGTAGTTTGTTGTGAGAGAGGCTGAATCTCTGCCTGTGTGAGGCTACAGGAAGGGTGAGCTCTTCCACAGTCTCCGTTCTCATTGGCTCCTCCATCTCCTGGACTTTATTCCAGGCTTCAGAGATCCTAGCCTTACACCTATAAAAACCCATACTCCCTAACACACCTTGGATGTCTTCTAGGTCAAACCCACTCATAGGAGCACCACACTCCAGACGAAAATCATCGGTCATTCCGCACTTGATCTCCGCTCCTGCCCTGCTGAAGTCCTGGGGTCTGCACGCTCCCTCTGCTTGAGGACGCTCATAGTGCAGAGATGAGTCCAGGAAAGACGTGTGGTCCAAATACTCTGCTAAGGAGCTCAGGCACTGAGACACACACTGACTCTTTTTCCTCTCAGCTTCAGACAACTCAACTCTCATCCTCACAGCTTTGGATGCTGGTGGATCCCGAGCGACCTCATCCTGTGCGGGTTTTGTGTCAGATCTGGGCTTAGGCAGGGACAGAAAGCCATCCTCTGATTCGGAGTCAGACTGAAGAGCACTTTTACTGTCTGTGTACAGCTGCTTTTTCTGCCTCATTCTACAGGACACTTTGAGAGGGCTTGCGTCATCAGAGTGCTCTTCCTGCTCTACTACGTTGCCGTATTTAGATAAGAGACCAGGCTGTGTTTCAGTGTTCGATGATAATCGTTGTCTGTTAACGAGGTCTGGCAACGGACGAATGGGTAGAGGCAGCAGCACTTCCAGGTTTGAGTAAAGCAAATTCACGCCGGTCCTTTCAGCTTCTGAGAGAAGATCCAAGCGTCTCATCCTGTCCACAGCTGAAGGTTCACTCTGAAAGACGACAGGTATAAAGTACGTGAAGCACAAACGAGATTTAACAGTCATTTTTAGACAAGTTAGGCCTGTCAGGATAATTACGTTATGGACGTATCGTACGATATACGGACGTGACCTCCATCATTTTTCCCTGACCTCGATATATCGCCCGTCATGTTTACACGCGTGTTTGTTTATATAAGAACGAACGTCACCAACATTGTACAACCGTTCACGTCGTCTCGTCTGCTCCGGGGCTGTCAAATTAACATTCGACCTTCAAATATTCGTCAAATTTAAGATAAAATCGCACATTAGAATGCAAAAACTCTGAGTCCGAATGGAAGATGTGTTGCGAGGACTAGCGCCGATTTGAAATAAAACGTACTGTTGAAAAAAATGACTATATTAATGGATTATTTGAAGAAAAATCTAGAACGAATAATTCTAGCGTGTGAAACAATCCAGTCGTAGTCAGTAATGTCGGGGGTTTGAGACGCTTAATCTGCGTGAGCTGAATCTGAACAGTGAATGAACAGCGGTAAACTGAAGCGCTTTACTAGCGGGTCAATCAACTCGC
Organism: Ameiurus melas; assembly: GCA_012411365.1. Lineage (NCBI taxonomy): Eukaryota > Metazoa > Chordata > Actinopteri > Siluriformes > Ictaluridae > Ameiurus > Ameiurus melas. Next base: position 20,779,432 of record CM022774.1, on the reverse strand, counting down.
AAGAACATCGTATACACGTATGAGATGAATCAGATATTTACACATAATATAAACCTCATAGTACAACTCGCTTCTGCACAAAATGACACGAATACACACACGTGAACCAGGTAGAATGATAAGTCACGTCGTGAATACGCTCTTACCGTAACGACGCCATAAAACACAGATGATAAATAACTAAAGCGTAAAGAATTCTCCATATTGTATTACAATTTCTGAATATTATTATTTAGAATTAAAAATTTGTTGCTCTCTTAAAGGGTGTACTTACATTATTATGGTGTTATGTTATCACTATATCAACGGCATAAAATGGACTTAAAACGACGATAATATCGTTTATCGCGATGATTTCTCCGACAATATATCGTCCGACAAAAGGAGTAATCGCGACAGGCCGGACGGGTTAAAACAGACCAATGGAATTCACCTTCAACAAATCCTCTACTCCTTTTTCTTGCTGTGTGTTCAGAAGCCCCAACAAAGACTCTGTGCACCCAACATGACAGGGTGGTACACTGGCTAGAGGAAGCGTACCACCACGAGCGACACTTTCCACTTCAGCAGCCTCTTTCTTGATCTCACACTCGGATGCTCCTGAGCAAAAACAAAAACAAGGTGTTGAAAAGATGCAGTTGTTTGCCACACTGCACGATCGGATCCCATTTCCGTACCTGCATGTACTTACCTGACTGTAAGATGGGACGTAGGACCTGGCGTCCTCCTCCGCTGCGGGTCCAGAACTGCAAATGCAGGAGGCTCTGCCGGATGTCACATCTGTTCCAATGCAGCAAACATGACAAGTCCTGCGTGTCCGTCCTCACGTTTTCCACCAGGCACAGCAGCTGCAGGTAACTCACCACGTCCATCTGGAACACGATGGAGCCGTTAACCACAGGCTATATACAGACTCTTCAGCGGTGACACTGCATAAAAACGGGTCTTACCAAAGAAGGAGCTTTGAAATGGATTTCATCAAAGTAACAATCAAACATTGCACTGAATGTAGGATCTGAAAAAGAACGACTCCAGAGGATTACTTATATTACTATCTTCCATCAAAGATGTCACAATGAACCAAGCGGGCACTGTTCTAGCACTCACCACTGGTCGTTAGGATGACGGGTCTTTTGGTGGTCATCATAAAGGTTTTAACTGCAGCCAGGAATCCAGAATCGTCATCAAATATGATGTCAACTTCTTCAAACAAGATGAGGGAAGTGGCAGTTCTCTTGCTTTGCTCTTCAGAGGAGGCTTTAGTCTCTTGAGTGACTTCGCCAGATGTCTTGGGACAGCCTTTTCAACAGAAAAGAATCGCTTTAGACGAGACATTTTCCTGTCTTTAAATATTCGTCGCCCTGACAAAACTATTAAGATGGTTTGATTAGAAAACCTTGCTTCTTATATCTACCTTTGCACAGGACACTTACTCGTTTGAGCCTTTTTATCTTGATTAACGTCATCTTTGCCTGTCGGCCTTCCGCCTATTTTGAAGAAACTCGCCAATGATTTCGGTGCCAAGCTTCCTTTTCTCGGTGTAGCACCTCGAGGGGACTGTGGTGGTTTCCTGGGTGATGACACAACTCGTCTAGGGAGTTCACCTTCCCTGTGATAGGAAAAGGATAATTGAGGAACACAGACGAAGATAAACGATTCAAGACCTGTGGGTAAAAGGCGCGCGGGGAATTCAGTTAAGAAAAAAAGTATATAAACGAACATATACAGTACATGAATGTGTACACGAATGCAGTATGTTTAGAGTATGTAGCATCCACTCACTAGGTGAAGAGCCAGTTTTGGTTGAAAGACTACTGCTGCTGTAACTGTTGAAGAAAGTTGGCTTATGGGAATTGACCCCTTGGATGTCCACTTGATGAGACTGGGTGGCTTCTTTCAACTGAGACAAGATCTGACGGCCGCTACGCTGAGAGGAACAATTTACCTCAAACACCTAGGGCAGACCATTAAACATATATCTTTATTAAGAGTTATTACACTGACTACGTTTACATGCACATCGATAACTGGATATTAATCAGAATTGGGCAATATTTGAATTAGTATCGAGTCACGTAAACGCCGCGATCCGATTGCCTGATTCAGATTAAAACAATATTCAGATTCCCACCTCGGAATATGCCCGTTTTAATCGGGAATTTGTTGCATGTAAACACCTTACTCGGAAAATCCACTGAAAGGAGATACATGCGCGTGCTCGGTCCGCAAGGAATTGTGGGTACTAACGGATGCTTAGCTGCAGGCTAGGTATTTAGGAATGGCATACTTAAAACAACCACGTATACAGGAATATTCTGATGCCTGTACGTATATAAACATGGTAATCCGAATATGGGTGCAACCCGAATGAACTGAACTGAATGTGCATGTAAACGTAGTCAGTGTCATGGTTTCACGATGATGGTTACGGTGTATGATCGGAAGCTCTGACCTTTAGAAACGTATTACACATGAGGACACGCACCTTGAAGCCGAGCTCCTGAGCGCAGGCATATACGGCGGCGGTTTTGCCTACTCCGGTGGGGCCTGTGATGAGCAGCGTGTTACAAAGCATGTCCTCCGCATCCTCCAGCCCCTCGCTACTGTCACCTCCCAACCAGGAGTCTACACAGGCACACAGCACAGTCAGGAACACACAGGCCTAGACACATCGATCTAAATTGAGCCTCAAGAACGGCTGTGTTATTTACCATCATCCCCTTGCTTTCTCTCCTGCTGCTTTCTCCTCTCTTCACGGTCAGCCCGGAGTTTCCATTCCTTCATCCAACTAGTAAGCAAAATGATAAAAGAACATCCGTGATGTACCTTTCCTATACTGTAGTTTACAGTACTCCTGCAAAAAAATAAAAATAAATAAATAAACCAATCAATGGTCCTGAACAGTGCAGACCTGTGCAACTTCCTAACAGAAGCTGTGTTTCCAATGACGTCACCAGAATGCTGGGGCTGGTACTTCTCGGTCCAGGGCACATCCTCAGTAACACAATCTGGGAAAATGATCAACAATAACAAAATTACAGGAGGAAGTCGATCACGATTACTAATGTAGTGGCAGTAAAATAACGTTCAGCTTGTCTGACACATTCTACAGAAAAGCTTAAAATAAATAAAAACATAAATAAAACCAGAGACCTAATATATTTTCCCTTACCTTTGGTGCTTGTTTCTGAAGGCGGAGAGTCGAGGATAATAACAGAGTCGCACTGCTTCTTGTCCTCTGTGGATTTAGGCTCCTCCTCTGTCTTCTTGTTTCTCAGTGATCGTCTCGTCCGGCCTGAGCTGCGAGTCACGGTCTCAGTGGCTTCGGGTGTTCCACCACTTGCGGAACCCGGGATGTCCAAAATAACTACAGCCTCCTCCTCCTTATGAACAGACTTCTGTTTCTTGGCTAGCTTGCCTAGTCTCTCGGCGTCGTTTACACGCTTACGCTTTCTTCCCACGGACTCGGTCAAGCCCACAGAGGTAGCTGTTTTAGGCCCACACACCGGTTCTGAGGACGTTAATCATTAAGGAAACAATTAGGCATAAACATTTTTATCTTAAACTCTCCATGATGTTCCGTAGCACTTAGTAGGAATATGTTCACCTGAATTTAATCGATAAGCTAGTGCGCTCCAAATCAATGCCAGTATTTGCATTTAGAAGATATTCAAAATTTACAGTGTCTCTTTCTGCCACCGATACAGATCAGCAATTTTGATGACATCATTCTGCACTTCAGCTTCTCATCAGATTTTCTGTCCAATCAAATGCTCTCTAGAACCTGAAATGTCCCGCCCCCAACATTATTGAACGTTGCCGAAGTTGCCGTTGTCGAGTGAGAGAAATCATATCGGCAATTCACTTTGAAGAAGTAAGTATTTTAACTAAGTACGACTTAGCCCCGGCAATGAGGTTAGCTAAATGCTATGTATTTTTTTTAAGAGGGAGGAGCCACTCAATATGTCCCACCCCGACTTCCTGTTTCAGTGGAAACTGAATCAACACACCGACTAACGCTGTGCGTTTCAAGGCACTTCATGTGGACGTTAAATGTTTAAAAAAAAATTTAACACAGTCTTACCTGCAATTGCAGCCTGTAAATATTCTTTGTGTCTCTTTAGGAATCGAGTGAAAAATCTCTGGACAGGAAAAGAGGGATTGGATGTGATAATTTCTTCCAACAACCGTTCTCGAACAGGCTCCGTAAAGTTTTCTCGCCTCCCGGAGACCTGAGAAGATTACAGAAAAATCATCTAAACTACACGTAATTTCTCCAAAATGACAGCTTATAGATTTCTCGATTTTAATCACACACACAGCCTACCTCTTCTCTGCAGGTTCTCTGAGCAGGAACAGTGACATGGCCTGCGTGGTCCTCCAATGACACAAGTGTTGCAGATGGAATATGGGAACACTCCTTCAGGCAACTCAAGAAAGGATTTTCAGGCCAGGGAAGAGTCCACAAAGAGCAATCTGTCCACAGCGATGACAAACCAAACATGTATAACTAATAATACTGTAGTGATGAGAATTAGACACAGTGTACAGGAGTGTCCGCTCACCCACAGGTTTCTGCTGCACGTGAACCACAGACTGGAATGACGTACAGGCCTGAGCGTACGCCTCTCTGTTAGCTGCCGTCTTAGCAATCTGCTTTTTAAAAGACTCGGGTAGGCCACTTTTCAGAAACTCCCTCTTTGCCCGGAACTGCTCGTCATCTTGGGAGTTCTCGGAACCCTCACGGCTGTAAAGGTGATATTAAAAAAAACCGAAGCAAAAAAGAAAACACTTGTCTAGTAACAATTCTAGAACGTATTTAAAGATTTGAATGTTTTGCACATTACACTCACCGTCCGCTGCACATTTATGCAGTTTATCAGCCAATCATGCGGCAACAGCATAGTGTATAAAATAATGCAGATGCAGGTCAAAATCATCATTTAAAGCGCACAGCTATTATGGTTTTGAAACATGCCTAATTTTGTTTGAGGTCTCATACAATAGATTTACATGCATCCAAGGTCAAAAAACACTTTAATGTGCTGCATTACCTAAACTGGAAAGGTGAAGACTGGAAAAAGACCAGGTGATTGTTTTTTCCCTCTAAGACATTTTCCCGATTCTTGACCTTCATCTGCATGATTTATTTATTATTATTTTTTGCATTGTGCCGCTGCCACATAACTGGTTAGATAACGGCACGAATGCACAGGTGTCCCTAATAAAGTGGACAGTGAGTGTATTTTCAAAAGAATACCTGCTGTCATCAAGTATAAAGATGATCGCTGAAGATCTCTGGGATCTTCTTTCCACAGGCATGGAGGCGAGTTTAGAAGCTAGGAAGTGCAAAGCAACCAAAATGTAAGAGAGACGTTACTTCTTAAGAGGAAATGCCGAACTGTATACTTCGCGGTGTAAAAATGCATTACCCGGAACATTCTTCGAAGCCTTGCTCGGAGCTATGTTTTTTCCTAAAACCTCATTTAGACTGCGAAGTTTCTTCTGACTGTTGCTGCTTTCTTGAGTCGCCGCTGCGGCGTTGCTTAGACCGTCTTCCAAGAACACAACAGAGTCCTGAAAACCAAAAGCCATTTAAGAAGACGCTTTAAGACGAGACACCAGAATGAAACTGGTTTCGAATTTACGCAACCTCGGCCTGCGTGCGTACAAGCATGAGAAAAGCCATACCTCGTCCTCGCAGTAATTTATTCGGCGAGACTCTTTGGTCCTCGTGGAGCATCGCACGCCGGCCTTCTCCACTGCAGCGGTCTGTTTACTCTTCTGCAGCGCTTTGGCTTTCTGCACCAACTTTTTCGCCCGTTTCCTTTTCTTCAGTGAACTTGATTCCTGAGAAGTAAAACAACAACAACAACATCGTGACTGATAATAGATCGTTAACTTATGAAAGTCGTATTATATAGGAATTAAAGGAAACATTACCAGCACTGAAAGAGGACTCAATATTTCAAAATCTCCAGTTTTCGTGGCAGGCGGACACATCCTGGTGATTCTCATCCTGATCGATAAAATACGGACAGACGGTAAGTTCTTTTTGACACTCTAAGAAAATAAACTCACTGTTTACTTTAACAGAAACACCTGAATTTATGCAGTTCTCCACTCTGCATGCAATCAGATACAAGTCAAGAGCAAGTTAATGTTCACATCCAACATCAGAATGTTGAAAAAGTGTGACTTTAACGGTTGGATGGTTGTTGTACCAGATAGGATGGATTGAGTTCTTGACTTATAACTGCATGATCTCCCTGCAGTTCTTGCCTGGATTCCCACTGAAGTTAAGCAGGGTTGAGCCTGGCCAGTACCTGGATGGGAGAAAACTAAGGTTGCTGCTGGAAGTGGTATTAGCGAGGCCAGCAGGGGGCGCTCACCCTGTGGTCTGTGTGGGGCCTCATGCCCCAATATAGTGACGGGGACGCTATGCTGTAGAAATAGCCCCGTCTTTCGAATGAGGCTTTAAACCGAGGTCCCGACTCTGTGGTCATTAAAAATCCCAGGACACGAGTATAGTAAAAGAGCAGGGGTATAACCCCAGTGTCCTGGCGAAATTCCCCCATTGGCCCTTATCTATCATGTCCCCTTAATCTCCATCTCTGAACTGGCTACATCGCTCTTTTCACCTCTCCACTAATATCTGGTGCGTAGTGGGGGTTCTGGTGCAATATGACTATATCCAGGTGGATGCTGCACACTAGTGGTGGTTGATGGGATTCCCCTTTGAGTGTCTAGAAAATGTAACTGTAACTAACTCTGATTATTTGAGTTACTAAATCATTCTGGCCATTTTCCTCTGACCTTCTCATAAACAAGGCGTTTCTCCTCACAGAACTGTCGCTCACTCAATGTTTGTTTGTTTTTCGCACCATTCTGTGTAAACTCTACAGACTGTATATAATATCTATGCCCCGATTAAAGTCACACCTTTCCCCCCATTCTGATGTTTGAAGTGAACATTAACTGACAATCTTGACTGTATCTGTATCGGCTGACTGGATAACTGCATAAACGAGCAGGTGTACAGGTGTTCCTATTAAAGCGGACGGTGAGCGTATATCAGTCATCGATCCGACGTGTTAAACATCAAACACAACCGGCTGGAACGTACCTGATGGGGCTGCCTCGCTTCTCGAGTGGAGAGAGTATCTCAGCCCTGTAAACATTCTTTCTGTGCCTGTTAGACTTTGGAGTGGAAGCCTGAGCGACGTCATCCTGGCACGCTGCAGATATTCCTGCCTTGGCACAGATTCTCGTCTTGCGAGGAGAGGGATTTCTGTCGGGCAGAGAAGCTGCTCGTCTGCGTGTCTGATCTCTGGTAGACCTCCGAAGCTCCTTGACGCTCGGCCCGTTACCGTCCTCGATAGAACCGCTCATGTTTTCTACTTCCGTCGATGTCGGAAGTTCGTCTCGCTTCGGGGTAACCGGTACTTGGTCCGTCTGCGCTTTCTTCACAGGCTTTCTACCTCTTTTCTTTCCAACACCGGTAACAGTTTTTTGCTCCGTACTCGGTTCTGGCGTGGTCCGGTCAGGATCGCTCTCATCGGCTTGCTTTTCAGGTTCCTCTGTCTCAGAGGAGCTTTCTTTAGCTGGCTTCGGTTTGCTCGGGCCTTTGCTGGGTTTACTTTTAGATCCATCTTGACTCGGCTGCTTGAAAGCGTTCATAAACTGTTTCCTTTCTTCTTGGGTGCATTTAGAAGTGGAGCTGGATTCGACCACCGCGAGCTCCAGATCATCTTCGTGAAGTACGACGTTCGATTTTCTCTTAAGGTCGGGCAGAATGTCCGTGTTCACCCGTGGGTTCTCAGGGGACGACTTTTTGCCATCTTTTAATTGGCTCTCCTTTTTATTCCTAGTGAAAATCGATGCCATTTTTAACCGAGGGCCCTTGACGGACTCATGACCAGGGGAGATGGGATGCACTTCAGCTTGGATCGTAAGGGTTCGTGGTGACACAGCGGCATCCTTGCAAGACACGGCTTCAGAGCTTTCAGAGGCACGGGTGTCTGACTTCGAATCGGCAGTGACCTCGTCCTCGTTCTGCATCTGGCTCTGTAAAAATTCTTCAAAGGATACAGTAACAGTGCTGCAGCTCAACACCGAAGTCTCGTCCGTGTTGACCTCCATACTGGCATCGTGCAGAGACCGCTCGTGCTCAGCGGCGCACGTTTCACTCTGGCTGTCGTTCCCTTTCCTGCGTCTACTCGCCGCAGACCTTTTCATTCTACACTTGTCTTCTTGTGACGATGCATTATCGTTACTGAAATGATCATCCGTCTGGCTTTGGGTAGCTAAATTCTTACTTTTACGTGTCTGCAACCCACCCTTTGCTTTTCTGTCGTCTGCGGCTTTCTCGCTTTTGAAATTTCCTTCGTCTAAGCCGATTTCATCGTTTATTTGGGACAGCAGAGCTGCGGTATCGCTGCCAAGCATAGACACACCGCCTGCTTCGTCTATTATCGATTCATCCGGGCTTTCTAATACACAGTTATCAATGAGCACATCCTTTTCCTCCTCCTGTAACTTGTTTTGTTTCCCCTTGGCTTTCCTGGTCCGTTTTTGTCTCGGCTCGGCTCTACTCATCTTAGGACAGACTTCCTCACAGGTGGGCGACTGAACCTCTTTGGATGGAAACGGACTGCACTTTTGTGAAGAGGTAGGCTTTTCCTGAGCGGGCGACGATTTCCGAAAGTAGTTTACGATGCTGTTTGATCGAGGTGGGGAGAAAGGTTTGTTCACAGACTTGGGTAAAGGCAAGAAGTAGTTCGTGATGGTCTTTATTGTTGTTGGTGTTGATGTGTCATCATCTTTTCTCAACTTCTTACATGGCTGAATAATAATAAAAAAAAGTGTTACTCGTGAAATAAAAGAAGTTTGTATATCGCTAACATTTCGAAAGTGATCATCAGGTTAATAAATAATGATGATGATGAACCTGTGTAGCCTCAAAGTCCTCAAGAACAGCTGCCATGGCAACAACTCCGGCCATTTCTGTAGTATCTCAAAATCAGAGACCTAAATATTTTACAATGATAGAGGGGGGAAAAAACACACACACACACACACACACAAGAGGTCATTCAGTATTTATTATCAGAATAGCTTAAACTAGTTAGTTCAGTTTGTAAACAAATTGTTGTTGGTCGTTAAGAGCGAACTTTAACCAGGTGTGTTGTCATGTCCTGTAGATAAAGATAAACACACTCACCAGAATAACGCATTGTCCAAGTGCAGGTGAAGTTAACACGAGCCCATGTTAGCAAAACAGTGTCTAATAACTAATAAACAACAACAACAACAACAACAACAACAACTAGGCAACTTGGTGATCTCGCTGGTTAGCTCAACTATTCCTCAATCACAACGAGCTGCGGAAATCCACCCCACACGCGTGGAAATAACCCGCACACCAACAGTTTGTAATTGCTTAAAAATATTTAAGTTTTTTTTTTAGTAAACCATTCAGTGTAAAAATCTTTTTTTTTAAAAAAAAACCCCACACAAACCAATTACACTTATTCCTTTTTCCCGCAAATGGCGCCAAACAACAGCGACCGCTTTCACCGCGCCAAAGTGACCAATCACAGCACATTTCGTCATACCCACCAAAGCGGAAGTTGCGTGTATTTTTGTTAAAGTCCTTATTATATATTTACAATAACAACAAAAAATAATGTATGGCAACAAATAAGGAAATCATACACGCAATAACGACGGAATTGAAATACATTATCGTGTTCATATAATATAAAGCACGGGTTTTTATTGTATGCGTGTAAGACGCCTTGGACTTTTATTTTGAAAAGCCGCGCTGTTGGCGGCCATTACTCGTGCACTGTGCTGTTGATTGTTTTCACGTTTGTGTGTCTTCCTCTAGCATTTGTCCAGTAGAGCAGGCGGTAGCCAGAACAAAGACCAAAACTGGTAAGAGAAGCAGAAATGATATACATATGAATGATCGACTATGTTGATGTTTAAGGTGATGTTGAGCATTTTTGCGGTGTTTCTTTCCTCCCATTGGCAGTCGGTGATGTTCATTTCAGCTAGCATAGCTTCTCTGTACATGTGCGTTTGAATAGAGTGGAAGTTAGCTTGTTAACTCGCTGCTTGGAAAACTACTAGCTGCGTAGGCGAGGAGGAAACAACAAAGAAAAACACAAACACTCGTCCTGTTGTAACTGAGAACTGTTATTTTAAAGATGTATATTTATTTGTCGTGGTTGTTTAAATGCGTCTAGCTTTAGCTTGACTTTTGGTTTGCAGGCTTCTGAAGCTTCATGTCACTGCGAAAGCTGTGGTCGTGCTTGTTCACATTTCTTTCATTCGGTCTCCTTATTTCTTTTCCTTTCCTCTTCTTTACTTCTCTTACTCGGAATCGAGGAAAGGAAGCAAGGACGCGAGGGACTCGAGAACTATTTGTCCTTGCTGACTGTTGTCACTTTGAGGCGACTTGAGTTGCGACGTCACTTTGAGGCGACTTGAGTTGCGACGTCACTTTGAGGCGACTTGAGTTGCGACGTCGCTTTCAGGCGACTTGAGTTGCGACGTCGCTTTCAGGCGACTTGAGTTGCGACGTCGCTTTCAGGCGACTTGAGTTGCGACGTCGCTTTCAGGCGACTTGAGTTGCGACGTCGCTTTCAGGCGACTTGAGTTGCGACGTCGCTGTCAGGCGACTTCCTGACCTGATGCCCAGGTGTATAACAGATCTGCATGCAGCCCAACACTGAATGAACCCTTCAATTACAGCATTACACGTGTTCGTCACAGGCTTGATGTTTTTAGTCTGCATGTCTGAATTCTCATTAAAAATTATCATTATTTTTTTTTAAAAGCAAGCCAATAACTTCCCTTGTACCGAATGTTTATTAAACGGGATTAAGATGATCAGTTTTGTGGTTTTTGTATTCGTATCTCCTTGATTTTATTTAGGAGTGGAGTGTTTACACTAGCACACGCTGTAATAATGAAGACCGCTGTAGGAAGCACCTCGAGCTAGATGCGTCCAGTGCCTCAGAGTGCGTTTCAAAAGTCCTAAAAGATGGCAGACTTTGAGCGGTTTCTCAGTCATGGGTTGAACAATGTTGGACATTTTTCATCAACTCCAATGACTGTTAAGTGTTTGCTGGATCGAGCAGAGGGAAAAAAAAAAAAAATATATATATATATATATATATATATATATATATATATATATATATATATATATATATATATATATATTTAATCTAGATATTGTCCTTCTCTCCTGGTAGAATGTTTTTGTCGGTCAGACCCACTGAAAGGCCTTGGTAGAATGTTTCCGTGTGTGTGTGTGTGTGTGTGTTATATAACTTCTTTATTTTTACTTGTTTGAATATAGTAATTTACTGTATGGTCTTTCTCTTATTCTTCTTACAGGAGGTGACCAGAGATACTTGCATAAGTGTGATGTTAAACTAACAGGTCTGCCTGTGATCCTGTTATTAGGAAGGGCTCAGCAGTGCCTGGGAGCCCAGGGAGCCACTGTCTGAGTCCCTTGGGGTCGACGCCAAGAAACCACTGACTATGAACGCCACAAAGGGAGGCCTGATCATTTTCACGGCCAACTCCAACCCATCCAGCAGAGAGCTGGGTAAAAGGATCGCCGAGTAGGTTGCTATTATAGTAACTTGCGTTACGTGTGGCTTAACATCGTTCTCTGGTTGTGTAACTTGTGTGAGCTTGTGTATTGTGTAATGGCAGGCTTGAATAGTTGAATTGACGGCGTATTGACCGTGATGGTAATGCGAATTCCCAGAGCGGTCTCTCTTGGGGGATTATAACCCCGACTCAACAAAAAGTTACATGTCAAAGTGAATGCAAAATTGTTGCTTGAGCATAGTACCCAAAAAAATATAATTACTTGTAAGGAAATGTACTGTTTTGTCGCTTGCGAAGCTTAAAATCAGACTGGAAATTCGGACATTCTCGCATGTGTGCAGTGTATGCAGTATGTAAAATCAAGTCAGCTTTACCGTGGAAACTGGCGGGGTGTGTGTCCGTTTGGGCGTGTTTCAAATTTTCATAGTCATCCGGTGTTTTGCCTGCCGAGTCTAGAAGTATAGGCACTCCTTTTATCTTTTTCTGTTTTCTAATGATGTATTTCTGTGGAACTGTAGAAACAATATGCTCTTCAAAACAAGTGTGTATATATATTTAAAAAAAAGCTATAACTATACTTTTGTATAAGTAATGCCACACAGCTTGTCGTTTTATTTATATTTTTTTTATAACTGAGCTGAGATTTAGCCGGTTTTAAGTCCGTCTGAGTTGTTTGTCATTGTATTGCTGAAAGATCCACCCCCCAAAAAAAAAAAAACAAAAACTACAGTGTGGGGAATTTATTGGAAAATCAGTATATTGCATGGGTTTTAAAATGTTATTTATTTATTTTTAAACATAATCCACACCATCATTGGCTTAAAGCGTCTGACAACGATGTCATTGTGCTTGGCATCTTCAACTTCCCATCAGCTCTCTTTCTGCTCAAATTCTCAAATTTGAAAGTGTTTTGTAAGACTTCCTGTGTCTTATGGTTACGCAAGGTTTCCACTTTTCGTACTGTTCTCTTTTGCTTTGCCCGCCTGCAGAAAATCATTTCTTGTCTGCACTAAGCCCTTCCTCTCTTGCCTGTTGTTCAGCAGATGCAGACAGTTTCCTCACACTTTTTTTTTTGTTAATCATGCCATCTTGAAAATCTGCGGTAGAAAATGATAATTTTCTGTCTGTTAGTGTGAGTTCAGAATCCTCCTCAAAGCAACGTGGTATTTATAATTACCAGCTAAAGCACCCTTATATAGTAGTTAAAGTCCACTGATAACTCGGGCTAGGACTTGAGCCTGGTCTCAGGATGTTTTGTGGAGCTATAGTCTCTGACTTATTGGCATTTGTCTCAGCCTTGGGCATTGGTCTCGCTGTATAAATGTGTTGATGAGAAGTAACTTCTTCCCTTAGGAAAAAAAAATAGCCGAATCACTGGTACAATGCACAAATGAATCCAACTAGTGTAAGTAAAGGCTTGGCCTCTAAAACATTTGAATGGTTTCCGGACTCGATCTTGGCTCTGTCTCCTTTTCGTTTGGGCTCGACTTTACCCCATTAAGACTCCGTTTTGACTCAATCTCGGCTAGTCCTCGTCTTGGACACGGCAGTAGCTACGTTTCCATCTAAGCGGCGAGTGTAACTTGTGCTAAAAATTGGAATATCACATAAAACATTTGTAAATAAAGCAGTGTTTCCATCCCATGTGTTCAAGAGAACAAAGTCGTCCATCCAAACAAATCTCTCGCTCTCCACCATATTGCTTATTTTTATTTTTTACTTTTCTGAGCCAATTATCCAATCACATATGTTGAGGCGAAGTCACATGACCTCTTTGCACATAGAGAAATTTCCTTCATAGTGTATATACATGTCCTATCGAGTTAATAAATAAATTATCCACCCCATTGAGTACGCAAGTTAAATTATCCACCCAATTGAGTACGCAAGTTAAATTTTTTTTTTTTTTTTATCGCATCTGTTGTTTCCATCCAGCGTTTCTTTAATGCAATATCCCAAAATTTGCATAAAAATATGTGGATGAAAACCTAGCTAGTGGTGGTCTTGACTATAGCCCTACAGATAACACATGTAATTCAATATGGTCCCCCCCCCCAAGTTTTAATTTACTGATTCTATTACTTTATGGTCTGGTAGATTTCTGCATTTTTCTAATTAACATGCAGTAACTGTGGATATATTGAACGACATGAACTTTAATGACCTTTCATTTTCCGCTTTACATCCCCGCGGGTGGGATGCAAAAAAGCTGAATGCGTTGCTTTAAAATGTGTTGCATGAAATTGTCTGAAACAAATCGAGGATTTTATTAGTGTTTTTTTTTTTTTTTTTAAATCCGCACATTATTTTTCATGAGAACAGTACACTAACATTTTACTCAATGTGTGTGTGTGCGTGTGTTTGTTTGTCACTATGGAGAAGTGAGGTGGTGTAGTTTGTGTGTATCCACTGAATTTTTGTATTTTAATGTGGCATGGATATCAAGTCAATGAAGTTGACAGTGGAAAATTAGGTTCTATTTCACCCCTCCTTACAGCCATGGTACCTGAATAGTAAGACCGAGAAGTACCGCTGCCATGCAGCCATCTTTCACTTTCTTCTCCTTCCTGCCTCGTTGATTGCCTTCTGACATATCTTGAGCTCTGACGTGTGAACTTCCTTTCAAGTGAGGTGCTACAGAACTCTCCAGCTCTGAGTTGGTTTTCCCTCTTCAGCCTTTCTAACCGTATTAGCGATCATTCTCAATTCATGTCCATTACTTTGAAACATGAAACTAGCTAGGTTTTTTTTTTTTTTGGCTTAGTAATGGCGCTCACCTCTCGTTCTGCCCATCATGCAAGGGTTTCTTTCGCCTCCATGTACTGGGAGTCTTTCACGTCTCCATTCTGTGGCTGGCCACCAAGTGTGTGCCGCTAACATGGGTCGAGTGGTTCTGCTTTGCCATATCACACGCAGTCACCTATGAGCTGGACTCCGCAGAGGTGCGTACAGGGGCTCGAGTGAAGTGTTCTTCCATTCTACCCTCCTTCTCCCCACTGGGTTTCTGGACCTTTCCTCAGCGTTGTTCTATTCTTTTTTGTGGAAAAACTTTGCATTTATGGAGGATGCTAACCACCTGGTCACACCACCTGACCTCAGGCAGACATTAATGTGTAAAAGTCTCCGTACGTAGGGGACCGTGTTTGCCAGCTGCACGTCGGTCGTGTCTTCGTCAGCGGATGTTCGTGGACGTCCTCTTCTTCTCGGTCGGCCCGCAACACTTCCAGTCTTTTTACGTTTGGCAGCAGTGTGAGTGTGAGTCATGTGCTTGTCATGTTTCCTGTTCAAGTCCTTCGCAACCTTGTGACAGCTTCCAGATCCAGCCATGAGAACGATTTCAGTACGTTCTTCTTTTGTCTGGAGAAAGAAAATAAATATATGTATGCTTGGTTTATATATGAGTATGAACAATTTTGGAAGACATTTTACTAGTGTGTTCATTTCCCCCCTGTGTATGGAGAATTTTGGGACACCTTGTATTGCACTTGCCAGTCTTATTCAACCAGGTAACTACTGCATGCATGTGTGGTACTGGCTCCAGGTTGAGAATGCTAGGAATGTTGATCGAGTGTTTCCGAAGTCAGCCAACCCAGTGAGAACTCTGACCAGGTTCCAAGGAAAGCTGGCTATGTGTCATCTCATGACTTCGAGCATCCCTGCCTTCTGTGCACACAAGGCATATAGGTGCTTCTCACCATCCTCAGTGGTTATCTGGGGTTCGTAAAACCGTTTACGCCGGTAACTGGCATTAAAATCGGGTTAACTAATGGTGGATGAAAAGAAACTAAGAAGATTTTTGCACCTCCATTGATGTTATGTTGTGTTGGCTTTGTGATTTTCCTTTTCCTTTTTCCCCCCCTTCTGTTTCACCCTGTTTATCTTTTGTTTTGTCTCTGCTTCTGTACAGACGGTTGGGTGTGGAGCTTGGCAAGGTGCAGGTCTATCAGGAGGCAAACAGAGGTGAGACAGCACAGAATGTTCCATATGACGATCGGTAAAATGAAGTAGAACTGCACATCACATGGGCAATTAACGCGATCGAAAAATGTGCTTTTACATACACAATTAACTCCTGTGAGCGTCTGTATGTATTTATTTATTTATTTTTACGTGGTAGTATTCCGAGCCTGGTTGATGGCACAAGTACTCATTCGATTCTGGCAAGTGCAGAGAAGCAAACTGGGTTGCTCGGGTACTGTAAAACTAGCACAGTTTGTTTTGACACAAAGCTGTGTGTGTGTTGGAATGAATTCACTTTTATACAGCTTACAAGGATGGAATAGTCCTTTTATACTTTGTCTAGAATGTAAAAAGTCTACATGCCTCTGTTGAAATGGCAGGTTTTTGTGATGTAAAACAACGGCACTAAGATAAATCACGTCCGATCTTTTTTCTGAAATCGCGGAATATATAAATAAAGTGAAAGGCAATCAAACTTTTATAGGGGGTAAAAATAAACAGCAACTTAACATCGTTGTATAAGTGTGCACCCCCCTACTAAACTAACACTTTGTTGAAGCACCTTTTGATTTTATTCCACCACTCTGTCTCTTTGGGTAGGAGTCTCTCAATTTGACTTGGCAATATCTTCGCACTCTTGCAAAAACATTCTAGATCCATTAAATCAGTAAGGGCATCTCCTGTGCACAGCCCGCTTCAGGTCACTCCACAGATTTTTAGTCGGATTCAGGTCTGGCCTCTGGCTAGGTCATTCAAAATCACGTGCTGAGATGTGAAATTCATTTTCATCTTCAGCTTACTAGGAGACAACTGAAGGTTTTGCGCTGAAATCGATGGGTATTTATAGCTATTCATGATTCCCTCCTCCTTCATAAAAGCCCCAGTTCTGGCTGAAGAAAAGCAGCCTTAAAGCTTGATGCTGCCACCACCATGCTTCACCGTGGGTATGGTGGTGTTTTGGATGAAGTGCCTTTTTAAATAAACCTTTAGGGATTATGGAATTATTATACCTTTTTGGAATTGGGCTCTTTAGATCATAACACATTTCTCTTAACATTGCCTAAAATGTTTGATTGTTTTTCACTTAATTTTTGATACGTTGTCATTTCACATTAAGGGTGGAAAAAATTCTGTCATGATTTATCTTGGTTTCATTCTTTTCCATCGCAAAAACTTGCCACTTTTAACAGGGGTGTGTAGACTTTTTTGTTTGTTTATTCATTTACTATTCTTTTAAAATATCCACTGTATTTATGTTTAGATGTTGATTGCATAACAGCGAGTCTAGCGCAAAACAGCAGAACTGAAAAATAATATATTTGGTTTCATGGCAGAGACGCGGGTTCAAATCCAAGAGTCTGTTCGTGGTAAAGATGTCTTCATCATCCAGACTGTATCCAAGTAAGAAACCTGTCCTATTTATTTATTTATTTTTTTGTTTGTTTGTGTGTTTATTGTCTTAAAAGAAAAGATGAGCAAGAAGCCTCATTAGCATGTACAAGATTATTAAAACTTCGTCTCAGTTGCACAGTTAAAGGAATTTCGGACTGACTTTATTGCAAAAGAATGATGAATGCATTGCGTAATATAGGGTAAAAGGTGGCAGCAGAATTAAGCCCTAAGTATACTTTTTTTTTTTTTACGCATGCGCTAGCACGTGCGCGCAGTCGTACGCGTAACCTTTCAAAGTATACTCCATTTGACATGTACGCGTACACAGGAGGTCGACGCATGCGCGTTATGGTGACTTGCCCTACCCCTCCTGGCCTACAAGAGTCAGTACAGAGCAGTAAAACAGGTCTTGTGGTGTGAAGGAAGACAACGAAGAAGAATCACAGCAACCCAAAAAACAATGCTAGGGCAATCTCTCGCCACGATTAGCACCCGTATACCAAGCCTTACACACATTAAGGCTAGAATTATACAAATGCTGGTTCTTTCTAAGCTGCACTCTGTTCAGTCTCTCCCATTTTTTTTTTCTTCAACTACCTTGATAATCAATGGCCATGAGTCACTGTTGCCACCCTGTGGAACAACTAAACAGTGCAAAAGAATTAAACGCGCATGTATGGTTTGGAAATATCTGGCAGCACTCTGCTGAAGACGAAATCTGCATCATGCGTTCTGTATGCTGTTCCTAAGTGAAAAGTGAAGTATATTTTGGGCTTCATTGTTTTATATAAAAGTTGTTTTTTTCCCCCCCTTCATGTTTTCCCCACAGGGATGTTAATACGACCATCATGGAGCTGCTTATTATGGTGTACGCCTGTAGGACCTCCTGTGCACGGAACATTATCGGAGTCATTCCCTACTTCCCTTACAGTAAACAGTGCAAAATGAGGAAAAGAGGCTCCATCGTCTCCAAACTCCTGGCCTCCATGATGTGCAAAGCAGGTAAAGCTGCTGGATTTCACTGTGGTTCGTTACTTTACTGTATCCCACGGTGTATCTTAGCCAGGGGTGGCACCACTACTCCAAAAGTGGTCTGGCAAAATTCGATGCATTTAGTGATAGCAAGCTTTACTTACTTACTTTATTTGAAAAAATGTTTCTGTAATTTATATGGTATTTTTTATATTTCATACATGTTACTTAAAATATTGAAACATTAGCGATGACGAACATTGTGATACAACACATGATGATTATTATTAAGTGCCAAAGCGTGGTTAACGTGGTTTATCGCTCATAGGAGATCCCCTTTAGGAGAAATATGACTCGTCCGCAGCTGAATTGGACGTTTTGATTGGTTTTTCAACTCGATCATACCTGTCTGTCTGTTATTGCCTAAAGTGCTGGGTCACCACCCAAGTAGTTTGAAAAGTGCCGGGTCAAACGCCAGTTTGCCCCCGTTGCTTCGGCGGCCCTGATCCTAGCCGACACGCATCGCAATGCAACATTAGTCATTTTTCAGTATGATTGTTTGCCTTGTTTTTCTGACCAGGTTTGACTCATCTCATCACTATGGATTTGCACCAAAAAGAAATCCAAGGCTTCTTTAACATTCCAGTAGACAACCTGCGAGCATCTCCGTTTCTGCTGCAGTACATTCAGGAAGAGGTGTGTAGACCAGTAGCCTGAGCGTCAACAGCACACACTGTTCTTGCTGCTGATGTTCGGTCCTGTAATGACTAGATATAGCGACACTCGCAGTACTTCATAACGTAACTCCATAAAGTATTTCTTACTTTATGTCTAAAATTCATGGCCAGATGGCAACTTCGGTGGTTATTTCGACTGCTACTTTGCCCGTCCTTTTGATTGTCTCTCTTTCTCTCACCTGCAGATCCCTGATTATAGAAACGCAGTAATTGTGGCTAAATCTCCAGCATCAGCTAAAAGGTAATTTAGCAGCTTGTATGAATAAGTGGCTTAGATCAGTGCAGAAACGAGTCATGTCAGAAAGGCTCGTTGATGGATATGTAGTATACCCTGTGCTCTGTAGGGCGCAGTCGTTTGCGGAAAGGCTTCGGCTGGGCATCGCCGTGATCCACGGCGAGGCGCAGGATGCCGAGTCCGATCTTGTGGACGGACGACACTCTCCACCTACCGTCAAAAACATCGGAGCTATCCATCCGAGCCTGGAGATACCTTGTAAGCACTTGCGTGCACCACTCCATGTCCTTTCTAATCTGCACATGTTTTCCCACTTGCATTGTACTAATGATTATTACTGCGTGGTTATTAATGTCAATTATTTTATCAAACAGTACTCATCCCAAAAGAAAAGCCTCCAATAACCGTCGTGGGAGACGTGGGAGGTCGGATCGCTATCATCGTGGTGAGATTTAAGATGGTCTAAAAGCATTCGATTCTATTTTTAAACCCCTTTTTGGTAACTCGCCAACATGTTTAAGACCCTTTACTGCCGGATGCAACATACGGTCTGATGTTTCTCATCATTTGTAGGATGATATTATCGATGATGTGGACAGTTTCCTGGCAGCAGCTGAGACGCTGAAGGAGCGAGGTGCTTATAAAATCTTTGTCATGGCCACTCACGGAATCCTGTCCTCTGATGCACCGCGTCTGATCGAGGAGTCTGCGATCGATGAGGTCCGTAGACAGACACAATCATCTAAACGTTTAAAAAACTAGCTCAAGAACTGTAAAGATGCTTTTTTTTGTTGTTGTTGTTTTTCTTTTTTTTTTTCTCCTCCCTCTTAAAGATCGATTTATACTTGCTGTTACATCTGACATTTTTACATTTTATTGCATTTGGCAGACGCCCTTAGCCAGAGCGACTTACATTTATCTCATTTATACAACTGAGCAATTGGGACCAAGGGCCCAACAGTCGTAGCTTGGCAGTGCTGGGGCTTGAACTCCCGACCTTCTGATCAGTAAACCAGAGCCTTTAACCGCTGAGCCACCACTGTTATCTTTATGTACCCAAGATGGCCGCCGTATCCATACTATTGTACGATGCTATAACTTGTGTACCATTCTAAACATTTACTGAGTATTAATACTAATAGTTTTGATTTTTAAAAACCCCTTAAACCTACCGAACGATCTATTTTGAGTACCAGTCTTCTGGATTTTCAAGATTAGTAAATATGTATGAATGTCCAGTGAAGGTTTATTCAAATTTGAGACTCGGATAATGACAACAGTCAAGACGACAGCAGGAAGTTGAAAGAGTAAAGAAACGGAGCTCGTCAGTCTGTGCTGTGCGTGAAATCGTCAAACGTTACAGTTTCGACGGGGAAACGATATGGACAGAGATGTTTTGGCTCTGACGGTGCTACCTAGTGGTCGCTGCTTTTAATCCTCCAGACGTATATAAGATGTGCACGCGAGTCTGTGAACAGTGCTGCTCAAAGTATATCTTCACATGAAGAGTCTCTGCTCTCTCACTCCCGGTGCAGGTGGTCGTCACAAACACCATTCCACATGAGATCCAGAAACTGCAGTGTCCCAAGATCAAGACGGTCGACATCAGCATGATCCTGTCTGAAGCAATCCGTCGCATTCACAACGGAGAGTCGATGTCTTATCTGTTTCGCAACATAGGCCTGGACGATTGACCGCTTTGTCACCTTCTGTTTCATCACTGCCAGTTGTGTAATGTGCACAAAGTCTTTTCTTTCTTTCTTTCTTTCTTTCTTTCTTTTTTTTCCCCTTCTTTTTTCCACATTACATGGTTCCTGTGGCCAAAACTATTTTTTTTCTTTACATTTAAAATGTGCTCAAAGGCCATGACACTTTTTTGTTTGTTTGTTTTTTTGTACAACACATTTTCTATTTATTTTTTATTGTTTTGCTCAAGTCCCGTTCACTTACTAATTACTGCAGCGTGGTTTTCAGATAAGTTTGAAAGAGGGTGAGTTCTGTGAAATACTCTTCACAGCTATTTGTTTTGATTACTGATTGGTTTGTAATAATTTAAGAAAGTAAAAAAAAAAAAACACTGGCTGTTTTTTTTTTTTTTTCGTTTGTTTGTTTGTTTTTCTCTTCTTAATTGTTCCTTAAATTGAATACCAGTACTTTGTGTGCTACCATTGAATTGATGGGGATTAGAATGGTTAATCAGGGGTAAAGTGCTTTGTTGTGTCAGAATAATTGACAGTCATATTTATTTACACTCTCGGGGAAGACTTCTTTCAATTGGCCAACGCTAACAAATTCATAACACAACAATCCTCTATTAGCACTACGCCATATAATTGTACCGGTCATTGCCTCATGACTTGTGTATTCACTGTGCTACTAGATAATTAAACGTGTCATTTATTCGGCAAGTTCTCCGAAGCGCTGTCGCTCAAGTGATTTTTAATATTTTTGACCGACCTTTAAATTCGAATAGTTAAATTGTTGCTTGAACTAGTAGTAGATTATTAAGTAGGAATATTTTTCATGCTAAAATGTTGAACTTCAGCATATGAAAGCTCGTTTGCTTTAATTAGTTAGGGGTCCATACCAGCGATCTTGCTTCAAAACATTTCAAATTATCCTTAACTAAAGTTTTCCTTAACTTTGACTTTTCCAGTCAGTCCGTTGCAGGGCATTTTGTTTTTGTATTAATCCTTCAGGCTCCTCACGTTTCCTCACAGTACCTGATGATGATTATAATGATATAATAATAATAATAAATTAATATAAACAATATCACTGTTTGATTTAATGACATGTCTACTGTTATTTTTGTGTATATTAAAATGGGCAAAGTGTAGCAGTTTGTCACTAGAGGGCAGTCAGTTCACAGTATGTATATACACTTAAACAAGCCTTTTTTTTTTCTTTTTAATTATAATTTTTTTTTACACATACCCCTTGCAGAATCTGCAAAATAGGTTAATCATAATAATAAAAACAAGAGGGATGATAACATTTAGTTTTATATTTAGTTCTGCCCTGAATGAGTTATTTCACATAACGGATGTTTACACACTGTATAGTCTACAATACTAAATGAATTTACACAAATTAACCAGTTCAAAAGTTTACACGCGCTCGGTTCTTAACACTGTGTCGTTATCTGGATGATCAGCGACTGTGTTTGTTTTGTGAGAGTTGTTCACGAGTCCCTTGTTTGTCCTGAGCAGTTTAATGACTACAGGTGCATCACAAAAAAATTAGAATATTAATTCATTCTTTTTCACCCTGTAATTTAATTCAAAAAGTGGAACTTTCATATATTCTAGATTCATGACACATAAAGTGAAATATTTCAAGCCTTTTTTTGTCTCGTTTTTGTTTTAATCTCGATGATTACGGCTTACAGCTCATTGAAATAAGAAATCCAGTATCTCAAAATATTAGAATAAAGAATTTATAATACAGAAATGTCGACCTGAGAAAATCTCTAATCAGATAATTAACTCTAAACACCTGCGAAGGTTTCCTGAGCCTTTAATCTCTCAGTCTGGCTCAGTACACAACCACGGGGAATATGAAAGTATATAATTTTGCATTCCATTTGGAAATCAAGGTCCCAGAGTCTGGAGGAAGAGTGGAGAGGGACGGAATCCAAGCTGCTTGAAGTCCAGTGTGAAGTTTCCAGATTCAGTGATGATTTGAGGTTCCATGTCATCTGCTGGTGTTGGTCGCTCTAGGAGAGACACCAGACCCAACAATACAGACGAGCTGAAGGCCACTATCAAAGAAACCGGGGCTTCCAGAACACCTCAGACTCGGACTGATCGCCTCCATGCCACACCGCACTGATGCAGTAATTCATACAAAAAGATTCAAACTCAGACCAAGTATCAGTGCGTAAATGATACTTTTCAGAAGGTCGACATTTCTGTAATGTAAATTCTTTATTCTAATATTTTGAGATGCTGGATTTTTTTTGTCACTATGAGTCGTAGGCCATAATCATCAAGATTAAAACAAAAAAAAAGGCTTGAAATATTTCACTTTATTTGTAACGAATCTGCAATATATGAAAGTTCCACTCTTTGAATTAAATTGCAGAATCGTGGCACTGAGGAGTTTTACTGCTGATGGTTATCCAACTCTATAAGCAGTATCTGTTCTTAATGTTGACCTTATTGTAAAACCAGTTACACTCTGAAACCCATCTGTGGGTTAGTGGTTTTCAGGGCTGGCTTATCAAATGCCTCACAGATACAATACAACGAATGCGTTTCAAAATGATTTATGCTTTGAGTGGTTTTTAATGATCGTTGACCAGTTTTATCCACAGCACTCTGAATAAATGTGTCATAAAATGTGATCTGATCTTCATCTAAGTCAGAGGTATTGACAAAATATAATGTGTCTAAAAGAATAACACAAAATAAATTCTGATCCCTCATGTCTTTATTGAACACACTCATTCAACATTCAAAATGGTAGTGGAAAAAGGAAGTGAACCCTTAGAGTTAATAACTGGTTGACGACACCCCCCAAAGCCCCCCTTGGCAGCAATAACCTCAACCAGGCGCTTCCTGTAGCTGTGGATCAGACCTGCACATCATTCAGGAGGAATTTTAGCCCATTCTTCCTGACAGAACTGCTTTAGCTCGGTCATATTCTTAAGACGTCTCATGTGTATGGCTTTCTTCAAGTCATTCCACAGCATCTCTACTGGGTTGAGGTCTGGGCTCTGACTCCACTTCAAAAGGTGGATTTTGTTTTTCTGAAGCCATTTTGTTGTGGACTTGTTCCGGTGTTTTGGGTCGTTGTCCTGTTGCAGCACAGAACTTCTACACAGTTTCAGCAGACGTACAGATATTCTCAAATTATCCTGAAGAATTGTCTGATATACTTGGGAATTCATCTTCCCCTCAATGACTAGAACGTGGCCAGGCCCTGATGCAGCAAAGCAGACCCAAATCATGGTGTTTCCTCTACCATACTTTACAGTGGGGATGATGTTTTCATGGTGATATTCCGTGCCCTTTCTACACCAGATGTAGTGCTGTGTGGTTTTTCCAAATAGTTTTTCTTAGTTTCCTCAGTCCACAAAACATTTTGCCCGTACCGCTGTGGAGTGTTACTGTGCTCTTTTGCAGACTTCAGGCGTGCAGCAATGTTATTTTTAGTAAGCAGTGGCTTCCTTCGTGGTGTCCTGCCATAAATACCCTGCTTCTTCAGTGTTTTGCATATTGTAGACTCATGAACAGAGATGTTAAGACAGTTGATGCCTTCAAATCTGTGGCTGTCATTCAGGGTTGTTTCTTTACCTCATAGATGAGTCTTCGATGTGCTCTTGGTGTCATTTTGACTGGGCGCCCACTTCTTGGTAGAGTAGCAACAGTCTCAAAGTGTCTCCATTTGTAGAATGTTTGCCTAACTGTAGACTGGTGAATTTCTAAAGTCTTTGAAATCACTTTGTGACCCTTGTTGATGTAAATCAACTATTCTTGATCGTAGATCCTCTGAAAGCTCTTTTTGGCGAGGCTTGGCTCACATAAGTGTGCTTCTTGTGCAGAGCAAACTCCAAAAGTTTGAGGGGTTTTTATCAGTCAAAGTAGCTGTAATCCACATCTCCAAACTCATTTTCTTAACGAGACTCCAGGTGTGCAAAAAAAAGCTTTTTTGAGGTCATTAACTCAAGGGTTCACATACTTTTTCCACAAGCACTATTAAAATAAATAGTTTTTTTTGGTTGTTCTCAATAAAGACATGAAAGATCAGAATTTATTTTGTGTTATTATTTTAGACACATTATATTTGTCAATACCCCTGACTTAGATGAAGATCAGATCACATTTTATGACAAATTTATTCAGAAAACCATGAAATTCCAAAGGGTTCACATTCACAGGGTTTCTTGCCACTGTATTTAGAATTTTAATATACATTCAGCCCAAAGAGCAAAGACCGTTCTGCACAGAATTTTAACCACGAATAATAAAAGTTAGCAACATCTCTTTTTAAATAGCTAAATAGCAGCGGTAAGTGGCAGAAGGTTTTTGTTATTAACAATCTTTTACACAATGAATATCATTAAGCAACTCCTTCCACTGGACTGGAACCCTGTCCAGGGTGTACCCCGCCTTGTGCCCAATGCTTCCCGGGATAGGCTCCAGGTTCCCCGCGACCCTGAAGAAGGAATAAGCGGTTGAAGATGGAAGAACTCCTTCCATGTACTGAGGGACTCGTACACAACTATTACAAAAGGTGCAATCGTTCACTGATTCTCAAGAAGGCGACATAATACATTAAGAGACGGGGGGAGGGGGTAATTTTTGAACAACTGAATGGTGTAAATTGTTATGTGGAAATGTAAATATCTTATTGTTATCGTTATCCAGGTAACGACACACAGTATTAAGAATCGAGCGTATGTGAACTTTTTGAACTGGTTCATTTGTGGGAATTCAGTTATTATTGTGTCTTGTCGATTATATGGAAAAATCTGTATCCCTCTTTTTTTTTTATATGAAAGCATATATGCTGTTGTATAATTTTATGCCAATTGCCAATTTTTTTATATATATATATATATATATATATATATATATATATATATATATATATTCAGATTGTTCAAGACATATATAAACTTATGACCCCAACTGTAAACCCTGTACCAGTATTAAAAATGAACCCATAGTGTCTTGTGATTATTGGTAGAATGGCTTTGGTAGCTCTTCAACAGCTCTTTAGTGCTCATGCTGGTCTCTGTGTGACTGCTGGAACTTTGTTGCGTCTGATAGCGTACAGTCTGCTTCAGGAAATGGGTGGGAGACCCTCATTCTTCTCTGTAAGCGCAGTAGAGAAGCTGATATAATTGTCGGATTGGTGCCATATCCACATATTGTGCCATTCTCATTAGGTGGACGTGTAGCAGAGTATTCCTGTGAATTTCTAACTGCAATAAGCAAGGGTGTAGGAGTCTCTGAACTTAACTCGGATGTCATCTAGGTATGCAAAACAACCCTTGACTGATGCCTTATATATTTAATGCTTTGTGCTTCGAACAGAACATAGCACAGCATGGCCTGCACTTGTACCCAGTTTCATGAGGAAGTACCAAAATTGTCTGGTATTTATTCCTCTTCCTCATCCAAATAATTAAAGAAAGGGAAGAACACGTATCTGCCTCACTAGAAATAGATAAGAACAGACTTGCAAGCAAGTTTCAAAATCACTTCTGATCTCAATAAAAACACACATGGCACACATCCGTGTCTTCATACTCGTGAAGAATTATCATTATTATTATTATTATTATTATTTATCAACTCCTCAAGAGTTGCCCAGTAAGTTTGCATGTACTGTACTCCCACTTACTGATTCCATGCTGATATTAAGTGGTGAAAGTTGTTTTATATCCAGGTAATGGGATTATTCATAACATGGGAATTATTACAGCCTGTGATGCCGTTTAGAAAGCAGCTGAAAGCATTTAGATCAATTGAACGCATATATGCTGTTGTACAATTTTACGCCAGTCAGTATCTTAAATGCTAAGATGAAACACCTTTGCCCTTTGAAACACCTTTGCACTTTCTGGCTTTCTCTATTGTTCTTGATCTCAACACGAGCGGTCACAATTGCCGTTACAGCTGCAGTTTGCATCCTGCTGCAGATATGACACGTTCGCTTGCTGCATAACCATAACGCTTGTGCAGACCGTACAGGGTACAGCGCGTCTGAATCGATAAGTCTCAAAATAGAACGTAAAAACGGTTAACGTCTAGGATTTTCCACTGCTAGGAAAAACGTGCGGTCAGTGCAAAGAGGGTCTGAGTTATCTTTTTAAACATTGCACCACCCATGGCCTCAGGAACAGTTTCAGTGTACTGTCATTCATGTTTTAGGTGGTTTGTCAAGTTATCGTGATACACCAAGTGTCTGATGTCGTAAGAGTTGCTTTTCAGTACAATGCAATAACTAGGCATTCATACGAGTTCCTGACTCGTCGTTTCCATTTAAAACGTAGAGCATTACTAAACTTGACCATTTTGTGTGGTAAATGAAGAGTTTGTAAATAAATAAAAACTGTCGGTGTATGGAACTGTTATCAACAAATACTGTTCATGCTTTTCCCATATATATTTTAGGCTACATCATTGCAAACCTATCTGTCATATAGCAAGGAGGTAACTCTGGACTTCATTTCCCAGCAGCCACTGCACCATACTACATCATTGTCACATGACCACCTGCACCTGTATCATGTTTCTGTTTAACGAGCTCTTCTATATACATAGCCACTGTTTGTTCTGCTTCCTCGTCTTACGTAATGTCTATCTTGACCTGTGTCCCTGTACCATGTTTTGTTCCATAATTTATGTTTATCCTTAGCCACAGTACTCTGCCTAGTTGTCTTAGTGTCTTTGTTTTGTTGTTTGTTTGTTTATTAAATGTTTGAAGATCTACGCTCGCTTCCGTATCCATCTTTGTAATGTGACACTTGCCTGCTTCTGTACTTTGCTTTTGTTACTTAATCATAAAATTGTGATTAAAGGGCTGATTTAAAAAAAAAAAAAAAAAAAAAAAAAAGCTTTCCCAGTACCTACTGCTCTTGATCACCTTCATCAAAACAAATTTGGAGGTTACTGCAGCATTTGATCTTTTGAATCTTCTGAATCACTGGCTGTCCAGGAATAAAACTGGGATTTTTGTGTGTAATATAGAATTGTTTAATCAGACTCCTGGATGTTGAAGAAAGAAAAAGCAGGAAAAAAATTATTTTTATAAATTTATAAGCGGTGTAATTTTAATGACTGAAGGTGCGGTGTAAATCTGTTTTTGGTTTCTGTGTCCCAGCTAAGCATGAAGCAAGGAACTTCATAAATAACTTGCCCGTGTCAAACCCTTAAAATGAGTTATATACATAGACGTATATACACTCACTGGTCACTTTAATATTAACACCCGTACATCCATCCATTTTCTATACGCTTGTCCTACAGGGTCGCGGGGAACCTGGAGCCTATCCCAGGGAGTATCGGGCACAAGGTGGGATATAACCCTGGACGGGGTGCCAATCTGTCACAGGGCGCAATCACACAGGAACATCTGTACAACTGCAAATGTATTCAGTTATCCAATCAGCACAATGCGTACAATCATGCAGATACAGGTCAAGAGCTTCCGAACATCAGAACGGGGAAAACGTGTGATTTCTGTGTCTTCAACCCTGGCATGGTTGTTGATACCAGATGGGCTGGTTTGAGAATTTCAGCAACTGCTGATCTCCTGGGATTTTCACACACAACAGTCTCTAGAGTTAACACAGAATGGTGCTGAGTGAGCGACAGTTCTGTGAGGAGAAACGCCTTGTTGCTAAGAGAGATCTGAGGTAGCTGCCAGGAAGGATATAGTAACTCATATAATCACTCTATAACAACCGCGGTGAGCAGAAAAGCATCTCAGCATGAACAAAACATCAAACAGCAGAAGACCACGTCATGTTCCACTCCTGTCCACCAAGAACAAGAATCTGAAGCTATCACTCACCCAAACTAGACAGCTGAAGATTAGAATCTGCATGATTTTGTGTACTGTGCTGCTGCCACATGATTGGCTGAGTGAATAACTGCATAACTAAGCAGGCGTACAAGTGTTCCTATTAAAGTGTATGGTGAGTGTACATACAACATCCAGATTCCAGATAAAAAGCTATACGAAGAAAAACAGTTTACAAGCACCTGCAACATGTTATCACATTTGATCTTTCTCTTTAATACTCTTAAAGAGTCGTTTCCTGATTCGTTTGAGAAGAGGAGCCAGTAATTCTCTCTTTTAAGGTTCTTGTGGTTGATGCAGAATGCTGCCCGAAGCTTGACTGGTGTAACTGGTTGACCCTTATTCTATCCTGTTGGGCCTGAGGCTGTTTTTGAGAAGAACAGTGATGGTCTGCTGAGAGGTCTGATGACCTGATGGAAGCTGTATGTCTCCTGGGAAGCTTGGCAGGAGTTGCAGGAAGATCATTAGCAGCCCTGTTTTGGCTTAACTGCCTTCCATGTGGATCATTTTGAACTCCAAGTGTGCATACATCAGATGCTACAGAGGTTAGCCCACTGCTGTGGAGCTTGGTGACAGATGTTGAACCTAGTTTGACTTCATGTGTTGGAATAGGTTTAGGTTGAGGTGATACCTGATGTAGCTGTAAAAAGCAACATAATTAAAATTTAATTCAGTTATTTTGCACAACTTTCCGCAAAAGTTGCAAACTTGGATTTAGTTGTTTGTCAGTTTGCTAGTTGCGAGTGAAATGCTTTTATTATTCAAAAGGTAATGTTTGTTTTAGCAGTTAGATACACAGTTGTAGAGGAAATGCTTACCTTTCGGACATTTCTCTCTGATTTAGGCTTTCCCTCAGGCTGGTTATTCTCTTGCTGCACATACATATGCTCCAGTGACTTCCTTTTCAAAGGATGGATATAAACACCGAGCTGTCCGACCTTAACGCCGGACAGTGTCTTCGGTTTCAGCTGCTGTGCTTTGTCCACAATTTGGGCTGTTGCTATCTCCTGCCGTTCTGAATTGGAGCTGTCCATATCTCTGTCCTCTATACCGTGCTCAAGGTTTGACTCCTCTGCAATCAACGGTTTCATCTGAAAAGGCAAACTGCAAGCTTCTTCATGACTTCTTGCAGTGTTTGGGCCTTTCGGGAACCTGTTGTTTAGAGAAGCTGGTTTTGACTGTGGTGTCGAGTGTGTGTCATCATTCCCTTCAAGTGCAGATTTGAGGTTAGATGTGTAATTGAATCCTGAGCGGGTTTCTGGCTTTAATCTCAGCAGTGGCACTACGTTGACTGGGTCAGAATACACGATGCACTGCGCCTCCGCAGGTTTCCGCAATGTCACATATGGCGCTGTTACTTTATCCTGCAGCACTGACTTGTTTACTAATAGCTGTGATGCGACACTGTCGTTCTCTACAACAGGTTGTATGTCAAACATATGATTTACTACTGAATACAATTCACACTTCTGTATGGTTTCCTTTTTATCAATGGGTGCTACTTGTACATCAGTTTTCACTTGATGGAGTAGTTTTCTCTCTGTTGCTAGTTTTGAGGTAGAATCTGTTTCTTGTATTCGCTCTTTATTGGCTATAGAAACAGATACAGACAAACTATTTCCTCCATTCAGCGACGTGAACTCCGACTTGTCGGTTGTCACCACAGTTAAGTGTTGGCCATGACACTCTTCTGGTGATGCAGACGGGAGCCTAGACTCTTCTGTTTCTTTCATCATCTCATGGCTTGATGCATTCTCACATGAGCCAGACATTAATGAGGACAAGGGTTTCATGGCATTGTTTGGCTCATCTGGGTACTTGGAGACAGTTGGCATCCTGTTAATCATACCTACAATCTCAGAATGACCACTCACACTCTTACTGCACTCGAAGTATTCCCCAAATAATAAAGAAGAACTGGAGTCAGAATAGGTACTCTCTCCATTTTGCATTGGGCAGTCTACATTATCTGTCTCTATGAGTTTGTGTGTGTTCCTTTGATTGGCTTGTATACCTTTATTACTGATGGTTTCTGCAATATTCTCACAGCTTTGTTTGTCTGATGTAGTTTCAGGTTGTGCAACTGAAGTTGTTACTGTATTAGATCCAACACTGTAAAATGGTGTTATATTATGAATCTGTGGATTCTCTGATCGGGGGCACGGTGGCTTAGTTGTTAGTACATTTGCCTCGCACCTCTGGGGTTGGGGGATTGATTCCCACCTCTGCCCTGTGTGTGCGGAGTTTGCAAATTCGTCTCGTGGTTCGTGGGTTTCCTTTGGGTACTCTCGTTTCCTCCACCTGTCCAAAGACATGCGTTGTAGGCTGATTGGCATGTCTAAATTGTCTGTAGTGTGTGAATGCGTGTGTGTGTGTGATTGTGCCCTGCGATGGGTTGAAACACCATCCAGGATGTCCCCTGCCTTGTGCCCCGAGTCCCCTGGGATAGGCTCCAGGTTCCCAGCGACCCTGTGTAGGATAAGGTGTGGAGAAAATGGATGGATGGATCGATTCTTTGATATTTGGGAATCTTTATTTGACTCAGCACTAGTGTCGGTTATAATATTCTCAATATCCAATTCTTCTCTCTTCTTAGATAAGACATCAGTTTGCTTTTCTATACCATGATCCACAGGGGAGTCTTTCTCATCCTTCTTGCTACTGTGAGCTGTTTTAGGATTTGGACTAGGATTAGGGGACAGACACACAGCCTGTTCTTTCAGACTGCTAGGAGGATTGCAGTGCTTGTTATGTTCCACCGGTCTAGTTTGGGGTTGCATAAGTGGCTGCTCATTGGCTAAAGCAGCAGTTGGAGTGGTAGGCCTTGGACAAACCTTCTCATACAGAGACTCTTGTGGCACGCGGATTGGGTCTTTAAATCGGATGGCTTGTGAGACTTCAAAGAGATCTGAACGCGTGAGGTGAGCTTGTAGGGGTTTATTACAGTCCTTTATATTAATGAAGCCAATGACATCACTTGGTGGATCTGGCTCAGGCCAAACAGGCAGGTAGTCAATCATGTTGGCTTTTTCTAGGTGCAGCAGTCCAGGGTGAATGCGAGGACCTTCTGGCACTTCCTTCATTAGTTCATTGCTGTTATTCTTGGCTGTGCACATCTCAGAATTAATATGATTGATGGCAACAGCATTGCCAGAGACCAGAGCGTATTTGGGGTTGAAGAGTTTGAGGGCCATGGCGGTTGAGGGCTGCAGAGGAGGTGCAGCATTAGTGATGGGTTCTAGCTTTTTCTCTTTCTCCAGATTAATCTTGTTCAAATTAATGGCATTAGACACCATATACAGGTCTTGGAACAACTGGTCAAAGAAATCCACAGCCTGGCCTGTGAGCACGGTAATGATGCTCCTGTCTAATCTCGAGGCAGTCCATGTGAAACTGAAATAAAAAAACAACAACAACCACAACAACATTTGGATTGTATGTGGTGCCTTGATGAAAACATATAATGTAAAGTATTTATGAAGACTCTGAAAGTAGTTTATATATTTCATATATGATTGGCTCAAGCCAATCCATGAAATTGTACCAAATCAAGAAACATAGTAGTTTGCAAAATTATTCAACCCCCTTAAAAGTAATCAGATTCATCTGAATTACAAATGACACACAAATAGTACCAACCGGTATTTTAAAAAAAATTGTAAACCAATATGCTTTTAAAGATTTTTTAAAGTCAAAATACATAATTTGGCAACAGATCTTTAAAAAAATAAAACCTGAAAAATACTACGTGCATAAGTATTCAACCATTACAGACTAGTACCTGATAGAACCACCTTTTGCTGCAATAACAGCTTTAAGACTGTTAAGGTACGTTCCTTACACTGTTTGGGACTGATTTTCGGTCATTCTTCTTAGCAGATTTGTTCGAGGTTCTTCAGGTTGGTTGGACGTTGTTTATCGACTGTATTTTTAAACAGTGCCATAGATACTCAATGGGATTAAGATTTTGACTTGGCCACTGCAGAACATTCACCTTTTTGTTTTTAACCACACCAGCATTGCTTTGGCCGTGTGTTTGGGACCATTTTACTGCTGAAAAGTGCAGTTTTGGACAAGAAACCCAGGCTCTGAGGATGAAAAGCGTCCCCAGAGCATGATGCTGCTACCACCATATTTCACTCTAGAGATTCTGTTCATTGAGATATGGTCTGCATTCGGTTTGAACCACACAAACTGGTTTAAAACTTGCCCAAAGACAGTATCTCAGTTTTGATCTCATCACACCAATAAAACCACATCTTCACTGGGTCACTATCATTCTTTCATATGCACAAAGGTTTCTTTCTAGCCAGTCTCCCACACAGTCCTCAATGATGCAGAACTCTTGATATTGTGGTCCAGTGCACCTTCACTCCACTTTGAACTACTGTACTCTGTCCTTCAGAGCGACTGTTAGCCTCACTGTGGCTTCCCTCCCCAGTCCTCTGCCTTATTTTTGCATTGAGTTTTGAGTTAGGGGCTTGCCTAACTAGTGCTTGGGTAGTGTGAGTCAGCTTGCACGTCCTCACTATTGATCCAACGTTTCTACTGGGATGTCCAATCTTATAATTTCCCATTCTATAAATAGATAGATACATACTTTATTGATCCCCAAGGGGAAATTCAAGAATTCTAAGTTCTTAAATTCTTTTTTTATCTTATCTTTAACATCCTTAAAATCCTCTGTAGTCTTTATTTTGACTTCTTTCGGACTAGCAGTTTTTTCAACGACAGTTTAACTGATGTGTCTTTTGTGGGAGCTGTTTTAATATTTCACAATTGAAGGCCAATTGTAAGTCAACTGTGTCCTCTGTAAGACAATATCTTATCAATATTTGGGCAGTGGTGGCTTGGTGGTATAGGCTCTGGGTTACTGATCGGAAGGTCGGGGGTTCAAGCCCTAGCACTGTCAAGCTGTCACTGTTGGGCCCTTGAGCAAGGCCTTAACCCTCTCTGCTCCAGGGCTGCTGTATCATGGCAGACCCTGCACTCTGACCCCAACCTCCTGACATGCTGGGGTATGCAAAGAAAAGAATTTCAGTGCGTATATGTGATCAATCAAGACTTATTATCAATATACTTATGCAAGCAGCATTTTTCAATGTTTTGATTTTCTTTGAAGCACTTGCTGACCAATAGTTAATCTTGGCTTTGAAAATTCGCTATAAGAGAACATGGGTTTGCAACAAAAAATTCCGACAGGAAGAATGTGTGTGTTTATTATTTGTTATTCAGACATATGTGATCAATTCCCAAGGCGGTTAAATACTTTTCCAAAGCACTGTAAAAGATAAAAATTTTTTGATATCCAAAAACAGAACTCATGCTATTAAAACCAGGAAGACTAGTTTGTGAATTGTCTGACCTGTATGATCCTGAAACGGCTTTGTCTCCATCAACAAACATGAATTTTTGACTTTGGCTCCCACATACTTTCTTGGATGAGTGAGTGAAAAAGCCAGTTCCTCTTACACTCCGTACTCTCAAGTTCTAAACAGTACCAGCACAAAAAACCCCAAAAACATTAAGGGCTCTTCTGCATAGTGATTACATGCACATTTAAAGTAACTCACAGGTGAAAGTCTTTTGAAGTGAACTGTAAACAATGACTGGAATTAAACTGTAAACAATGACTGGAATTTTTTGAAAATCATTCTGAATAAAGCACAAGGACACCCTGAAGACAAACGCTGTATAAGTATGTGAACTTGCTTAGAGGTCTTTTTGTGTATACAGTATACTGTAACTCAGAGCATTATTACTCTCTGTGTTCTGTCTTTGATAAAATAAAATAAAAAAAAAGTAAAAGAATGTGAGATAAAATTATTACACCTCTTCATTTGTAAATGCGTAATATGTTCAAACAATACAATGTCTGGGTAACACTTTACAGTACACTAATACCCAGGGTTGGGAGGCTTACTTTAAAATTGTATTCTGTTACAGTTACAAATTGCTTCATTAAAAAAAAAGTAATCCAAGTATCACAACATGAAAGTAATGTAATCGGATTATTTTTGGATTACATCAAAGGTCACATATGTAAATAAAGTCAAGAGATAAGCAATATGACCTAAAATACTTTTATGTAGAGCTTATTTTAGAGCTTAAAAGCAGCTGTCTATATTGTGTTATGTCAAAAGATTAATTTCACTGGTTTTAAATAAAAAGAACATTGTAATCCTGATAGTATTCCCATTTCGTACAAAATGTACTTGTAACGGAGGAAACCGTAACGGATTACAGTTACCAGTTTTTTGCGTCCTGATTACGTAACGCCGTTACATGTATTGCGTTACTCCCCGAGCCTGCTACTACCGGAATTAATACTAAATTAAATATGAACTAATGTTGAGTTAAAGCATGTACTAATCACAAGAGCTAACCTTCACTATGATGTGAATCTTATGAATGAATGCGTGAACAATGACCACTTTAAGTACATGTTAGTACACGTTTGTTAGTTAATGTATTAATTAACATGTAGAAGTAAGCTAATTGGATTGCGTTGAGATTTCTGGTTGTTTATTATTATTATTATTATTATTATTAAAAAGAGATTATTGGTGTTTATTATTAGTGCCTCTTTCTATGGCCAATAAAGAGGATCAGTGTAAATTATGAAAGTAATCCATGTTTGTTTACGCAGCTGCATATGGCAAATTATATAAACAATTTGAGCTTATGCAGGTTTAATTTATATTCTTTCTAATAAAGTATGTTTGATTTAGTTCACCACTCAGATCTACTTCAGATCCGTAAAGATTCAAGTAGGTAGCTTTTTGTATCACACTTAAAATGAAGGGTCTGTGACTATTAAATTGATTTCGCAATTTAATTCCCAGATTATTGCAACATTCAGCTCATTCATTCAAAAAAGACGGGACATACTTTGAGGTGTCCTGTGTGCATTGCTGCACTCTCGCACATTTTCAGGAAGTGTGGAACCCCAGTAACCTCCAGTATGATGTAAACAGCCACGTTGCGCTTGAAGCTTGCATGCAAGAGATCTTTAAAGATGTCCACGTCTGTAAACAAATCCATGACCACAGCAATGACCTGTAAATGGGAAAATGTATAGGGTTGGATTGCATTATATTATTTACCAAATACAGTGATCACAAAATTTTAACCAGAGGAAGGCAATTCTGCAAAACCTCTCGCTTAAGGATACGAGATTATCGGCATATTTCAAAGCAGGTAGTAACACTTTGTTTGTTTGTCATAATGATAAATATTGAACTCTGTGTCTATAGTAACCTTTATCTAAACTCAGGGTTACTAACTGTTTACTGTTACAGGGTTATTATGATTGACTATGAATGTTGGACTTTGACTTGCATATCTTCATTACTTCATAAAAGTTGTGAGTATGGCTGGGTACATATTTATATGTGTGTTTGTTTCTTAAATAAAAACATTAATTTTAGTTAAAAATAAATAAATATTTTTTTGATCATTTGAGTTTCATTTGACCTGTACCTTGGGTTCATTCTGATTTAGGGATGGGCTTCAAATTATTTTTGCTTATCATACTCAGCAATTTCACTTATCTTATATAAATCATGCTGTATGAGTACAGGAGTGTTGATTATGTTGATTATGAGTGTTGATGTTAGGACTAATGTGTGCAACACATCACCTTTCTAAATAGTGTTTACATTCTGAGATTTCAATAAAGGAAATTAATGAATTGTATTACTACTACTACTACTACTACTACTACTACTACTACTACTACTATTAGTATAGCCTACTACTACTACTACTATTAGTATAGCCTACTACTACTACTAGCTCTACTAGTATAGCCCACTACTACTACTACTACTACTACTACTACTACTACTACTACTACTACTATTACGACTACTACTACCTCTACTAGTATAGCCCACTACTACTACTACTATTACTACTAGCAGTATAGCCTACTACTACTACTACTATTAGTATAGCCTACTACTACTACTACTACTACTACTTTTAGTATAGCCTACTACTACTACTACTATTAGTATAGCCTACTACTACTACTACCTCTACTAGTATAGCCCACTACTACTACTACTACAATACTGCTAGTATAGCCTACGACTACTACTACCTCTACTAGTATAGCCCACTACTACTACTACTACTACTACTACCAGTATAGCCTACTACTACTACTACTATTAGTATAGCCTACTACTACTACTACTACTACTACTACCTCTACTAGTATAGCCCACTACTACTACTACTACTAATACTGCTAGTATAGCCTACGACTACTACTAACTCTACTAGTATAGCCCATACTACTACTACTACTACTACTACTACTACCAGTATAGCCTACTACTACTACTACTACTATTAGTATAGCTACTACTACTACTACTACTACTACTAGTATAGCCCACTACTACTACTACTACTACTAGTATAGCCCACTACTACTACTACTACTACTACTACTACTACTAGTATAGCCTACTACTACTACTACCTCTACTAGTATAGCCCACTACTACTACTACTACTACTACTACTAGTATAGCCTACTACTACTACTCTACTAGTATAGCCCACTACTACTACCACTAGTATAGCCTACTACTACTACTACTACTACTAGTATAGCCCACTACTACTACTACTACTATACTATAGCTACTACCACTACTACCACCATTAGTAAGCCACACCACTACTACACTACTACTAGTATAGCCCACCACCACCACCACCACCACACCACTAGCATCTGACCACCACTACCAACACTACTACCATACTACACTACTACCAGTATACCACACCACTACCCCACTATTCCACACTACCACCACTACTCTACACTACTACTATATACCAACACTACCACCACTACATAGCCCACTACCACTACTACTACTACACACCTCTACTATCAGCCCACTACTACCACTAGTATAGCCCACCACTACTACTACACTAGTATAGCCACTACTACCCCCACTAACATAGCCTACCACACGCTACCACTATATACCCACTACACTAAACCACTATATAGCACCACTACTACTACCACTACTATAGCCCACTACACTACCACTACCACCCCACTACATAGCCACTACTACCAACTATATACACTACCACTACCACCCCATTATATACCACCACCACTACTATACTACACATACACAGTTACCACCACCACTACCACTATACTACCATTAGTATAGCCACTACCACCACCCACTAATCCACCCCCCCCACTACCACTACAGCATCACTTACTACCAACCCAGAGCATACACCACCACTAACTATACAAGCATAGCCAACAACTACTACATAGCCCCCACTAACCCCACCAGTAACCACCATACACTCACCCCACTACCCACCATACCACTACACCCCACTCTGTTACACCACCACCACTATATACTACTACACCCCACATATACAACCACTACTCACTACCCCACTAGTATAGCCCACCACCACTCTACCACACTACTACCACCACCCCCCACTATATAGCCC
Source organism: Ameiurus melas (assembly GCA_012411365.1). Taxonomy (NCBI): domain Eukaryota; kingdom Metazoa; phylum Chordata; class Actinopteri; order Siluriformes; family Ictaluridae; genus Ameiurus; species Ameiurus melas. The sequence continues at coordinate 20,741,437 of CM022774.1, read as the reverse complement.
ACTACTATACACCAGTAGACCACCACCACTCATATATAGCCACACATACCACTATATCACACACTACCACCACCACCAGTATAGGCCACTACACTACCACTACCACCACCCCACTAATACCCACCACCACTACCACTACCACTACCACCCCACTATACCACCACTAGTACCACTATTAGTCCACCACCACTACCACCAACTACAGTATAGCACCACCACCACTACCACCCCACCATATAGCACCACAACCACTACCACCCCCCACTAGTATAGCCCACTACCATACCACTCAGTAGCCCACCACCACTACTACCACCACCAGTATAGCTACACACACCACTACCACCCCACTAGTATAGCATACCACCACCACTAGTATAGCCCACCACCACTACCACTACCACTCTACAGTATAGCCACTACCACCACTACTACCACTACACCCCCACTAGCATATCACACCACTACCACTACTACACCTCACTAGTATAGCCTCCACAGTACCACTAGCTAGTCCACCACCACTACCACTACCACTAGTATAGTACACCACACTACACCCCACTAGTATAGCCCACCACCACTACCACTACCCCACTAGTATAGCCCACCACTAGTACCACTAGTATAGCCCACCACTACCACCACCACAGTATAGGCCACCACCAACAACTCACCAAAGCATAGCCCACCACATACCACTACCACCACTACCACCACCACTCCACTACCACCACCACCACCACACTACTACCTACACCCCACTATATAGGCCACCACCACTACCCCACTACCACCCCACAGTATAGCCACCACCACTACCACCACCACCCCTACTAGTATACCCAATACCACCACTACACACCCTCCACTAGTATACCCACCACCACTACCACCACTACCAACCTCCACTATATAGGCCACCACCACCACTACCAACCCCACTAGATAGGCCACCACCACTACCACCACTACCACCTCACTAGTATAGGCTACTACTACTACTACTACTACTACTACCTCTACTAGTATAGGCTACTACTACTACTACTACTACTACTACCTCTACTAGTATAGGCTACTACTACTACTACTACTACCTCTACTAGTATAGCCCACTACTACTACTACTAGTATAGGCTACTACTACTACTACTACTACTATTACTACTACTTCTACTGCTAGTATAGTCTACTACTACTACTACTACTACTACTAACAGGTGCACCAATGCAGGATGAATAGTTAATAATCAGACTAACTACCTAGGGCCCCTATATGATTGAAAAGTTCACATGTTTTGGAGATGTCAATCAGCCTACAGTTCATGTCTTTGGACTGGGCGAGGAAACCATAGTACCCGGAGGAAACCCGCTGAAGCAGGGGGAGAACATGTAAATGTAATCTCTGCGCACACAGGTCAGAGGCAGGAGTCGAACCTACAACAACCAGACCTGCGTGACAAGCGTGGTAACCTCTAAGGCACCACACATCCCTATTTTTAATATAAACCCTAAGATAAATGAATGCTATATAATGATATCTACTTTACATTAACACAATAGTATCACTATTGTGCTCATTAACCTACATAAATCCATATGCCCTTATAGATGACGATGATGATGATGATTACTGCTATTACTCCTGCTGCTACTACTAACAATAATATCTCACCATCTCACCTTCTGTGCCTGTGCTATGGTTCTCCTGATGACCTCTTTAATATGCGCGTCCCCGTGTAGGGGCGGCTGCGCATGCACGGCGACGCGGGTCAGTCCACGGTAGCTCGCGCGCTTAGGCCAGCCGAGCTCCAGCTGCGGGAGCGAGTCATCAGAGCGCTCTGGCCAGTACTGGAGTGAGGACAAGCGCGTCTCTTTACTGTCCCCATCAAAGCCGGCTGAGGAATCGGGTAAATCCGGACAATAGGGTTCCACAGAGGATGACAGCTGCGCGAGCTCCAGGTCGGATAAAAAAGGCCGAATCCGGTTGGTCTTGATGAACTCGTGAAAGCAATCCGGACCTTCATCCAGCAGCCTCTCCAGCCCCAGCCTCTGCTCCTCACTGTAGAGGAACTCCGGCTTGGACTCGTTAGTGCGTAAATTAACATGGTGCTCGTTTAGACACTGAATCTGAGACAGAGCCATTAGTAAATACCCCCCTCCCCCCCAAACAATAGTCTGTTAAACTTTCAGAAAAGTTTACAAACAGGTTCGGGTCATTATTTTAAATGTATAATGTGCTCACACTTAAGGTGTGTTGATAACCTGCTGCTGGAGCAGTGGCACAGCGCGCACTTTCATATAACTCTACAAATGAATTTTCCCCTCTTATCTGTTATCGCAGTGTTGCCAGATTGGTAGAATTATTCCAATGCCATAAAACAACAACAACAGCAGCAGCAACAAATTAAAAACAGCTTGTGGATACCTGATCGTCGCAGCTATAAGTGCTTGATAAATTTGAACATCCCATTCAAGATCTAGTCCCTCCTTTGCTGTTATAATAACCTCCACTATTCTGGGAAGGCTTTCCACTAGATTTTGGAGCGTGTCTGTGGGATATGTGTTCCTTCAGCTTCAAGAGCGTTAGTGAGATGAGGTACTGATGGGTCTGGGGTGCGGTCGGTGTTCCAGTTCATCCCAAAGGTGTTCAGTGGGATTGAGGTCGGGGCTCTGTGCAGGACACTCGAGTTCTTCCAGTCCAACCTTCTCAAACTGTGTCTTCACGGAGCTCGCTTTGTGCACAGGGGCATCGTCATGCTGGAACAGGTTTGAGTTCCGGTGAAGGGAAATAATACTACAGCATACAATTACATTCTATACAATTCTGTGCTTTTAGCTTTGTGGCAATATGGGTGTGATGGTCAGGTGTCCACAAACCTTTGGTCATACAGTGTATGACATCCTTACAACCTTAATATCCACATTGTTTATTATTTATTATATATTTATCAATCCACAATACCGTGTAGCGCAATATTTACAATAACAATTAGACCTACAGCAGAAATGACTTCTGGGCTTAAAATGAGTATGTGAATTGTGGGGGGAATTTATGTAATTCTATACAATCTCTGAAGTTAACAGATTGTGACAGCAGACTAAATGGTGTCCAGCAGCCCAAATATTTCCTGTATAACCCACACATTTGATCCAGTGAATAGGATCTGGCAACATGGACAGGTAAACGCTAGGTCACCTGACTGGCTGCAGTTCAAAAACCGACTCCTACAGTAGCAAGCAAATTTTCACACTGTCTAGAGGAATGTGTAAAGGCAGCACTGTAGCCTGGTCTATAGAAGCTTGGAATTAGTGTGGCAGAAATGTGCACACGTGCTCTTTTAAATGCAAAACGTACCTAGATTTTGGATCTTGTATTGAGAGCTGCAGTGGAATGCTCACCTGTAGCCTATGGTTTGAAGAGTATAAGTCCTACCAACAACTGACCCAACCGTCTTATCATTAACTCATATTTATTGTCCCTTTTTCTACTGTAACAATCATGTCCAAGTCATTTAAAAGAAATATGTTAACCACAGCAGACAAATTCACACACATATGTATATATAAAAAATACCACAAAACACACAATCTGTAATTATAGAGATGTGGGAGGGGAAAAAAAAAGGTTGACCAAAAAAAAAGTGCAGCAAAATGTTGCGTTTGAACCTGTGCTATAAATGCATTTAGGTTTGAACCTATTGCTCTTTTTCTTTGTTTAGTGATGTTTCTTCTTTCCCCTTGGCAACCCCAAAGAGAGACTCTTAGTGTCTATATGATTACATGTATAAGCTGTAGGCTAAATGAAAAGGATTACACAGTTCTTTCTGTTTTCCCGTTCACCACTCATCAGGGAAGACATGGTTTGTTTCCACAGACACAACATTCCACCTGTCTGTAGCAGTCCACAAGCATTTCAATCATTTCCCTGCTCCATACGTCTTTTTAATAACTGATCAAATGAATTAGGTACATCAGACCATACATATGCGCTGGTCATAATGGAGCACAGGTGACCCCCTGCATGAGACTCTGATGAGGTCAGTGGTAAATGAGCTTGACATAGTCTTTGGGGAAGATCCCAACACGCCCATTGCAGCGTCCCTTCCAGCACTGTGGGTCTGAGCAGTCGAGCAGGTCAATGACATCCCCGCGCAGGAATTGCAGCTGGGAGTTGTGCTTGGGGATGAAGTCTACCAGCGCGTGGGCATGATGTGGCCTCTGGTGGATCAAAGATTTGTGTGAATACACCTTATGACTCAGCAAGGGCTGGTCTGCTCTCTTATCCTGATCTGATAAGATAAATCCTATTCTAACGTACTGACTTTAACTTAATGTTAATTTGATCACAAACTTCTCAGTTTTAATGTTGTGAAATTGATTTCATAATGTGATACAAAAAATAACTATATGACTCTTTGTCTAAAATCTAATCTGATTGGTGTAATAATAATAATAATAATAATAATAATAATGATGAGTCTTTATTGGTCACATATACAGTAGAGCACAGTGAAATTGTTTTCAATTGTTTGAGTGCAGGGTCAGCCATGATACAGCGCCCCCTGGAGCAGAGAGGGTTAAGGGCCTTGTATAAGGGCCCAACAGTGGCAGCTTGGCAGTGCTGGGGCTTGAACCCCCGACCTTCTGATCAGTAACCCAGAGCCTTAACTGCTAAGCCACCACTACCACCATCATAATCTTTGCCAACAAAATAGTTATTGGCTTTCTATTCACATGCATAATATGTGTATTTTAATAAAAAAAAAACATTTACATTTGATCAACACTGAATTTGCTGATAATTCAGTTTTAATTATTTATTTTAATTATTGATTATTCAGAATAAGAGTAGGTCAGGTTCTTGTGGATTTTTATACACATATCCCTCGGCTTACCCTTTGAGAGCGGTCTGCCTCTTGGAGAAAGACTGTCCTTTCCTTAGCAATGCTGTTGCTTTTGTAGAAGTCCACCAACTGGTTGAGAGATGAAAATACCTCGTCCCAGATAAAGTACTGTCCCTCTCTGTCCTTCAGAACCTTGAAGTGTTGCACATGCTCACCATAGCTGTTAAGTGGAACAAATGAAGTACTGTTAAGTGTGCAGATTTTCTTGCTTTCGGTAACCAAATAGTCAGTCAATCACTGAACGCACTTCAGTATTACATCTGAGTATTAATGATCAACTCCTTCCCTAATAAACACCTACAGCAGTTTCCCACATTAGCTGAGAACCTATTCCCAGATATTTATTTTAAAGAGTAATAGGAAAAAAAAGAGCCACACACACACACACACACACACAAACACACACACTAGTATCGGATTAAGTAGTATTACTCAGAAATGCTGGAAACAAAAACCAGTCAAGCTACAAATGATCTAGCGAATCAAAGAACAAAAATAATATGCAATAATAGTAAAGTAGTACTCCAAAATAATGGCACACAACAATGATGTTGGCATAGAAGGAAAACAGAAAGAATAGACATAAGATTAAAGGAATAGGCTAAGCATACTGTATCTGATTGAGAATTATCAGGCATAATACACATATAATATAAAATTATATATATATATATATATATATATTCATGAATGGGAAGCCTAAGAAAGTCTACGAACCAGCGCTGTGTTGAACAAATTTTCCTGATGTTTCCTTGCGGTTCTGACTCACGGCGCAGACGAACACAGTTGGGATTTCCCAGGTTGCACAACTTAGCTTTAAAATGACCAGAACATTGTGTGGGACTGTGATATAGTTTCCTGTTTTTGTAGTTTAGTTCTCCAACAATGTTCCTCGTCTAGTTGTTTTATCAAAGTGAATATAAAAGGTTTTAAGTGTTACTATTCATGTGTAGTACTTTATGTTTGACCTTAAAGCTGCAGTGGTTTTTGCTGAAGTACATGGAAAAACGTACATGCCTCTAACTACGTATATAAATAGAATAGGTCTACATCCTGTGGTTGATCAATATAACATTGTGTTGTTTTATGGTTAATGACACCCTAGTAGCACTTTTCTCTCTTTCTCCCCACTCAGCAATGTCTATTTCTCACAATCGTACACAAATAAAGCTTGACTGGTATTTGTTTCTCCAAACCCATGAACATGTATGATGTTAGTAATTGTACTATTGACTTTATATAAATATTATTGTCATGTGCAAAAAAAAAAATGAATGAGTGAAAAAGTTTTGTAAAGAAGTAAAAGCTCAAATGAATGAATGAACAACTGGTATATGATGAAGGACAATAAATTCAAGAATGAAATATTACCTCGGATATTGACAAACATGTGGCAGTGTGCCAAAACAACATGTAAACAATTGTGAAAAACTGTAATAATGAAGAGACACTCAGAACTGCAGATATAGTAATTAAATCGATCATTTTGCAGTGAAAATTGTTTTTATATCAGATCTGATTGCTATTCTTTTCTACACTATCCCTGCGTCTCAACTGGCATACTATCCATCCTAAATAGTATCCGAGATGAGAATGAAAATGTCTCAGATCATAGTATGTTGAAATGAGTATCCCAAAGGTACCTGGTTGGTCTACTATTTCTACTATTAAGTTTTCTAATTGTGGATCCATGGACACTTTTTCAGCTAATATTGCCCACAACCCCTTGTGTTTTGTGTCGGTTTGCTTCGGTGAGTTTGTTTACGCTGACAGTGTTCTCTTCCAGGCAATGGAAGACGTGCTAGTGTGTCCCAGTACTTGCATACTCTTTTAATACACAATCAAGTGTATGTTCTTTTTCTTTGCAAAAAGAGTACATACTTTTAGTACATAGTATAATTATGCCAACTGGGATGTTCTTTCTACGTAAATAATGATGTTGGATAAAGCTTACAATGGCTTTCCCTGAAATGATAAACTAGTGTAGCATGAATTTAATTTGAAAGTTCTTTGTCTCTATGTAACAAGGCCTATCTCTTATCCTACTTCATGCTTTGACCTTCTCCACTGGCTGTTGGCTGTTACTACTTTATGGTTGTTATAGCCTCTGTTTTTTATTTATGTGCATGTTCATGGACTGCAGTCCTATTTGAAGCTCTTCGGCTGAACATCGACCACATAGGAACCCCGACCTTCCTTAAAATTTCATTAAAATGTGGCACTGAATTATTGAATATAATTCATCACTTTTGGCGAATTCAATATTTTGGCAAATCAATATATCAGGTATCTCAATGCAATCTCGTACTGTTTGTTCATTTATTGTAAACTGTTTTCGGTGGACAGCGCAGCCTGCATGAAAAGCCCACTGAAGCCTGTAGACCCACAGAGCTCAACTGACACACGGCTTCTCTGGGATCTTATCGAAAAGTACATTTTGTTTAAATTGACTTCAGTGGTGTTCACTGAACAACAGGCTTTTAATTTTAGTCATTTTGGGTCCTGGCTGGACGCAGAGCTTCTCTGGGAGTCAATGAATTATGGGCAGGTGGATTTTGTATAGAAGAAATATCTCAAAAGCTTCTCCAAATGATAATTGGGAGACCTCTCAAAGAGGCTGAACCTTATAACTAACAGCCAAGAATGGAAGCATTAATGAACAAGACTGACAGCACGTTAAACATATCATTGCCAGGCAGTTAACAGCAGACTCACAGTAAACACAGCATATACAACTAGTATAGCTTGTTGATTTATCTTTGTAATTGGTAAATACTATAAATAAGTTGTAAGTGTAACATTATGTTTGATTGTTTGCATTTGTTTCTGGAATTTTTCTTTATTTATAGGTCTAGCTAGCTGTCACTGCCTACTTCAGTGAAATTTAGCTAGCTAATTTTACTAGCGAGCTAAATTTCACTGAAGCAGAAAGCGACAGCTAGCTAGTAAGCATCTTAGCTGTTCTTTAGCATGACATGTCAGACACTACTAATGGTGTTGACCTGATTTTCGAAAAGTCTTTTGATGTTCTTACTCATGAGGCGAGACTAAGAATTAAACAGGAGGTCAGAATGGATATGTGTGGTTTAAGGCATGTAGCTAGCTTTTTTTTTTTTTTTTTTTTTTCTTTTTACAGCGATTGCCAGATTTATGAAGGTCGAGACACTTCTTTCCTTAGAATAAATGTACTAAAGTAAAAATGTTTGCTGTGTGAGCTAATTAATCGCAGACGCATATCCATAGTTTTTAAAACCCATCTTTTCAAGGATGCCAATAATTCTGGGGTTGACATTATGTCTTAGGAAACATCAACTTCAGTATTCCAAAAATGTGCTATGAGAGATTATCACGTTAATTAGTATGAGGATGAATTCCAGTAAAATGCCAACACACTGTGTGCACTAACAATGTTTAAATAACTCTACTTTATGACGTGAGCCATGGATTGCTTCTTGTGAGACACTAATTGTGTAACTGCCTCACCAGCATATGTCTCTAGTCAGCCGTGTGACAGTGCTTTCTAAGTGTCTGTACAGCACAAACTCTGAGTCAAACTCTCAGAGACTTTAAAATGTGTGTTATGTGGGTTCTACCACTGCGCTTTAATAATCACTTGGCCTTTATTCATCATTTCGTTGTTTGGTTTTTCTTGGAAACAATGATAAGTGATGGCGAGTGGACAGGATTACAGTAATTAACGTGTGGACAGATGAACGATACTGCAAAATCTTGCATTTTTAAAAATGCGTTCATTACATATGACTGAAATACAGGATATAGGCAAAAGTATGTGGACACCTGAAAATTTAACATCTATAAGAAGTATAACATGCTATAACAGCTTTCACTCTTCTGGGAAGGTGTTCCACTAGATTTTGGAGTATGGCTGTAGGGATTTGCCCATTCAGTCATAAGAGAATTAGTGATGTCAGGTACTGATGTCCAGAAAAGAGGTCTGGTGCACAGCCATCATTCCTAAAAGTGTTCAGTGTGGTTGAGGTCAGGGATCTGTGCAGAACACTCAAGTTCTTCCACTCCAACCTCCTCAAACCATGTCTTCATGGACCTCGCTTTGTGCATTGGGGCATCGTCATGCTGGAACAGGTTTGGACCTCTTAGTTCCAGTGAAGGGAAAATGCTACAGCATACAAAGATATTCTGTACAATGTTGTGCTTCAAACTTTGTTGAAACAGTTTGGTGAAGAACAACATATAGATGTGATGGTCAGGTGTCCCCATACTTCTGGCCATATAGTGTACATATATATACACATATATACAGTTTTACTCACAGCACAGGCATTTAAATGGTTCACATGCAGTAAATTTATGTAACTAACTCTTCCTTCAAGAGTAACTAACTCTTCCTTCAAGAGTAACTAACTCTTCCTTCAAAGAGAGGTTTCAGATACAATATGGACTATTTTTTAATCACTGACGAATTAATACCTCTGCGAAGAAGTGTACGGTTATCTGTCAGAGACGCCAGCTGGAGCCAGGCAGGTTTCTAATTTATTTTGGGAAATGGGTGAAACACTCTGTTCATGAGCACAAACATCATCTCCATGTTGACCATGATATGACCGGCATGCTAAAGCCTCAGACAGGGCTGTCCACTGCCAATGCAGAATGGAGGTACTATTGACTTCACCATAATTTAGCCCTGTACACCAGCTGCCCATTCTGCTTTCCTTGATGTACCGAGCAGCCTCCTAATCTCATGCTAACAAGAACCAGAAATGTCACACCTGCTCTCAGCCATGCACTACACCGCAGTGAAAGCAGCATGGTGGCCCATTTCTTGATTATGGCCAAATCCAAACCATCCACCTGCAACTACCAGTTAATGAGCCATGGCAGATCATAATATTAAACTTCTTCTGATCATTAAGTCAAAGTCAATGCTCACATGATTCTGTCAAATGCATTTTATATGCATCAAATTGCTGCACAACTACCTCAATGACAAATAACATATACAATACATCATGTGTACGGTGGTTCAAATAGCTAACCCACCTGACTGACATGGAGAACTCTCCAGGTGCGCTTTCGCTCTCTCGTACCAAGAAGGCTCCACATTCCCTCTGGCGCAGTCGTCCCTCAGAAACATGCCTGGAAATCCGGCCTGCAAACCACCTGCGAACAGCAGAACAGTAGAGTCATACTCTCAGACTGGTTCCCAAAAGAGTGTTACACACTGCCTTTCAGTGCCATGTTTCTCTAGTGTCATATAATTTCCAGCAGTATATTCCAACTAGGATTACTATCTGAGGAGGCTTATAGAAATGCACAGAAGTCTTTTTAGATTAAAATGAATGAACTAATACATACGTGTGTGGTCTTAAATTGATATAGTTTTTGGGTACAAAGCCCTTCCTTCCCATTAACTCTGCCGTGTACCAGTTTGGGTCATCTTCCATATTGGTGATCTGGCCAACACAAAAGAAATAATCAGCAAGCGTAGCCATCTCATCCATCAAAAACTCTCCATAACGTAAAAACTCCAACGTAGAATCCAACATGAACCTAAGTATATCTAAACTGATGTATGTACATAATAGCTTATACAAACTAAATGTTTATCTTAATGTCAAATGAACTAAAGCAGTCAAGGTCTAGGTGAGTTACTCACACATTCTTTACATTACCTTAAGTATGTCACCGTTCTGGAAGCTGAGTTCATCGCTCTCTGTGGCACGAAAGTCGTAGATAGCTACAGCCTCCATCGCTTCGACCCCTTGTGCAAGAGCTATGAAGCGGTCTACAGTTGAGCTGCAGAGGGAGGATCCGCCAGCCTGACACACTGAACAGAAGTGCGTTGAAAACAGAAGCTACAAAGCAGAAATCATTGCATACACCATGGTAAAGCTTAGACGACGTCCTGGTCTGCTTGTTGAGGCTGGCAAACCACCAATGAGTGTGAGTGTGAAAGAAAGAGCTGAAGAGGAGGGGAGTGAGAGAGGAGAGGGACAGAGAGAGAGAGAGAGAGAGAGAGAGAGAGAGAGAGAGAGAGAGCGAGCGAGAGCGGAGAGACAGAAAGAGAGAGAGAGCGAGAGAGAGAGAGAGAGAGAGAGAGAGAGAGAGAAAGAGTGTGTGTAGGAGGTTGAGAGGGGGTGGAAGTTCCTGTTGTTACAATCTCACACAAGAAACAGAGCAACACAAAAAAACCCAGACACACTAACAAAATAGAGGAGGAGAAAGAAAAAAAGACAAATCTATAGGTCCACTAGAAACATTACTCATTCAGAGAGATGGTAATGATTCATAAATGCATACATGTTGTTGAAATCATTTGGACTAATGTCATACATTAGATATCATTCCTGCTTTTGTGTCTTTTGTGTCCACTAGTATACAGACTTTTGTAGTATGTTCCATCTTGATCTTTTGAATTCATACACACTAACACATAAAATAGGCTTGAAGGTTAAAAAGTTGGACACGTCCCCAAGGAGTAAGATAGTAATAAAAGAGTCCTTAGAACCCTTGGGATTGACTTTGCTCCAAAACCGCTATTAGGTTCCGTGGCTCTCTTTCATTTCCTGCTTTGCTGGTTAATGTAGTCATCAATTCGTGGGAGAGAGGAAAGTCTGCAATATGCAAGACCTGACAAAACCTGTGCGTGTGTGACTTAAAACACAAACGCTTCGTTTATTCACAGATGCTCTGCTCCTGCCTCTGACAAGCCAGGGAGGGAAAATAATAAGAAATCATCATTGTGACATTAATCCTGGTGCAAGATTATATCTTTCAACTGCCTTCAAAACTGCACAGCATGGACTTAAGTCTAAAAATAGATTTTGTACAATAGTACATATTTCATCGCCCACTCATTCAAGGCTAGTGAAGTGTGCACTCGTTCTTGCTACATTCTGTGTAGAATCTGTCCATCTCTCTCTGTTTTCCAACCGCATGCTGGGGTACTGAAGCTCGACAATCACAAATGCGTCAGCATGGTGAACCACATTTCTATCAGGCCAACAGAGGATGTGTTGTAAAAATAACACCAGGTCTGAACAGCATGCGATCACTTCCTGAGAACACAGACAAGGGCACGGCACATACATACATGCTGCATGATTTTATTAAGTGAAATAGAAACGTACTCTATATGGTAGGTTGACCTGGTGACATACAACAGCAACACTCACAGATGACATAACACTACATGACATTATACTACATGTGAACTATGCTAAAAACGGTATTACCACTGTCTAAGCTTATTACCGCTAAATATGCAAGTGCACGATTAGTATAAGGTGCTGTGGATATGTGCAGTTACGGGTAGATACACTAAATGGTCCAAAGATCGTGGACACCTGACGGTCACACCCATATGTGCTTGTTGAACATCCCATTCCAGATTAGCTGTTATAATAACCTCCATTCTTCTGGGAAGGCATGCCACTAGGTTTTAATGAGGTCAAGCACTGATGTTATTGAGTGAGGAGGTCTGGGGTGCAATCGATGTTCCAGTTCATCCCAAAGGTGTTCAGTGGGGTTGAGGTCAGGGCTCTGTGCAGGACACTCGAGTTCTTTCACTCCATCCTTCTCAAACCGTGCCTTCATGGAGGTCACTTTGTGCACATGCTGGAACAAGTTTAGGTGAAGGGAAATTGTAAATCTATAACATACAAAGACATGCGTAACAATTATGTGGCAAAGGTTTATGGAAGAACAACATCTTGGTGTGATGGTCAGGTGTCCACAAATTTTTTGGCCATATAGGGTTTCTAGTGCTAATCATGGAAAAAGGAAACCAAATCTGATTGCCTTAAACTGATCCATTAGTTCAGTGGTAAACAACAATTCAGTCACATCAGCCTTTCCCAAAACAAGCTCTTTAAAACCACAACAAAGCAAGGAAGAGAAAACAGCAGTGAACAGAGACAGGGGGAAATGTGCGGTGGACCTATACACCGTACTATTGATTTAGGTTTAGCTGAAACAAGTTGTGTTTTGCTCTAACACAGCTGGGAAAGGCATGTTGTGTGTTTTATGTAGCCGGTGAAATTCTCAGGCTGTGCAGGGGAAAGTACATAACAGTAAGGTCACTGGTATGTCAATATATATATATATATATATATATATATATATATATATATATTCATATTTTGAGAACAAAAACTCAAAGTACACAGAATGCTTAAATGTTTAAACTAAACAAAATCATTAAAAAAAAACATTCTGTCATTACCTACAACGTACAGATGTAGGCTATGACAATAATAATAATAAAAAAAATATTATGAATAGGCCAGATTAAACAAGTATTCTTTACTCTGGATTTAAAATCTATAAAATTATTATTCAGTGTTCCCTGGAGCACTGTCGCAATGTTAAAAAACAAAACAAAAAACTCTTCCACCAGATAAGTCAAGTGATCCTAGAAATTAACAGTACACTTGTCCCATAAGTATTTGCTTTTATTCCTTCTAAAAATTCAGACAGAGCTCATAGGTATAACTGCATCATCATTTTACACAGCCTACTTTGATGTTGTAAAATTACACATCCAGAGGGTTGGATATAAAAGGAGGTCAATAAACACTTGTGGAACACCATCTCACATTATTTTAATCTCTGAAAAATCTCCATTTACACTAATAAACTTGTCGGTCAAACAAGATCTAGAGTCCCCTCCAAAAGTATTGGAACAACAAGGTCAATTCTTTTGTTTCTTTGAGACAGACGATAGATCAGAATTTCAGCTTTCATTTCCTGATATTTGCATCTAGTCGTGGTAAACAACTTAGAACATGGCACCTTTTGTTTGAACCCACCCATTTTTTTTTATCAAGTGATCAAAAATATTGATAGGTGTTCCTTGTTGCCCAGGTGTGTCCTGGTAGATTGACTGTTTAAACAATTAATAGCTCTGAATGTCTACTCTTGGTTTGAGGCCTAGGTTTCACCTGTGAAGACTGTGTTTGTTGTTAAAAAGGATAAACCAACATGAAGATCACAGAGCTGTCTAAGGAAGAAAAGCAAGCCATTTTGAAGCTGTGAAAAGAGGGAAAATCAGTCAGAGCCATGGCATAAACTTTGGGCATAGCCTATACAACAATTTGGAATGTCCTGAAAAAAAAAAGAAACAACTGGTGCACTAACAACCAGATATGGAACAGGTCGGCCTAGGAAAACCACAGCAGGTGATGACAGAAATATTACGGGAGCTGTGAAGAAAAACCCCAAAACCTCAGTGACATCCCCAACAGCAGGAGTGAAGGTATTAAAATCAATCATTTGGCGGCGACTTTGAGAGCAGAAATAAAGAGGCCATACCACATGATGCAAACCACTCCTCTTTTCATTCCTCTTATCTGTTCCAATACTTTTGCTCAACAAAACATGGGGTGGTCTGCCGCCAAAGGTGCCATGTTCTATGTCGTTTAACACATCTAGATGTAAATACCAGGAAATTAAAGCTGAAATTCTCATCAATCATCTCATATTCAGCGTTTGATCTCACAGCCAAATCTCTTCAGTGTATAACAATAACAAAAGAATTGGCCTTGCTGTAACAATACATTTGGAGTGGACTGTAAGTCACATAAGAACTTAGGGACATGACCCTGACTGACTAATGAATTTATTATATTTAGTACGGCCCCCATAGCAGCATTAAACCATGTTGGTCTGGACGACAGCATTAGAACATGATCTATCTCTCTATCTTTCTATCTGTTTTGTATTTGACACTAGATGTTACCTGACATTTACAGGCTCTGATATGAATCTTGTGTGATGCAGCCCTCTACTGGTCAGTGTATGTCAATAATTTTCTAACTGTAACCCTGAATTCACACCAGACACATCAGGTTAGTGTCATGTCAAGGGTCATGTCAGGACCTCAGTAAATCCACACCTGACAAATCTCAGCTGCATTTACACACGGCAACCGATAGGAGAAAGAGCAATGCTGTGTTTTGAAGTTTGTTGCCTCTTGGACAGAGGTGTGATCGAAAGACCAGACACAATGTCCGTGTACATTTAAAACGTTTGTTTCTTGCATTACATTCGAATTTACAAAAGTGGAACAACAACTTGAATCACCATTTAATCTTTTTTTTTTTTTTAGGAATAAATTAACCATATGGGTTTATTGGTTTGGACAAGTGGGTGGGACAAGTGGGTGGGAGTAACTTTCTAAATGGGCATTATTGTTCAACAAGCCTCTTGTTCAACTTCCTCTGTGAGTGTTAGATAGTGTTCTCCTCTTCTGCTGTGTTTGGTTTTGTGTAGGCAAGTTATCTATTGGCTAACAAAAAGACTGACAGTGTGGGTGGGGTGAGGAATGGAGGTGGTAACTGCTACATAGCTAAATATAAGCAGGAGATTTTGTAGGCTATACATCCCCCTCCCAAAGTATTGGAAATGGCAAGGCCAATTCATTTGTTTGTGTAATACATCAAAGGATTTGGATTTGAGATCCAAAGACGGATATGAGACGAGATGTTAGAATTTATTTCCTGGCATTTATATCTAGATGTGTCAAAGAACAGAAAAAAAATAGAACCTTTTGTATCAAACCCACAGTCTTGAAGCAAATGAAAGGAACTAACACTTAATATTTGGTTGCATATCCCTTACTTACGACTCAGTGACGTCACAAAAATGTTGTTACTTTGTGTTCTCCTGTGCTTCCACCTGTGCCATGCTGTCATCTAGAGGGCCTGAGGAGTGTGACGATGAAATCTTCAGTTACTTTAGATATTTACTGGATTCTGGTTTGTCAGTTCTAATGATGCCAGTGATGTATTGTGGTTGTCGATGTTATTAGGTATCTTGTGTGGGGAGTGGTCAGTAGACACAGATGATGATGATGATGATGATGAACATGAATGAATCTGTGTTCATTCACCTACAAAAGCTGTTAACCAGCTGTTAAAACCATTATTGGTCCTTAATGGTATCCACAAGACATAACATGCCACCAATAGACATCGTCAAATACTGGAATAAAGTTGGTTTGATGTTGGACATTCGATATTCCCGGATACGCGGAAATTAAGGGACCGTCTCTAAAGTTACATACGACATTGTTAAACACGGTTCTAACTTCAATAGCATTCGAAGGGAATGATGTACAGGCATACAACCAATTGGAAAGTGTTCATCTAGGTGTCAGGTATGATGCACACCTCTTAACAAAAATAAACTATTAAAATAAAAGTAATAAAATAAACTAATAAACTATAGCCAACGTCACACCGACTTTATTCCAGTTCAACACATTACCAGTAGAGACCCACAGGGACCATTACAAACAAAAATAAACTATTAAAATAAAAGTAATAAAATAAACTAATAAACTATAGCCAACGTCACACCGACTTTATTCCAGTTCAACACATTACCAGTAGAGACCCACAGGGACCATTACATATTCCATTACAACCAGTACAACCATCAAAGCCATGACACATTCTATGAGGGTTTCTATTGTGTGTTTCTTAAGTGAGGTTAGTGAATTTGAGTACAAGATGAATGGGGAATCGGATATGGGAGTGTTTTACGATGATGTAAACCGTACCGGTTGAACGTGTGTTCACAGCGAATGAGGTCGAAAACACGAGCAGACTGTGAGGAGCAGTTTTCCTCACTAGATGGCAGCACACGGCCGAGTCGGGGAAAAAACATGCCTTTTCCAGTTAGTTCAAGTTGACTTCTAAATAAACTGAAGCAGCCACCACGTTGACCAACTCGTGTACATGTAAAGGGTCAACATCCAGTGACTTTCATTACACAGGAATTAGGAGTTGCCTGGGAAATTGGGTAACTGAGGCAGTTTGGTCACACCCTTTAGCCGCTTACATTCTCTGTAAGCCGATCTATCACTGTGTCCGCCATGTTGGATAGAGAGAGAGTGAGTGAGTGACACTCTCTCTCTCACACACACACACACACCTAATACACTGAGCTTTACTACTGGCTAAGCTAGAACACACGGAGACGTGTAGCCCGCCTGTCTGTCTGCTCTCCACACTAACACAGCCTGGGCAAGCTACTCTTCCCAACTCCAGTACAGTTACTTTCTACACGTCTCCGCTCCTGCTATGCATGCCGGGTATTCTCCCCGGGAGAGTCCTGAATCCTCACCACTGGAGCGTCGGTAAGTTATTGTTTTGTTTTTCTAGCTGGTTCTCTCTCTCTCTCTGTGTGTGTGTGTGTGTGAGAGAGAGTGAGAGAGAGATCTCGACTCCCAGTGTTTATTTTCTCGAGTGATCTCTCCCCAAAGCACCAAGCAGCCTTCGGCACTCTTAAAGCTAGATCAAAAGACTCGAGTAACGCAATGGATACTATGTGTCGAGTCCGTATCGAGTAACACCTTCAAACCGAGATTAGCTTCCCAGAGAGCTAGCGACGTTAGCCGACTACCCCCCCGGTCGTCTTTATTTAGAACCGCTTCACCAGCGTTCTGATCGACGAAGCAGGTCCGATCTATGACACTGTTCGCAACAGGCTAGCAAGAGGAGAACCCCCCTCTCCTCTCCTCTCTCTCCCACTCTCTCTCTCGCGCGCGCGCTAGCTAAAGGGCGACGTGTTTACTCAAACTCGAGGGAAGTTCAAGTTTTGTTGCATCCTATTCACACCGAAGTTCTGACAGGAGTTCCAGTCCTGTGTGTTTATTTCGAAACGGCCATTTCCGCGTCAGGGAATAGCCCCGTGTTCAGCTAGCCGGTTAGCCGGTTAGCACCAGCGGTTAGCTCGGGTGTGCGAGTGTATGAGCGTCTCGGACCGATAAGCACGCGATCTAGAACGTTCCACCGGATTCTGCTGTCACGTTCTGTTCGGCGAGCAGCTCATGTTGGCGTGTGCTAATGCGTCACGTCACGTGTGGACGTGATAACCCTGATCATGGCTCTGGCGAGGATCAGCGGGTCTTCAGTGTGTGTGCGGGGTTTAGAGAACTTATGACCCCCCCCCCCCCAAGGAAAAGGTTCCGAATGGACTTGTTTAGTTCCTGCAGGTGAGTAGAGACCCGGTGGGTCCTTTTTTATGATGAATCTGAATCAATAATCAGCACTGAGTGGGGTATTTGAAGAGTACTGCGGGTATTTAGGTGGCTTTGTGCTCGGTGTCTCCGAGTGGGACACACCCGTGGATCTCCTCTATCCACAGTGTGTGTGTGTGTGTGTGGGGCTGTTACGGTTTGGAAAAGTCCACCCGGTCTTACGTATCGCGGTGTCACGGTATTCCTCGGTCGGGTGAAGATGCGAAGCGGATTTCGAAACCGTCACGGATCGGTCGTGCAGAAGTGCTTTGCACCTTCGCGGTTCGCTTTCCTCGCAAGGTTTATTCGAGAACGGCGTGGAACCGCTCGCGGAGGGAATGGAAAACGTCCACCCGGACCAGGGGTGAGGTCCTCTACGACTTTAGGTCGTTTCTCGTCTGGCTCGTCCCTGCCGAAAAGCAAACGATAGGAACCATCACCGAGACCGTCCTAACGGTTTCCAGTACTAGTTCAGATTTAATCCGTCACCGGAGGGTTTGCAGGAAGGAGTCGGACGTATTAAGGACGTAGGTCTTTAGTGGTATCCGGGCAAACTTATCCGAAAAGGGCCGGTGTGGGTGCAGGTTTTCAGTCCAACCGAGCAGGAGGCACACCTGATTCCACCTGTTTAATCAGTTGATCTTTCAATAGATTCAGGCTTCTGCTTGGTTGGAATGAAAACCTGCCCCCACACCGGCCCTTTCCGGGTCAAATAGACGAAACATACGACCAGTGGAAGGCAACACATTACCAGTAGAGACCAAATAAAATGAATATAATTCCCATTATAACCATTACAAATTGTATGAGGGTTTTCCGTTGTTTGTTTTCTCTCTGTCCTCCTCTGAGGAAAAATACCCACCCATGCCAATGTCCCAAATATGCACGTCCATGCTTTTCTATACAGTGTCTCCTCGCGTAGGAGACAAAATGTTTGACCGCTCCGGCGTGCCGTCTTCAGTCTCGTCGCGTCCGCGTCGGCGATCCTCCTCCAGACATTAAAACGTCTCCAGAGTCGCCAGACCGCATCTCGGACACTTCGCGATCGCGGGTTGTGTTTTCAGAGTGTTTGCCGGAAGCTCGGTTTTGCGCCAAACTGAAATGCTCGACACCGTTTTCTCGTCGAAAACACAACCCTGCTAGAAACGTCCTCCTCCTGTGGTAAATTCATTACTGTCCCGATGCGAGAGGTTTTTCACTGAGGAGATCGAGGTGTAAAAGGACCACAGACGTCCCCGTGAGAAACGAACCCGATCTTGAACGGGAGTTTGCCGTAGAATACTCGGGGCGCTTGATCATAAAAGATCATAAACCGCAACGTGTTTTAATCCGTATTCTGAACGTCAGCTTCGAGGTAACTCAGTAAGTGGTGTGCTTTAGTGCCCGTCACGTGGCTGTTTCCCACCGTATCATCCCGTAGGCGCCCGTATTGTTATACTCGACATCGGGGAGAAAACAACATGGCGAGCTGTGCGGTTTTTGAACCTGTTCTGTGTCTAAGCCGCTGGAAATTCCGCTCTGAATTCAGTAAGAGAAAATGAGACGAAGATGGATCCGCTCACAAATGCTAACCAGCTGTTAAAACTTTTACAAAGTTTACCCTAAAGTGATCTAACCGGCTGAGTTAGGAAGAACGGCGACGTGCTGTGAAACGCACACCCAGCGGTCTCTGACGCTCGCGTGTTTTCTCTTACTTAAGCTACGCTGTTTTGATTTAGACCGCATTCTCGACTTGTTCATGCCGACACACCCACTACTATCATCATTATCATCGCTTAAGAAAATGCCTTCTATAAAGAATTTGTTTAGCAGCTGTTAAGTTGTGGTGCAACGACTTTTAGTCAGAGTTCTCTAAACACTCGTTTTGTACTCGTTTCCTCTCGCTGCTTTCTTTCTTTTTTTTTTTTTTTTTTTTGTGTAACGCCGCCATGAAGGCTTGTCGGGACTTGTCGTAGACATTTTTTGTTCGTCGAGGTTGGGGTGTATCAGGGCACTTTGTCCTTCACACCCGTGCTGTATTTCTCATGCAGCATTGTCCAGGTTCAGGTTCAGCCCGTGTTCTAGGTATTCGCTCCGCATTGCTCAGGGTCGATTATGGATTTGAAGAGCTGCGTTTCCAGTAGCCTTCGAGACTAAATTTGATATATTTAGCATACAACAGAGTGACGATCCTGGTTCATCAGTGACGATGTAGACTCTTGATTGTTCTGATGGCTGAATGAAATTTTCTGCAGTCTTTGCGCTTTGTTTTTGGCTTTCTGCTTCGGTCACTTGTGTCAATCCAGAACAGTCCGTTTCTGACCTGTGCGGTAAGCTATATAAACTTCTTTCCTCCTCCCGTTTTCTTCGCTCTCACTCGTCCCTCAGGTGGACCACGATAAAGGTTATGTGCACATGTTTAATATCCTGAGCAGACAGGGTGGGAGAGTCCCTGTCAGAATTTAATTTCATGTACATTATTCTCACTCGATGCTCTGGGCTACATAATAAGCTTAACGTAGCTAAGTGTTTAATCAGTAGCAGCTAGGTGGGAACTAGGACTGTGTGAAAGAGATCGCAGCTCTGCTGCTACACGTTGAGAACGCGATACGCTTATCAGTATGTTAAATGGCGAAGTCGTGATGTTACACACCATCCATGGTGGCCTGCGAGGTTTGGATTTGGATCACGCGGTTTATCCAAACATGTACAAAAAAAAACCCCCCAAAACTTGCAGAACACAACACAAAATCTTGAACTGTTCGTTTGTGGAAAGCAAGCGTCTGTAGTATCAGTCCAACACATTTTGAGAATACAGTTAACAAACAATATAATGACTACGTTTACACGGACAGTAATAATATAATCATTGAGCTTATTCTGAATAAGACAATATTCTGATTACGGTGTTTACATGAGTTGCTTTTAGAATATTCCTTTCATGTTCCTGTTTTAGATGTTATAGAACATAGAGCGATTAACGTCACGCGTCATTACGTCCCCGCGCCACGCCGTCCGACGTCCCTCCAGAATTTCACGTATCGACATACAGTTGGTCTTCGTTATGGGACCGTATACAGTTCTGGGTGTTTCAGTTTATGAACGCTTCAAGTGCAGTTAATTATCTGTCGTGCTGTACGTGCTAATGGGCGACTGCTTGAAGCCGTGGGCTGCGTCCCAAACCGCGTACTTACCTACTATATATTAGCCGAAATACATGTATTTCGCCTACTATATAGTAGGGACATACGTGGTTTGGGACACAGCCGTGCTCTCTTGTTTGGCGTCAAAACGGTCGAGCGCTGCCGTGTGTGTACGTGTCCTGTCACAGAATGCGGTGAAAACTCCCACGCGACGTTAATAGTGTGATTAAGGTGTGTACGTGTCTGTAATGCACTTCTATAATGCGACTAAAACAGGAATACTCCACACGTCTTAATTCCATTCGTGTTTACTTCGAGTATGACTTTAATCGGATTCATCGAAGGTCACCGATATCTGTCTCTGTTTACATGCTAGTTTCTTAATCAGAGTATTGTCTTAATCGGGTTAATATCAGATTATTGTTGTCCATGTAAACGTACTGAATGTCACCCTAGGAACACCCTGGACTTATTTATCTCTGCGCATATATATATATATATATATATATATATATATATATAACATTGAGCTGTTATAGTGATTGTTGTCATTATACAGTACATTAGCTCTGTAGTAAGCGGCAACGGGTAATCTGTAATCCGAAAACGAGTTCCTTCTTTGAGGTGTATGAAATGTGGGTACGGCAAGTTGTCTTTAACCACTTTACCAGAAATAGAGGCAACAATTAATGATTCAGCACTTCTCTGTCTTTCCATTCTTATAGGTGAAGATGTATAATCTGTGACCGCGTTTCTTTTGTCGAGCTGTCATGTCATGTTGATCTCCAGGAAAAGGTTTTATCATGTCTGGGATTGAGTAATCGCCGTCCGTTGCAGCGAAGTGTGACAAACCCACAGCGCATCCTCGCTTTTCTCCTTCCTGAAATTTGTTCTGCCTGGTGCTTGGCTTCATTTCAGCACCAGCTACTGAATTGACGGGTTATTGGCAAGGCGAAGACCTGAGCTGTTCTTTAGTGTGGAAGAAGAAGCCACTGTGCGTCCTACACCCTCGCACAAACTGTGCCTGTGTGCTGGCTTCCTGCGCCCCCCGGTCAGAGCGAGGGCTCGCGCATCTTTGTTCCGCCGCTGATTCAGTCGCCCCAGTCTGCCTCCTGTGTGCCGCGACTGAATCGGCGATTAAAGCAGCAGATGTTTCATTAGGGCCTGTCTTTATTCATGTATACGCAGACTCGGGGATGTTGGGAGGGCAGTGGGTGGAGGGAATCGATGCCGAGGTCGAGCTGTCGAGCTTTCGGCGATTTATATATATTTTTCTTAATGAATTTACAAGACATGCCAAGGATGCAGAGTTTGGCTCGTGGTTCTAAGATTAACTCATTGTTGTCAGTAGGGAATTTTTGATCAAATAGCGTAATCGCTGGTGGGTGGGTGGGTGGGTGGGGGACGGACGGACTGCAGAGTAGATGGAATAGTGTGCATTGAGAAAAGCAGAGCTTGATTTTAAAAACTGTTCTGTTGCTGTGACAGATTTGGTAGAACCTGCGGTGGTCAGACTGTTTTCTTCTTTCAGAAGTGGAAAGAACAATATGATGCAATTACTTTTGGGAAATGAGACGTTTCCTCACACCCAGATGGTGTCATGTTACTGTAAGATCAACCACATCATGCATTAATCCACTCTGTTATTTATTTATTTATTTATTTATTTATAGTCTCAGTAGCATGTAGTGTGTGTGATGCTTCACTACCTGGATAGGAGCCTACTACGCGTTCTGTTTGGAAATTGCACAGCTGTGACCTATTTCTCTTTATCTACCTCGGGGGTCATTTTTAACAGCGAGGGAACGCTGGTGCTGTCAGGAAATGTGCTCACTAGACTTTCTTAAAACAAAGGGCATGATGAAAAGATTTTGGGACCTAAGATTAGCTTGTATGCTTTATATATCCAGATGATGTTCTCCAGAAAAACCACAGAAAAGTAGTAATAAAATTCGGAACCGTGCAGCTACGTAGGATGTTTATTAGAATTATGTAGGATTATTTCGAGAATATGTCGATGTCTTGATTCTTCTTGGTTTTGTGTTGCAGGTAATGGAGGAATTCGCCATGCTCACTCCCTGCTCTGTGCGGAAATGGTTTTAACAGGCACCACCAACTAACTCAGAGAATCGTTGACGCGCGTTCGGACTAGTTAAAACCTTTCGGGAAATCTGAACCTGACTCTGAGAACTTACAGAAGAGAAGGAACTTTCTGGTTGTTTGGGGATTTTAAAAAAATTATTAAAAAAAAATAAATCAATCAATCAATTTTCTCACAGAATAAAAAGTTTTTCTTCAGACTAAATCCTAAGGATATTACCACGCAAAACCGCACCATGCCGAGCTCAACGATCCGGAGGCAGATGAAAAATGTGGTCAATAACTATTCCGAAGCAGAGAAAAAGGTCAGAGAGGCGACCTCCAACGACCCCTGGGGGCCGTCCAGCTCGCTAATGTCCGAGATCTCTGACCTCACGTACAACGTGGTGGCCTTTTCCGAGATCATGAGCATGATCTGGAAGAGGCTGAACGATCACGGCAAGAATTGGAGGCACGTGTACAAGGCACTGACGCTGCTGGACTACCTGATCAAGACCGGCTCGGAGCGCGTGGCCCTGCAGTGCAAAGAGAACATCTTTGCCATCCAGACCCTCAAAGACTTCCAGTACGTTGACCGCGACGGTAAAGACCAGGGCATCAACGTGAGGGAGAAGTCCAAGCAGCTTGTGGTTCTGCTGAAAGATGATGATCGGCTGAAGGGCGAGCGCTCGCAGGCCCTTAAGACCAAAGAGCGCATGGCCCAGGTAGCCACCAGCGTCGGCAGCAGCCACCAGATCGGCTTTGGTCGTGGCTCCAGCCAACCGAACCTCTCCACCAGCTACTCGGAGGAGTACGGCAGGTCCGAGGGCTCGCCGGCGTCATATCACGGATGTAAGTTTATTTGATGACGTGATCATTTCTAAAGTTTTGCCATATATGGTATACAAGGCTTACACGATATTGCAAACTCGGTTATCGTAGCGTAAAACAAACTTGTGTATTTTTATAGTGATGTAATGCTAATTCTTTTGTGGTGATTCTGGCTTACTGACCACAAGGTTGGTGGTTCAAGCCCCAGCACCACCACACTGCCCCCTGAGCAAGGCCCTTATCATAGTTGCCCCTGAGCTCCGACCCCAGCTTCATCACACGTTGAGATACGTGAGGAAAGAATCTCACGTCACTTTTAATGTCCGTGACAAATAAAGGCTTCTGCTGCTTCTTCTTGAGCTTCTTCTAATAGCTACATGTTGTTAACTGATGTTCGCTTTATACATGTCTAAGTCAAACATACATTGATGGAGTTTCTTTCATATTGACGAACTCGGAGAATTCTCTACTGAACTTTGTAGAAAGCGTGGGCACCGAGAGCACGTGAGGTGCGGGGAAGGGGTGGGGCTTCCAGGCGACGTCGGTTCAGGGACGTTCACACGTACAGCGACCAGAGACCGTTCATTTTCGGCGAAATGAGTGACAGCGTGCATTGGAGACTAGCTGTGGGCGTGTCCAGCGACATGACAACATTTGACAAGTTTCACTATATGCAAATTTGTAGCGACTCGGTGCAGTGGGAGTGAAGACAGTAGAGCGCACGTGATCCGTGATCCGCCATGCTGCTCGCGAGTCCGAATCGTTTCGCGCTTTCGCATCGGATAGACGACCTCCGTGGTGAAGAGCTCACACTGCTTCTCCTTCGTGCCATGGAAGTGATGCGTTAATACGCTGGTGACTTTTATATACAAACACCCTCCCTTTAGATTTAGCCACCCACTAATCAATGTTACTATGGCAACCAGTAGTAGGAACGCCTACTTGTGATTTTATAGTACAGCGACTGGCGACTTACAGAGATGAAACTTGCACGCTCTGTATCTGAGTGCATCTTTAATAGTTCAGAACGTTTTCGTGCGAGCACTTGGACTAGCGTACGCTGATCTCGTAAAGGTTGCCAGGTCTGGTATTATAGTATAAATGTAGTAAATGCCACTGGATATCGTCGCAGTGTAATATTATGTAGAGATGATTATATTACAGAAGTGTGTCATATAATAATTTGTCTCTCAGGCCTGTGGTACGTGATTTATTTCCGGAGCAACGCTTTGACACGAAGAACATTAGGCTTTATTAAGCCCTTGTTGTGCAGCCTAGCTCAGCCGTGATATTCCACTCGGTCCATGTCGATTTGATGTAAAATGGCTAACAGACGATCTATGATTTAGCGTTCTAGCCGTTTTAGGATTCAGATCATCAACGAGGCCTCACCGCTGGCTGCTCATGATTTACCGTCTTTATCTTCTTCAAGGAGCCCTGAAGCTCGAACTGTGTGGACCAATCCTTTAATCTGCCCAATTTGAAAACAGGCATGTCTGCTTTTGGATATTATCTGTCATTTCGTTAGCTGTGCTGCTGTTGTCTGAGCGTTCGGAACCGTGGTATGCCTTGCATTTCACTCTCCATTTGCCTCACGCCGGTTACAGGAAGCCAGCATTCCCAAATTCCCCAGGGCCCAGTGCACTGCTCTGTGATCCTGTACAGAGGGGAGGAAAAAGGATGCATCTCTCTCTCTCTCTCTCTCTCTCTCTCTCTCTCTCTTTCTTTCTCTTTATTTCTCGCTCTTGCTCTCACACTCTCTCTCACACTCTCTCTCTCTCTCTCTCTCTCTGTTCCCCCTCCTACACATGACTAAATCCTTTTATAACTTAACACGGGGATGTCAGACGTACAGAGTTTACTGATAAGGTGGTAAGCGTGTGCGTATCAGGTCTGAGGTGTTGGAGCATGAAGAGTGGGTTTTACTTTGTAAATTACCAGAGCTCCCCATATTGCCTGATTCATAAATCTTAAAAAAAAAAAAATGTTTTAATTTATTTATATTCTTTGGCTTTGTGTTGCTAGTATAGCATTTGACACCATATTTTTCTTTTGGTGGGAGTGACCGGGTGTGTTTAGCGTTTTAGCGTTTGAAGTCACTGATGTGGTTTTCTCAAACATGGAATATTAAGCAGAAGAACAAGCAGCTGAGTCATTAAAATAAAGGCGGGAGGAGGGGATAAACGTCTGCAAGAAAAGCAGGACTGTTAACAGCGGAACGGTCTGCATTCCAGTGGAAATTTCCGGGAATTGTCCTTCCAGAACTTGTGAATGGGCTTTCTGTTGAGTGTAAACCACACTTCAGCAGGTTGTTTTTTTGATCAGGACGTTTCGCTGCACAAATAAGGAAAAACAGGCAGCCGGATATAATCTGAGCATTCTCCCAGACGACGCTGTTGGTCAGTCAGAGACTTTTAAAATGATTCGTTGTCACATCGTGGATTAGATAAATATTTGAATAAAAATATCTAGACTGGAGAGTTGGTGCATTTATAGCGTACTGATACTGGCCGTGTATGAGATCTGGCGTGCCGTGCGGTCTTCCTGTGGTTCTAATATGAGCAGTGTAGCACGCATGTTTGACTTTAAAAATAAAGAAATAATTATTTGCTTGGTTTCTATCAGTTTTTTTTTTTTTAAGTCAGATTAGTGGGTCCATATCCAAACTTTGTCCCAAGTTAACCTTTTATGGTCTCAGGAACTCCAGGGTCCAGCCTTCCATAGTTCAAGTTGTTTTAATACGCTTAAAGACGTATAACAAAATAATACAGGGCGGTTTGACGTGGTTCAGTTGCTGTAGAGGTGTGTTTTGACCTTCTTTGGTGTTAATTAGATTTCAGATCTTGGTTAGTGGTGTGTGTGTGTGTGTGTGTGTGTGTGTGTGTGTATATGTATAGATTACTCTAGTGGAACTGCTGATGGAAACGTCTAGAACAATTTCCATCCGTCACGTCTTAGACTTCCAGGCAAGTAAATAAAAAGATATCAAAACATGTGGTTTTCTCTGTGAGCGTGTTCATTCCATTTTGTTTTAGTGTGACTACAGAGCTCATTTCAATATGAATCAGTGTACCGTCATGCTAATCGTACTGATTCATATCTGAGCTCACAAACATGGCCCAGGAGCTCACCCCCAACACTGGAAAGCACCATTTCAAACGAAACTGTCCGTGCGTTGACGGAGCACTTTGGTGCGTTGGTAGGTTCCACACTCCTCCCACCACAGTGATGTGTCAGCCTTTAGGTTGAGGTCCGCTTCATTCGGAACAGCTCCCCGAAACCGAGGCGTCTGGACAGCCTGCCCACCTCCGCTGCGATTAATTAGCGGACGGAAACCGGCGGTCGGTCCGCTAACATCCTCCTACGGTTGTGAACAGACCGAAAGCTCGGGGCTTTCGGAAGTTCATTTCAGTCTGTTCTCAGACGCAGGTGCGATGAAGTATGATGAGTAATAATGAGCACTCCAGTGAGTTTGGTCAGTGGAGGAGAGCTTTATTGATCCTCCTCTGCTTATGGAGGTGCCAGGCTGCTCAGCTGATTGTGTTCAGTATGAGTCACGTTTACATCCTTCCTCCATTAAGACAAGCACAGGAAGAAGCTTATGATGTAATATGGGATGTCACAGTGATCCACCCCCACATTTCCTCATCAACCTCAGTTCTGCCCCAGCTCTGCTTAGAGTTAATCATCAATACCCAGGTCCTTATAGTCATGAAACCGAGAAACCGTGCCCAGTTGTCTCCTCACACAGCAGTCCTGCTTTTAAAGAACAACATGATACATGCTGAATAAACCAAATGTTAATTGCTGTTGAAATGCTTAAATAAACGATCAGAACATATCATACTAGGACTGCACAGACGTATTAAATTCATGTTTTAAAGTCCTTTCTCAGAGCAGTTTTACTTGAGAGCAGCATCGATTCTGCAGCATTTGTTAAAAAGAATAAAAGGAATAAATTGCACCTGAAGTACAGCGAGTCTACGGGGAAGGGGAGAAACAATGACCCAAATACCCACTTGTACTGAAATTGTCCTGAACAAATGTTTAACACTGAATGTACTGAATAAACATATTAAAATCCCAGTTACAAGCAATCCACAGCTACACTGTACACAGCTATGATCCACAGCTACTGAATGTTCTGAATATTACAACCTGCAGCTACCGAACGTCCTGAATATTACAAGCCACAGCTACTGAACGTCTTGAATATTAAAACCTATACCTACTGAATGTCCTGAATATTACAAGCCACAGCTACTGACTGTCCTTAATATTACAACCCGCAGCTACTGAACGTCCTGAATATTACAAGCCACAGCTACTGAATGTCTTGAATATAAAACCTATACCTACTGAATGTCCTGAATATTACAAGCCACAGCTACTGAACGTCTTGAATATTAAAACCTATACGTACTGAATGTCCTGAATATTACAAGCCACAGCTACTGACTGTCCTGAATATTACAACCCGCAGCTACTGAACGTCCTGAATATTACAAGCCACAGCTACTGAATGTCTTGAATATTACAAGCCACAGCTACCTCATTAAAATCAAAATTAAGTAGTGAGAAGAGAAACTGGAGAGAAGATTTAAATGGATTTGTTTCACTTCCTGTTTCTTTATCTACGTGGTACTCGAACAGCAGCCTACACGTGTAAATTAAAGCTAAACACAACAGGCTTCATGTTTTAAAGCGCACCTATTATGGTTTCGAAACGTGCCTAATTTTGTTTGAGGTCTCCTACAATAGATTTACATGCATCCGCGGTCAAAAAACACTTTAACGTGCTCATAATTTAAACTGCAGCATTAGCTACCAACCCCCAGTGTCGCAAACGACTCGTTAATTGATCCGGTCCAAAAGATTCGTTCTACACTCCTCCTTTCAGACAGCATACTGTGATCTGATTGGTCAGTTGTCCCAGTCTGTTGTGATTGCTCTACCGCTGTGAGCGTGTTTCCCAAAGGAAACGCCCACTACAATAACGAGTGTCAGCTCCGCCTGTCAGCGAGCAGCCGATGAAGACCAGAGGCGGGGCTTTTTGTTACAAACCTACGTAGATTAGTACAGGAAGTAAAGTTTGGAATCACTAACGACTCGTTTCAGCTGTTCAGAGTCCTTTAACATATTTGACTATTTACACCGACATTTATCCAGCAGTTTTCATCGTGCAGTAGTATTGTTGACTGGTATAGACAGTTTCACTTTCCTTTTAAAGGTCTGTGCTTTCTTCCATGTGCTGCTATGAACAGTGAAAATCCAGCATTTCAAGCATCCCTCTCCAGTTCCATCGGCGTGATGTGCTCAGCAGTACTCATGGGAAAAACAGGCAGTGGCGTCGCCATTTACTAATATCCATCCATCCGTCCATCTTCTACCGCTTACTCCTTCTTCAGGGTCACGGGGAACTGGAGCCAATCCCAGGGAGCATCGGGCACAAGGCAGGGTCCACCCTGGACAGAGTGCCAGTCCATCACAGCATTTACTAATAACATTCTCTCATTTTACTTCTTCATTCTTCACAAAGCAAATTTCAGAATGCGTTAGGCAAGAAAATAGAAAAGAAAGTTTATCGAATTTTGAATGCCCCAACATTACGATGGTTATGAAAGAGAACTTTATCGTGGTACAAGTCGAGATCGGTTTATCTTCCAGGATCACTAGGAAGTAAATGGATCAAGGAGGACTGATGGTCAGCGGCTTTATGGATTGGAGACTTGCGTCCTATCGATCACTGCCACTTTACTGTCAGACAGCTTGGAATAATGAGAGTGCTTTAAAAGGTTGGAGCCGTACCACAAATATTTACCTCTGTTTCTGCATTGCCCTGAAATGGTGCTATTAATATTCCCCGTCATCCCGATTACATCAGGGGCAAAAATCACACGCATCAGACCACAGGTCCATGAGCAGACCTCGGCGAGACCTAGTTCTCTCGTTTGTTCCAAGCGTTCGCACTTTATTTATCCAGAATCTATCCGTCGTAGCGAATCGTTAAAACTTGCACGACGTGAAATTTTTTTTTCGGTTGTTATGAATCTCTCGGACTACGGAATCCATTACGTGATTAAATTGTCCTGGCAAATCCTCCGTATGTTTTATATTTGTTTCTCCTGGGTGAGTTTGGGTTTAATCCAGATCTGACGCGTTATATTTTATTTTATTTATTTATTTATTCATTTAGGAGTTTAATTTGGCCTGACAAAATTTTGCATGTTAGCAAGCCCTAAAAACTTGGGCTGTAGGATGGGCTTTTACTGCTGACGGATACTCGTTTATGCGGAAGATATTCCAGGCATTTAGACTAGTGAGTCGGTTTGGAAAAATACTAATAGTGACACTCCTTCACCCGTATTCACGTCACTTTTTTTTTTTTTTCCACGTCTTCTACCTGTTTCATCACAAGTGGCGTGGCCTCCAGAGAGACACCCTTGAACATGCTTCATATTACTGAATGTATTTGTGTCTGTGTTGTTTTATTATTTTTTTTCTTCCTCTTCTTTTCAGCCACATCCCCCAATGCGTCATCGGAGCTAGAGCAGGCCCGACCGCAGACGAGCGGAGAGGAGGAGTTACAGCTGCAACTCGCCCTGGCCATGAGCAGAGAGGCAGCAGAGCAGGTGTGACCTTTTTTTTTTTTTTTTTTTTTTTTTTTAAATTATCACTACACGTACATTACAGCAATCCTCGCATATCCGTGTTAGTGTTATGATTTCCATTCCATTAAA
This sequence comes from Ameiurus melas, assembly GCA_012411365.1. Classification (NCBI taxonomy): domain Eukaryota; kingdom Metazoa; phylum Chordata; class Actinopteri; order Siluriformes; family Ictaluridae; genus Ameiurus; species Ameiurus melas. The sequence continues at coordinate 20,710,752 of CM022774.1, read as the reverse complement.
AATAAAAAAACCCAAACCCCAAACAACACGTCACTCGAGTGTTCTTTAATAAAGGGTGTCGTCAGGTCTTTTAATGAGGCTTTCATTTTTCATTCAATTGCATAGATTAGATTTAGATTCATTGCTATTTGCACGTGTACGAAGCAGTTCAGGTACACTGGAGCTCACATTTGATAAGAATGACACATTAAACACAACATTACAAAAAACCCTGTGTGTGTATATATGTATTCATTTAATTTAACATAACAAATTTAAAATAAATTATATATATATATATATATATATATATATATAAACTATCTAGCATAGCCAGTGAGACAATTAAAAGTTAAAATTTTGATATATTTTTTTTAATGCATAAATCTGATTTGAAATTGGTGGTGTTGACTTACATGTACGTTTAGCTGAAGGAAACCCTGTGCATGCTTTTTCCGACTGTGTTTTTACGAAAGCAATAACACGACGGATTATTCCTCTTATATACCACAGAGATTTGCCAACGATTAGAAGTTTTAATGCCTATAAACTATTAATGAACGATAGTCCCTGTTATAGCTTGTGTTCTTGCCCTTATACACCATCACTCCCACACCGGCCTTTTCTTTACAGAGAAACCGGGAAGCGCAAAGCTCTGAGCTGAAGGTTCTTCCATCTCGGGAAACATCCTGACTCTTACAAAGCACCGACATCCGAGACTCATTCTGTAGATTCTACATAAACGTCTACTCGCACCGCGTCAACGATTATATGGGTGTCTTTCTTAAACCGCAATACAAGTTCCTGTGAATGAGCTGTTGGTATAGAAACAGTTTTTTATATATATATATATATATATATATATATAAATAAAAATACATAAAGTGGTGCAGGAATGAGTCCTAACTCTCGATACCATCACCCCGTAGTCAATGGGTTTTTGCTTAAATGCCTGAAAGAAGGTCTGCGGTTAACATATTCCCAAGCTGTTTGTATGTTTTATTCCACGACATAAAATACATCAGTAATACCGCGCTCGTGATTTTGTAAAGCCTTTTGCGTGTCTTGAAAAATGGCTAAACGGGACCACAGAGGTTGTCGGACATTAAACGTGATCGGGCCGAACGGGAAAAACCCTTCAACTAAAGCCTCGTCGTGTTCATATTCGCGCTCGTAAAAACTATTCCAACGCATATACGCTATAAATTCTATCGCGAACTTCGTGGCGGTGACGTTGACGTCATGCGGCCGCGGTGTAGATCGTTTATATCCTAACTTTTAGCTTTTTACTTCTGCCGATTGGATTCAGGCTTCAGAATTCATAAAAGATGTGCGTTGGTTTATGAAGGTCATCTCGATGAACAAAATACGCAAGAATCATAAACGTTTTTGTTCGTCACGGAGTTTAAGTTCCGCAAACATCTAAAAGCCTGTGGGAAAATCCTCTTGCCGTTTTTGTTGAGGGAACCGGGGTGATGCTAACTTCCGGGTCGGCCTACGAAAAATACGTCACCCCTGTAGCACTCTGTTAGAATATCATTTATGGTACAGCTACAACTACTGTCCGAATCCATGCTGTTATCATCATCATCATCAGTCAGATTCAAGAATTCAACGACACTGTGGTATAAAAACGCTTCAAAAATTCCACTAGGCTGCGATGTCAATTTTTTCCCCAAGAGAAGGCCGAATTTGTGCAGTCCCTGCATTTCTGGTTAGATCTGATTTTACATACGTCAACTTTTCTGGGACTGGAGTCAAGTGTTCAGGCAGCCTTCTAAATAAACTGGCTAATTGATGATTATTTTTAGTACTTGTTTGATAGTGTGTTAGTACTTATTGAGTAGTGCCTCGGGCAGTTCAGAAGGGATTTTTGTGTACACACTGACAGGCCGAAAGAACCGAAGAGCAAAAAGTCAGATTGGTTGATTGCAGTATACGTTTCATTTCGTAAGACATTCTGTTTGCAAAGGAAAAAAGAGCACCGTGACCTCCCCGCTGTGCACGCTTTCACTTTCCCGATTACAGATTATACAGAAATGCCGAGCTGACTTTTTTTCCTTCCACCGGTGGCGCCAAGCCAGCGCAGGGATATTATTCAGACGGAGTACAAATTAGAGTGGAAGCAGCGCAACCACAAGTGTAATCACTGTTCCAAATCCCCGTTATGAACGTGATAAAGTGGCTCCAATAGCTTGGACGGGAAGTGTAATGTTTCCGCTAACCCTGGAAGCGCTGTGAGGTTTGTCCGTAGTTCGCGCTCGAAGAGCAGTTGTACGGGAAGCGTGTCTGCGCCCGGACATCTGGGATGAATTTCCACATGAAAATACGAGACAGGCCCCGCCGGTGGCTCGAGCTGAGGAGGGGCTGCTCCAAGCAGGATGTGTGCTGTAGGAGATTCCTGCTGTCGGGACAGCATTTTTATGATTATTTTGATTCTTCTCCGAACCTTGGCCTCTGCTTGGCAGTACGCAGACTCTGCACTTTCCCCTGCATTCGCATATCATGAGTCAATCTCCTTTCACTGCTGCTCATCTAAAAATGATCAAATGCTTTACATTTCTGAATCTTAACGAACGCCCTCGTGTTTGAGTTCCTTCTTCCTTTTAAGACTTCCTCATACTAGGTGACGTGTCTCAAGCTGTCACACGGGTAAACCGACTCCTCTAATGTAGCACAGATTCCCCACGTTCGTCTAGGAATAGAAGTGCTCGCTGAAGGGGTCGATTTCACTTCCCGAACGTTTGACCAAATTCTCATTTACAGCTGCCAGGTTCAGATAAAAACAAAATTCCAGCCTATCTTCAGTTACCCCCCTCCCTCCCCCGGCCTTCTGACTGCTTCCTTCATTTGCTTTCGCATACTGTAGTTTAGCTGGGGGTAGGGGTGGTGGTTTGGGTGTGCCCCATCATCTGACTGTCAGCCTGAAGTGCTATACAAATGAATGATTCATGTATTATTCAGTAGTGCTTATGTCATGTCATGTTTTCTTGCATGTACACCGAAGACCGAATTTCTAAAGACCGTGTATGTGTGTGTGTGTATATATATATATATATATATATAAAACAACACGATGCATGATGTCATTGTGCGTGCGTTTAGGAGGAGAGGATGCGCCGCGGGGACGACTTGCGGCTCCAGATGGCTCTGGAGGAGAGCCGTAAGGCCTCAGTGAAAGGGCCCAAAAAGAAGAAAGAGGTAGGTGCAGAGTTCCTGGATTCACTGAGAGGTTGATGACTCATCAGGCAGTCACTCTCATATGCAGCTAATGCATTTCCACCATCCCATCATGTCCTGATATCACATCATCTCTGATGCTCTTTCTTTCTGACAATAGGTTTAGCATAACTGTAAACGCTTTTTGCTTATTACTTCAATTAATGCTTTTCTCTCCTCCTGTTTTTTCTTTTTTTTGCGGACTTGCTCAATGTCCTGTGAGTATCTGTACAGTAGTGTAGTGAATGTTTAAGCTCCTCTATAGTAGCAGAACACGGATATAAGGTCTAACTGTGCTTGTGTGTGTGTGTGTGTGTGTCAGCCTCAGTCGACTTTGATGGATCTGATAGATGCAGTCCCCGGAGGTCCTGTTGATCCATGGGGGGCAGGAGCAAGAGCAGCAGCAGCAGCCCCCGCCCCCACCTCAGACCCCTGGCAAAGCTATGGTAAACCTGGTGTTTGTGTGAGTGTGTGAGTGTGTGTGCGTGTTTTCTCTCTCTCTCAGGGTGTCCCAAAAGCCTTCCAATCTTAGTGTGTGTGTGTATATATGAATGTGTGTGTGTGTGTGCTCTATATATATATTTTATATATATATATATATATATATATATATATATATATATATATATATATATATATATATATATATATAGCTTAATTCTCAGCTTTTTACGCCTTTGATAAAAGAACGTATTGAAATCATTCTCATGGCTGGATCGGGACACTGTCGCAAGATCGCGGTGGACTTTAACAGGAACCGTTGCAGGCACATGACACACGACACTGCTGTCAAACTTATTAACGACTTCAAAAAGACTGAACGTGTTGCGGAAACAACCGAGAAGAAGTGGACGTCGACGAACATCTGCCGACGAAGACACAACCGACGTGGTGCTCTACGTATGGAGGCTTTCGGGACACCCCGTATATGTCGCTGTATCTTTGACCTTAACTGCTTGTCTCGCACACACTGTTCCTCTCGTTGCCTCTTTATCGTGTGCTTTCTGACTCGGTGGCTGTAACTGGTGTGGTGTCTGAGAAATGCAGCCAGGCTGGTAGTAGTGCATTCCTGTATGCTCTAAACAAAGGGGCTCAGTATGCAGATTTGCAGGTGGAGCACCCAGCGTGCCCTCAACAGATCCGTTTCCGCTGCCTTCTATGGAGCGTACCGAGTAAATCTTTAACCGCGATGAAGCGTACAAACAGCAGCCTCATAGCTGAAACATCTGTATCGGTAAATAATGAAGGAAAAGGAAACTGAGTACTTAAGTATTGAAGTACATTTGTATTCATGCTTTTATTCCACCAGTAGGGCTGTATGGTCGTGGATATACTGACTCATATAGCCTGACATGTTTAACTATTGCTTGAAATTGTGCAAAGGATTGTGGGAGATAAATAATTCTAAAAACAAAAAACAAAAAACGCTTTAGTACATCCAGTCTGTAAGAGCACAAAACATTCCTACAACTCGGCATTTATTTGACTCTGGGCTGCTCAACTTGCTTGTGTTTTAGCAACAACGCCCCACGATGGCCACAGGATGCCGTTGGAGGAGGCGTTTAATTATGTTGCAGTTTCGATGTACCATCAGTGCAGAGTTCTTGTCCTTTGTGCAGTCCCGAACAACGTGACTCGTGTATCAGAGTGTGTATCTTTCTATGTTCGTGCAGGTAGTGCCACTAAGCCAGCAGCTCCTGTGGATCCCTGGGGTCTGCCAGCTTCTGCACCATCAGTCTCTCCCATTAAAGAACAGTGACCCCTGGGGGTCAAGCCCTGCTCTTACAGTGGCTGATCCATGGGGTTCAGGGCCTTCTGCTCGTCCCAAAGCCCCTGGCCCAGGTACACACTCACACACAAACCCTTTTGATCTGAATATGCAAGCATTATTATTATTTAATTATTATTAGTATTTTTTTTATGCATTCAGCTAGTAATAATTTTTTTTCCTCAATGGCTCGGTTCCATTTTCTTTCCACTTTACAGTGGGAAATAACTTTTTTTTCCCCCTTTTTATCCCAAACAATCATGGGTGGAGCAGTGTGGTTGAGTCTGGTGAAAGTTCTTGCACTTGTCCCAAAGCCTATGATCTCTGATTTTACCAAACAGGGTCTTTTGATCTCTTCTCCACATCAAATGGTACCTCTAAGGATGACCTAGATGATTTTGACAGTCTTCGCCCTTCGATGATGTCAGGTATACCTCTCACCTCTTTTAATCTCATACATTTCTTATTCTTAATCCTTTCTTTTAAACCGTGCAATAAGCTAGAATTTTTTAGACCATGTTGTACTTTTGAATGACCTTCAGAATGGTATGCTTTTATAGGTGTTGGTAAAGGAAGCTCAGCAATGCCCTTACAGACCAGCAAGTCTGCCAGCCCTGACCTGTTTGACATGCAGCCAACCAGAAATACCCCCGAGTCTTTCCTGGGTCCTAATGCAGCCCTGGTAAACCTGGACTCTCTGATCACCAAGCCTGCTCAACCAGCTCCTGTTTCTAATCCTTTCCTCGCAGGAGGTATGTTTGATTTATACCTGAGGCACGTACTGTGTGTAGCGTCATTAGGATTTATGGCCCAGACGCTGTGCTACCGAAGACCTTGGATGCACTCTATTTGGCTCTAGTAAATTTCTTAGGAAGATTCTTGATGTCACTGTGTGAAATCGGCCTTGGCTCACTATGTTTCTCTCTCCGATGCCTTCTCTTAGGAGCCGCCACCCCTGCCCCTCCAGCTCAGGTCCAGGTCAACCCGTTTCAGGTGAACCAACCACAGGCACCCACTCTCAACCAAATGAGAGTAAGCCCCATGATGGGCCTTTCAGCCCAGGGATTGAGCAGCCTGTCCCAGAGAAGCAATGAACCCATGCCCTTGTCCTCTCTGGCCCCTGCTGGTGCTGCGGGCATGGGGCCTGTGGGTGGCGTGGCCCCTATCGTTCCCATGGGCCAAATGATGCCAAGCATGGGCTTGTCAGCCTCCATGTCAATTCCGCAGCCGCTTATGAGCGGCGTGCTGCCGCCTACAGGCACCGCAACCCAGGCTACTGGCCCCACTAATCCCTTCCTGTTGTGAGGAACAATATAGGCTCTCATTGCCTGTCTCCCTCTCCCGGCTCCTTTCCTATAGTATGGACAGCATACTGTTGTGCACCCCAAACCAATGTGCTATTTTGAGACTTTCTGGAGTAGCAGTGGCGTTTACAGTTTTTACATTGGCAGGAGATGCTGTCTCTGGCGGTAGGTACCATAGAGTGATTGGTATTTTATTTTTCTAAATTTACTCGAATGGACTGCCAGCGATTGATTACTGTGTCTCTAGGTGTGACTTTCTCACCACTCTTAGTCTACGGTCGCTTTCTGAAAGGCAGCCTTGTGTTCAAAAGGGGCTCCGATTTTTAAATTTGCTTTGATTGCTCATTTTCTTAACGGAGGCTTAAAACTCTGCTTTCTCTTGTTTAATTTTCTAATTTTTAGTATTTTTGAAGCTGTATAATTGCAAGAAAGAAAGAAAAAAAAAAAAAAAAGCTAACCCGTTTTAATCAAAACAGCCTATATGTTCTACCCGGTGCATATACACTATGTGTATTATACAGTACGTTATAAGTAGACACATCTTAGACGACACTATCAGTTTACATGGTAATAATGTTGATGTTCTAAGCAGGGAATTTGCACACTTTATTTTTTTATTTTCTCTCCCTTGTTTTGACTGTTGGCTCACCATTAGTCCTTAGCTTGACTCTGATCCACCCGTTTATTATTTTTGCTGTGGAAACAATGCTTAGGATGCGGAGAATTTTATCCACAACGTCTGCCTATTTGAACGGTTTCAAATCGAATGCATTGGAAGACAAACTTCATACCATGGCTCGACTTAAAAAAAAAAAAAATATATATATATATATATATATAAAAACCTCTCTTTGTGACAGTTTTTAGAGTGTGTGGATTGGTTAATACAGGCCGTTTCAGTTCATTACGGTTTATTCCTGCTGCAGAGATTATTCTTCACACAGCTTCTCACCTCGTCCTGGTGGTAACTGCTTGACGGAGCGAATTAACGAGCAAATCAATACTAATGACTAGTATTCAGTCAGCTAGCTTTTCAGAGAGTCTGAAATGAAATGTTTTAAACGAGCTCCAGTGATCATTTCGGTTTGTGTAATGTTTTTAGTTATGATCGACAGAACAAAGGGAATTGGGGAATCATTTAGTTGACGTCTTTGTCAGGTTCGACTAGATCTGTTAATAATATAACGAATGACATTGACCCAGCGCAGTCAGTTTATTATACAGCATACATTTAAATAGTAAAATATTCATCAGCGCGTTCCATTACAGCAAGTCCATGGTGTGTATGGAAAAACTGATGTAAACACATTATGCATGGGTTATTTGGTTGGTGGGGGATTTCTTGAGTAGGCCAGGGTGTTTTTTTTTCTTTTTTTTCTCCCCCCTTTTTCTTTTTGAGCTATGGTGTTAAAATACATCAGATGTTGATTACCATAAAAGCATTACTATATAGCTGTAGGGATAATCTTTAAGCGGAAGCAAATTCACAGCCAAATCTACCCAAAAGACGAGGACTTCAGCTCTCTAATCCCTTTGTTCGTATCAGACGAACCATATATTCATGTACGGGGTATTTAACACAAGTTATACACCCGCTTTTATGTGGATATTATTTCTCAAGGTCAAACGTCCACTACGTGTTCATGCTTCATTTGAACTTGTGAATGAATTGAAAAGTCTAATGATTTACAGATGTTTCCATTTGTTTTTTTTTGTTTTTTTTAAACCTGTTGCAATATCATTACCACCCCCACAAGTGCAAGATTGCAGCTTTTCTGCCCAAACGTGGTTACCAAAGTCGTAATGCTTTTGCTGTATTAAAGAGCGGCTGTTGTAGTTTTATACCACAGTTTGGTTTTATTTATGGCCCGAGTATCAGTGTTCTTGATTCGAGTCGTTTCTCAGATATAGGAATATGCCGTCTTGAACCGTCCTCTTCGTTTGTGACCTCTACTGGAGACTCTGTGGTAGTAATGCCCGAGCACGGCTGTGTATTAGAGCCTGGGCGTGTCCGTTCTCACAAAATCCGCAATCAGGGGAAGACGGCTTTAAAAACGTACGCATCGTGCTCGCGACGGACTTGATGGTTGATAGAGGTGCCGATCCTGTGAAAGCAGACTTCTTGCTGATGAACATCAGATGAAATAAAATGACACAATTGGTTATCCGGGGGTGGGTGAGGGGGATATTCTCTTTCAGTAGTTATGCAAACTATCGTTGGCGGTTATTGCTTTCACCGATACAATATCTAGCTCAGTTCGTCCTGTCTCGTTTTGCTGTTACTGACCATGTATCACTCACTTTTCTGTTCCTTTGTACATTTATTATGCATTTATTGTGGCAGACTAACCTCATGAACATGCATAAACACCTTTTTACTTTTCCTCATGTTACATCTGTATATTTACCAAACTGTCTCATGTTACTGGGAGCAGGCTGCTTTTTATGAATGTGCTCAACCTGTTGGCATTATAACTGTATCATATAATTTATCATTTGTTCTATTGTAACATATTGTTCCGTATCTTATTTCTGTGTAATGCTTTTTGTAGGAAAGTCACATGAAATTTTAAATGCCATCTAAATCGCAGCGAGTGATAAAAGGACCTGTAGAGCTGCAATGATTAAAAAAATAAATAAAATAAACTGTATCACTGACATCGGATTAGAGTCGTAATTTGCAATGCATTTGTGCGAGACTGATTCTGGGGGAAAAGATTGTATGCCCATAAAAGTGAACGTCAAAAACAGCTGGAGAAATCGATTACAAATGTATAAAAGTATAGACAAAATGTCGTCTTAGTTTTGTAGGCTAAATAAATGTGATGCTAATTATACAATAAAGAGCTGTAGAAAGAGCTCTAAAACATTAGATCTGTACAATTAGGAAACAAGGTTTAACAGTTGTTGGATCATCAGGTTCCTGCCAGGTGAGTGGCTGGTGTTTGCTCTGTGGGCGTGACGTCATATCCCAGCTTCTTCATGTCCTTGGTAACGATGTGAAACTGGATGGTTACGAAGCCTTGAGAGCGCACCCTGGTTACTGCAAATATGGAAATACACCATCGCTCAGCGTCCCAGCACCAAACACTAGATCACAATATATAGTGTCTCCAATGTCTTGTATTCACCCGTCCTTTGTTGCATTACAACCTGGAATTAAAATGGATTTTCTAGAGGTTCGTACCATTTGATTTACACAACATGTCTACCGCTTTGAAGGTGCAAAATATTTTTCATGGAGACACAAACAATTAAAAACTAATTTTTTTGTGTGCATAAATATTCACTGCACACAGGTGGACCTTCAACCAATTATGCAAATTCTACTTGCTTAATTCATTGGACCAGATCTTATTTCGGGCTTTCCCAGCAAAGGGGGTGAATACATATGCACTCAATGTTTCAGTTTTTAATAATAATAATACTAATAATAAAAATTCTGCTTGAACAATTTGGACTATTGTTAGGTCTGTTACATAAAATCTGTTTTTAACGCCAGATTGTAATGCAACAAAACCAGGAAAACCACAGAGGGGGTGAATACTTTCGCAAGGTACTGTAGATGTCCGTTCCAGTGATGTTCTCAGTTATGACCGCGCTTACCTTCTCTTCCTTCTCCCTGCGCGACAACTTTAGGATCCGTGAACTCAGGACGCCTGCCCATGAACCAGCTACACACAAGAAAGTACAGTTCATTGGATAAACTTTCATTCAGACAGATAATTGCTACATGGTTTATCAAAATGTCTTCATTCACGGGTGTTTCGTGTTGAAAACCTGTAACCACATGCCCTTATTATGACGGTTCCTATCAAGATATTTATTGTTAAAAGGTTTGTATCTGTCCTGACATGTTCCAATTCTGGTACTATAATTGTGCATCGTTACGGTCTCTGATGACTCCCATGTTTACGTTACGTCTGGGTTAAAGCATGGGAAGGTATTATTAAATGAACAGGAGCAAATTCTTGAGCAGGTTCCTGTAAGTAATAAAGCATAAGGAAAGGAAAACACATTTCGCAACATTCACCACTGACAATTTTGAGCTTTCATACAGCTGGAGAAGGGCTGAAAGAAAGATCAGTCTACCACCAGTGAAAAAAAAAATCATCATAATAATAATAATAATAAGAAGAAGTGGGGGGAATGTTCAACTAGATAGACAACAAGGAGACCCGATTCCACTGAACACACCCTATTAGTAACACTGCAATCATCTAGCACTCACACTTAATATTGACTTCATCTGTTCTATGTAAGTATAATTGTCGCACTCAACCGTATTAATGCCTTTTTGTTCATTTCATACAGCGGGGTCCAGATGTCTGAGCCCACTCGTGAAAAATGCTCCTTTTCTAACATTTAATACAAATGTTTTTCAAATTTAAAACGATATTAATCGGCATAAGAACATCAGTGAAACGTCGAATCCTAGAAATATTTACGTGAATTTTTAAAAAATATTTGGCACGTCCTTGTTTTGCTTTAACGGCACCGTGCAGGTGAGCTGGCATGGATTCCACAAACGTGTAAATCCTGACGATTCGGATTCTGTCGGGCCGGACGTCTGCACGCGTGCTTCAGTGGAAAGGAAAAGACTCGACGTGTTAACATGGTCAGTGTCAGAAAACTTGCTTCAAATGAAATAGCGACCGACGAATAGGGCTGAATCTTTTCTATTTCTAAAACTAAATAAATTAACAAAACATCCACAGGTTTTCAAAGTGGTCTCAGACTTTTGGACCCCGCTGTAGAGAATTTGTGATCGTAACAGGACCAGTGGGAAAAACTCATGGAGTACAGCTAAAGAGGTCAAAAACCCTCTGGCTCTACTACCTTGTGAATCTCTGTAGCCTCGATGTCGACTCAGGAACAAACATTGGGATTGTCCTTGAGTGTCTGGAACAATAGTTCATCTCATATACATCCATTTTTTAAATACAGTGTGTGTGTGTGTGTATATATGTATATATATATATATATATATATATATATATATATATCTCATAAATATATATATATATATATATATATATATATATATATATATATATATATATATAGATAGATAGATAGATAGATAGATAGATAGATAGATAGATAGAGAGAGAGAGAGACTCAAACAACATACACATAAAAAAACCATTGTTAACTCTAGGATGTAATTTTACTAATGATTGGCATGCATGTTGGATCTTCTCACCATGATTCAGCAAAACATCCCATACTCACCTGACATCTTCATTTGTACAGCGCAGCATTCGTCATCGGTATTAGGGAACATTTGAGCAATGATAAGCGATAAAATTATACAACCCTAAATTCGGCATGACAGCCACTCACTTTCCAGGGGTAAAGGGGACATGCACAGCTCCGTAACCCCGGACCACGTCATTTCCGAATGTGTCTGGCCCATACACACTCACCACAACCTGAGGCCCTATGGGAAAACCACCAAAAAACAACAGAATCACACGCCAGAGAAACACACCCACGTGTATTTATTCTGAGCTGCAGCGTAGTATGAGGACGTTTTAATACAACGTCACAGGCACATATTAGAAACTTGTTTAAATTGTTATCATTACAATAATTATAAATAGGTTTCCCAAACTGCCGCTGCTCAGGGACGTGCAGACCGGTGTCACCCAGCTCTAAAAACATGTAAACCAGCTGCTGTTGGGTGTGCTTGAAATGACGCACTACGTACGCTAGACACGCCAAAAAGCAGTATGAGAAAACGTGAATATTTCCCGGACACTTTCACACATATGTAAGGAAAACTATTTTCTCCAGCCTCGGTGTATAGAAAACCAACATAGAGTTGTCTTGCAGAATCTACTAAATGTTAATCATTTAAACGAAAAATCATAAAAAATGCATTTTAGGTTTAAAAAAAAAAAAATAATAATAATTTAGTCCTGCCCTGAATAATCTATTTCACATAACAGATGTTTACGTATAGTCCACAAGACATAACTTAATTTACACAAACGAACCAGTTCAAAAGTTATTAGTTACTAAGTGACTAATTAAACCGGATTACCAATATATTATTATCGCTGGTGATTACCGTAGATCAATAATACGATACCTCATACTGAGTTCTGTATGATTCGTCAGTTGCAGAACCTCTTTTTGTGTGCAGGTCTTTTCTGTTTCAGTGCTGCCACCTTGTGCTGCCACCTTGTGCTACTCTGAACAGTTTGAGAATCACTCGATACACGACTATATATAAGAATCGTGCAAAAATAAATAAATAATTGAACGTCTTTGACAAAAGAAGAACGTACTGAATTCGTTCTCACGGCCGGATCGGGAAGCTGTCGCAAGGTTGTGATGGACTTTAACAGGAAACACGGCGAGCACATCACACTCGACACTGTTGCCAAACTTATTATTCAACTCAAAGACTGGAAGTGTTGCGGGCTGAGAAGTGGACGTGGTGCTGACAAACATACAGTGGGGGAAATAGGTTTTTTTTTTCTTTCAGTAAATATATTTCCAATGAGGTTATGCGTATGGAATTTTCACCAGATTTTCAGTATTGACTCAAGAAATCCATAAATACTCACGAAAGTCCATATATAAAGTTGACACAGGAAAAAAGCAGTTCTCCAAGGCAAGGTAAGGCAAGGAATCGGTGAAATCCGTAAGTAATTATACCCCGTATCTGTGCAATATTAATATCAGCTGGGTTAGTGCATTGATGGTCTATAAAAGGGCTTTCCGTTACCTAGGTGTCACACAAGAAACATCTCATGATGGGTAAAAGCAAAGAGCTCCCAAGACCTTCTCAACCTTATTGTTACAAAACATATTGATGGAATCGGATACGGACCTATTCCAAAACTTCTGAATCCTCCAGGAAGCACCATTGAGGCCGTTATCCACAAGTGGAGCTCCTCACAAGATCTCTGACCAGGGAGTCAGAAGAATAGTCAGAAGAGTAGCCCAAGAGCCAAGGACTCGGAAAGAGCTCCAGAAACACTTGGAGGCAGCAGGTGCCATCGTCACAGAGAAAACAATAGGCAATGCACTCCACTGCTCACGATCACCCCACAAGACTCCATTACTAAAGAAAATGCATGTCGAAGCTCGTTTAAAGTTTTCTACAACTCATTTGGACACGCCTATGAAACTCTGGGAGAGTGTAGTCTGGTCAGAAGAGAGCAAAACTGAACTTTTTGGCTGTCATACTACACACCATGTTTGGAAAAGAAATGGCACTGCACATCACCCTCAAAACACCATACCAACAGTGAAGTTTGGAGGTGGAAGCATCATGGTGCGGGGCTGTTCTTTATCACATGGTACTGGAAGACTTCATATAATTGAAGGAACGATGAACGGAGCTCTTTAATGGGAGATTCTCGAGAAGAATCTGCTGCCATCCACCAGGATGATGATGAAGATGAGACGTGGGTGGAGCTTCCAGCAGGACAAAGATCCAAAGCATGCAGCAAAGGAAACTCTCAGTTGGTTTCAGAGAAAATAAATCAAGGGGGTCAATCGCCTGCCTCGAATCCAACTGAACGAGATTTAAAGATGATATGTTTAGAAGAACGGGCCAAAATCACACCTGAATACTGCGGCCCATTAATGTATTCATACAGGAAGCATCTTGAAGCCGGCGTTACAAACAAAGGCTTCTCCACTAAGTATTAACCCCATTTCAGTTAGTGTGTTCAATACTCCCCCCTGTGTCATTCCTCTTTATCACACATAACTTCATTTACGGACTTCAACGTTTGGATTTCTTTACACGTGTGCATTTCTAGAGTAAATACCAACGTCTGGTGAAAATTTCATGTGAATAGCCTCATTAGAAATGAAAAAATAATATCGACATGTCCAATACTTATTGCCCCCACTGTAGTCCCCTGTATAAACTACGATGTATGATGCGTCATGCTGTAATGAATAAAATAGCCACGGTATAAGAAGAAATAAAACTTCACGATGTCCTCTCATAGGACAGAAATCAGCATCGGGGGTGGAAACCGCATCACGCCACCCCATCGTTGATTACTTTCCCATAACAGCATGTACGGTCCTGTTTTACTCCTGTACATATCGAGGTGATCGGATGTAGGAAGAGACACAACGGTAGACGTACAGCCGAACGGGTTGGTGCTTTTGAAAGTGATGTCCAGGGGGAAGTTCCACACCAGGCTCTGGGAGGAATCTCTTCCTTTCGATGTTATCTGAGATATTCCCTCTTCTAGTCCCTGCAGATAAGAACACAAAAACACACACGGACAACAACTATCCTAAATGACACCATGTGCATTAAATGAATGGGATAAACGGTTATGATAAGGCAATGAAAGATTATTATTATTTTTTTCCCCCCTTACTGCTGTTGGAGCCCAGTCGTGTCCATAGACAAAGCAATACTTGCAATATAGGTCATCATATTCAGGGAACTGAGAGAGAGAGAGAGAGACAGACAGACAGACAGACAGACAGACAGGCAGACAGTGCTGTTAGCTAACAACCCAGCTTTAACTGTTCATCCCAACATATAGCAATTAGCTTACACTGGCTGTTTCGATTTGCCCATTGACCATAAGAAGAAAAACGGAGGGGTTACTTGAGGTCATCTTCACAACAACAATAACACATTCAAATCCCGGACGCGTTTTCTTCACGCAAGACAAATCCGCTCTAGTGAAAAGGCGGTGCAGACAGACACACACTCAAATGGCTGCTGGTTGCCAACCTCTCGTCCAGTGCTAAGGACGCTTTCACTACGGTTCCCAGCGAGGTCCAAATCTAAAGGAAAGGCGATTTGTAAAATCTGGGTCTCCACTAGGTGGCAGTAGAAGCGCGTCACAAGAAGAGCGCTTTTGACGACGAGCGTTTCACCCCACGTGACACATCGGATTTCATTTGCCAGCTCATGACCAAAAATTTGAAAAACAAAAACAAACAAACAAACAAAAAACATTAGCAATTAATTAGCAGGACGCTCTGCTTTGTTTTGATGCGCTTATTACTTCACAAGGACCGTTTATTCATTGTTGCATTGGGCTGCGGTGACAGCAGGGTTTCGGATGATTTCAGATGTTTAATCAAGATTATTAAGTTTACATTACTGGAATCGGCGACTTAGTGGTTAGTACGTTTGCCTTGCACCTCTGGGGTTGGGGGTTCGACTGCTGCGTGCGCTCGAACTGTGTTTCGGGGGTTTCCTCCAGGTACTCTAGTTTCCTCCCCCAGTTCAAAGACATGTGTTGTAGGTTGACTGGCATTTCCAAATTGTCCGTAGAGTGTGAATGGGTGTGTGCAATTGTGCCCTGTAATGAGTTGGCACTCCATTCAGGACTGTCGCCTGACTTGTGCCTTGACTTCCTTGTGATAGGCTCCAGGCTCCCCTGCAACCCTGTGTAGGATAAGTGGTATGGAATGGTTGATGGTCTGCACTTATATAGTGCTTTTCATAACCTTAGCAATTCTACAAGAACGCTTTACATTGGTTCTCATTCACACACACACACACACACACACACACACACACACACACACACACATACACACACACACACACACACACACACACACACACACGTACACCAATGGTAGTAGAGATGCCATGCCATCAGGAGCAACTTAGGGTTCAGTGTCTTGCCCAAGGACACTTTGGCATGTGGAGTCATGTGGGCCGGCTATCGAAGCGCCAACCCTACTCTACCACCAGAGCCACAGCCGCCCAAATTTAAAATGGATGGACATTGCTGAAATGAAAACCTGCATCCATTGTGGTCTGTTACATATAAGACGGAAGTCCCTTGGTATTCCTGAACAGATTTCGTGAGTCTGTTCAGTTACAGTACATTTGCAGGGCTGATGAGAGAGTAGGAATTCTGGTCCGCCAGGCAGCTTAATGCATGGGACCACAAGCCTTATTGTCCAAATTTCATTTATAGGGTTCCCTTGTGCCCCTTGTATACTCATTTGAAATTATGCACTCCTTGTGCACTTCTTTTGCAGAGTAAATGTGTGTAGAAGAGAGCAACCTCTCTCAAGCTCCTGCGCATTTTCTGATGGGTTGTATAAGACTCTCTGCCTGTAAAGAAAATTCACTAAGGGTTAGCATCACGTGGCAGAAAAATGCTGAAAAAACAAAAAAGCAAAACATGCTGTGAGGAATGCTGCATGCTGAATGTGATGTTTCTCAAACCTGAATAAAAAAAAAAAAAAAGTTGTACTGCAGAGGAATCAATATTAATATCAGAATCAAGCGATCAAATTCTAGAGGTTTGTGCATTAATGATGCACTGCACCACTACACTGTATGTAAATCTTGAGAGAAAACGGCCTGACTGTCACTGTGTGGTTTAAGTGTGGCCCAGTTTGAAGCGTCCTCGTCTGTTGCCAATTTTCCCACTCAGGGACCAGGTTCTCTGACTTTCAGCTACTATTTATAGGACAGACTTGTCTGTACTACTTAAAAGTCCTTTGCATGACCCGTATCTACCTTTTTTTTTTTTTTTTTTTTTTTACACACGTATGAGGCTTTGAATTCGGGGAAACCACTTGAAATACTTCAATTGCTTTTGTTGGATTTGTTCACTGCAAACAGCTGAAAGTCTGTACATTTTGACAACAAACCTGATTTGCAATGAGGGTTGAATCATTTTGACTGCAACTGTAAGTAGTTAATTGGCATGTTCATAGGTCACTTGAGTACTATCGACATTTCTTACATCTAGTTAACTTTCCAAGAATGCCAAATAGACTTTTCACTGCTAACATTTTTGTTTAGACCTTCAATTTTTGAAAGATTGTTACACATCTCAAAGCTCTCGTTTTCTCTCATCCAGCCAACGACTGAACGCTATACATCAATATGGGTTTATCATCCAATCATTCCAGTTTAGCATCTAATTGTTTGAAGTTTGAAGCATCCAATCAGGTTCATCAGTGTAGAGGAATCATGTCAACTGATCAATGACCTTCTCTGACTGACTACGACCTTCCCAGTGTAGTTAGTGCTATAGATACAGTGCCTTGCGAAAGTATTCGGCCCTCTTGAACTTTTCAACCTTTTGGCACATTTCAGGCTTCAAACATAAAGATATAAAATTTTTATTTTTTGTGAAGAATCACCAACAAGTGGGACACAATTGTGAAGTGGAACGAAATCTATTGGATTTTTGAAACTTTTTTAGCAAATAAAAAACTGAAAAGTGGTGCGTGCAAAATTATTAGGCCCCCTTACTTTCAGCGCAGCAAACTCACTCCAGAAGTTCAGCGAGGATCTCTGAATGATCCAATGTTGTCCTAAATGACTGATGGTGATAAATAGAATCCACCTGTGTGTAATCAAGTCTCTGTATAAATGCACCTGCTCTGTGATAGTCTCAGGGTTCTGTTGAAAGCGCAGAGAGCATCATGAAGACCAAGGAACACACCAGGCAGGTCCGTAATACTGTTGTGGAGAAGCTTAAAGCCGGATTTGGATACAAAAAGATTTCCCAAGCTTTAAACATCCCAAGGAGCACTGTGCAAGCGATCATTTTGAAATGGAAGGAGTATCAGACCACTGCAAATCTACCAAGACCTGGCCGTCCCTCTAAACTTTCAGCTCAGACAAGGAGAAGACTGATCAGAGATGCAGCCAAGAGGCCCATGAGAAAGCCATTTCTCAAAGATATCCATAAAAAGTCTCGTCTAAAGTTTGCCAAAGCCACCTGGGAGACACACCAAACGTCACACCAAGCGTTGAGAAATGGCTTTCTTCTTGCCACTCTTCCATAAAGGCCAGATTTGTGCAGTGTACGACTGATTGTTGTCCTATGGACAGACTCTCCCACCTCAGCTGTAGTTCTCTGCAGTTCATCCAGAGTGATCATGGGCCTCTTGGCTGCATCTCTGATCAGTCTTTTCCTTGATTTCGTTCCACTTCACAATTGTGTTCCACTTGTTGGTGATTCTTCACAAAAAATGTAAATTTTATATCTTTATGTTTGAAGCCTGAAATGTGGCAAAAGGTTGAAAAGTTCAAGGGGGCCGAATACTTTCGCAAGGCACTGTATTTGTTGGCGTTTAGATATGGATAATCCACCGGACTGCAGTGAAATGTTTAAACAAAGACTTGTTTAAAACGAGGCGTCTCCTTTACCTAACTAGAAATTCTTCCCTAGATGAACTCCATCGAATTTGCAAAAGGATTCTGAGGTAAGTTTAGCCAATTTTCTAATATTAACAAGCCTGTTTTCTTTGCTAAAACCAGGCTAAACTAGCATTGATAGCAGTAGCTAATATAATCGGCTAGGCAACAAATCAAGTTCTAGCTAATGGTAAATAATTTTCGAACAAAGATTTAGCGATATTTTCAGGCAAAACCACCCAGTTGCTATAGAACAGTTTCAGATAAACAAGGTACTTTTTTCAGCAGTTAAAACCATTTACTTTTTAAATGTTTGAGTACATTTATAAAAAAAAAAAAAAAACAATTATGCAAAAAAGTATAATTTCTCAATACTTTGTCCACCACTGAGTACACTACACATTCATGTGAATATCTGATAGTTTAAGTCACTTGTGTATGTGCAGTTTCCTGCAGAACGGCGTCATTTTGGTGTAATGTATTTTCGCAGTTCCTGTGAGTCAAAACATAATGCATAATGCAATGATACAATAAGACAGCAAAGGCACACTGCTGCTGCCTTTATTGATTTAGGAACAGGAGTTCGTAAATCGATGCAGTTATCATGGGTCATAAAATATGAGCAGTTTACATAATGTATAGGCATGTAAAAAACTAAATTTAAGAACACTCCATGGAAATGGTTGGCTTTTTTGACATATTTGGACAAGCAAACATTCGATCATCTTTGAAAGAGTACCTATTAATAAAGTTGATGTACTTGAACAAAACCAAAAGGGAAAATAGCTTTTTCAATCATTTATTCAACAAAAACATCAATAAATGTGATGTTCTTCTGTGGAAAAAGTAAGTACACCCTTGGCCTCAGAAGCTAGTATTGCCCGCTTTAGCAGAAATAACTTCTTGTAAGAGTTTTGTGTAATTGTCCACCAGACTTGCTGGGATTTTTGACCACGCTTCCATTCAATTATCTTTGCAAGATGTTTGAGGGTTTTCTTGCATGTACTGCCCATTTCAAAGCAACCCCAAACCAGAACATTTCCACCACGTGCTTCACAGTTGGTATGAGGTGCTTCTTCTAAAAAGCTGTCTTTGGTCTCTGCTTTTACTGTGGCCAAACAGCTCTATCTTTGATTTGTCTGTCCAGAGCACCTTATTCCAAAAGGCCTGGCCTTTGCCTATATGATCATTGGCAAAATGCAGTCTTGCTCGAATGTTCTTTTTAGACACTAAATGCTTTTTCCTGGCACGCCTCCCATGTAGGTCAAATCTGTGCAATCTCTTCCTGATTGTAGATGCATGCATTTTTACACCAACAGTTGCAAGACTTACTAGCAGACCCTGTGATGAAATTTTGAGATTTTTTGTATCAGACGGTCTGCTCTTGGGCTGAATTTGCTGGGACAACCTGATTCTAATTTTATGGATTTGAAGGTGTGATAAATGTAGGCGTTTACTTACTTTTTCCATGTGACTGATCTGTTTTTCATGTGAATTTAAATGGTGAACATTTCTATAAAATGTCAATTTTATTAGTCATTTGATAGAGTGCATCACCTTTATAGTATAAAATAAAGTAAAATATAATCCTCTCAAAGAGGATAAAATGTTTGCTTGTCCAAATATGTAAAAAATATAGTTTTGTATATCCAACTGTAGACTGTATATCTAACATAATCATATATAACTGTTTAAGGCAAGCATTTTTCATCTTAGGGTTATGAAAAAGACTACTCTAGGGCATCTGTGTATTGTCCTCAATGTTGTGGAGATTCAATCAGCCGCACTTAATGTTAAAATTAAAAGGCCAATCAAAAGATGTCCGAGTCATTATTGTTACTGTTGCACACTAATGCACTTGAACAAAGTGAATTGACACAACAATTAGGGTCTCTATATTGGATAACCTATACTGAATCCCTACTGAATTGAGCATGCTCTTTAGTCTTATACTAACCATAAATTGTTTTACTGGCTTATACAGGGTGTCCCAAAAGTCTCCGTAAGTGGGGGAAATGAACACTTTTTTACCAGAATGTCTTCCAAAAAATTTTCATACTTACAGTGGCAAGAAAAAGTATGTGAACCTTTTGGAATTTCATGGTTTTCTGCAGAAGTTTGACATAAAATGTGATCTGATCTTCATCTAAGTCAGGGGTATTGACGAATATAATGTGTCTAAAATAGCAACACAAAATAAATTCTGATCCCTCATGTCTTTATTGAACACACTCATTCAACATTCAAAATGGCAGTGGAAAAAGGAAGTGAACCCTTAGAATTAATAAATGGTTGACCCCCCCTTGGCAGCAATAACCTCAACCAGGCGCTTCCTGTAGCTGTGGATCAGACCTGCACATCATTCAGGAGGAATTTTAGCCCATTCTTCCTGACAGAACTGCTTTAGCTCGGTCATATTCTTCAGAGGTCTCGTGTATGGGTTTCTTCAAGTCATTCCATAGCATCTCTATTAGGTTGAGGTCTGGACTCTGACTCGGTCACTTCAAAAGGTGGATTTTGTTTCTCTGAAGCCGTTCTGGTGTGGACTTGTTCCGGTGTTTTGGGTCGTTGTCCTGTTGCATCACAGAACTTCTACACAGTTTCAGCAGACATACAGACATTCTCACATTGTCCTGAAGAATTGTCTGATATACTTGGGAATTCATCTTCCCCTCAATGAGTCCAAGCTGGCCAGGCCCTGATGCAGCAAAGCAGGCCCAAATCATGAAGTTTCCTCCAGCATACTTTACAGTTGTGATGATGTTTTCATGATGTTTTCATGATGATATGCCGTGCCCTTTCTACACCAGATGTAGTGCTGTGTGGTTTTTCCAAATAGTTTTTCTTAGTTTCATCAGTCCACAAAACATTTAGCCCGTACCGCTGTGGAGTGTCACTGTGCTCTTTTACAAACTTCAGGCGTGCAGCAATGTTCTTTTTAGGAAGCAGTGGCTTCCTTCGTGGTGTCCTGCCGTAGATACTCTGCTTGTTCAATGTTTTGCGTATTGTAGACTCATGAACAGAGATGTTAGCCAGTTCCAATGATGCATTCAAATCTGTGGCTGTCATTCAGGGTTGTTTCTTTACCTCATAGATGATTCTCCGATGTGCTCTTGGTGTCACTTTGACTGGGCGCCCACTTTTTGGTAGAGTAGCAACAGTCTCAAAGTGTCTCCACTTGTAAAGTTTTTTGGTGAACTGTAGACTAGCTTTTTTGAGGTCATTAACTCAAGGGTTCACATACTTTTTCCACAAGCACTATGAATTTTTTTTGGTTGTTCTCAATAAAGACATGAAAGATCAAAATTTATTTTGTGTTCTTATTTTAGACACATTGTATTTGTCAATACCCTTGACTCAGATCAGATCACATTTTATGACAAATTTATGTCAAAAACCATTTAATTCCAAAAGTTTCACATACTTTTTCTTGCCACTGTAGTATATTACATATTGTTTTCAGACAGCCTTTAAGAACACCTTTGACAAAAGAAGAACGTATTGAAATCATTCTCATGTCTGAATCGGGAAGCTGCCGCAAGGTTGCAATGGACTTTAACAGGAAACATGGTGAGCACATCACACACGACACTGCTGCCAAAGTTATTAACAATCTCAAAAAGACTAGAAGTGTTGTGGACCGACCGTGACGTGGACGTCCACTAACATCCGCTGACGAAGATACAACCGACATGGTGCTGACAAACATAGTCCCCTAAGTATTGAGTCTTGGGATACCCTATAGTTGTATATTGAGTTACAAATCTGAATATAAAGGTACATGTGAGCCATGCTTTACATCAGGAAACCCCTGCTTTTCATTTATTCAGTAACTCCTTGATCCTGATTAGGGTCACAGTGGATCTGGAGCTTATTCCCAGCCGACATAAAAAGGTCCCCAGGACATCCTCTAAATGGGGTCTACGAATGTCCCCCCGAAAGTCCATGTGTAGGGTTCCCTTGACCCTTGACGGATGTTCACAGGACGTCCAGCGGCCTGAAATGAACACATTCAGTAGTGTTATGATTTGATATCCTCTGACGTCCTCGGAATGTCCGCCAGTGAACGTTATAAAACGGACCAAATGCGGACATAAGTGGACGTTTGCAACGTCCGGTGGACGTCCCCTGTCCGCTAGGTTCAGGGAACACTGGGTGTGGAGACAGGGAGGGCATTTAAAAACTCCACACAGACAGAGACCTTAGCTCAGGCCTTGCTTAGCCATTATGGTTCCATGATCTAAACATTGTGTTTGGCCTTGAACATTGCTTTAACCTTCTGCTTTAAGCATTGGGTCTATGAGTTCATATCCTGGGAAAGCAGAGAGCCATTGTTTGCATCTTGAGACAGACTCTTAAACCTCAACTATTTAGCTACATGATTAGATGGGATTGTAGCTAAATGTTTTATTGAATTGGATTCTGCCCTACTTTCTACTTTTGTTTATGCATATTTTTTATTGCACTGCAGAGGTACTGTTGGGCCCCCAGTCACTCCTTCTTGTATTTTCAAGCACTTCACATTGCCAGCCTCCTAACCAGCCTCCCAGCTCCTGGGGACTTCTAGTATGATGTGTATGGTGTACACATGCTAAACTTTTCATTTTACTGTATCAAACCTCATTCTTTTTAATTACAAAACACAAAATCTTTCTCGCCAACAACGACTGAGATCAATACTCAATGTACAAATCCAAAGGGAAACAGGTCTGCGCCTAGCATTAAAATGGTGGCAGTTTGCTGGCTACTTGAAGAACATAGAGCCATCATTGCAGCTGATTCACGTCCTTTGACTTTCTAAATTTCGAAATTAGACAGTAATCAGTCTACAGTGCACTAACAAGAACACCACATCAAGTCTGTTGACTCCAATGCCACAGATGAATCCAATGACATGATTTGAGCAGCTAGAAGCCATATACTCCACTTTGTTAAACAACAATGCAATGCTAAAAGCCAAACTTGTCAATCTTGAGGGCCATAGAAGCGCCTGAATTTTCAAACCATGGGCCTAACAGAGTTGACCGCAGTCAGCATCCTTCATCCATCTTTTCCCAACTCATTATTGATGGTCTTGGTAGTTGTCTTTAACATGGAATTGGACAGAGTCCATTGAGCCCTTGCTCCAAACAGAGTCCATTGGTAGGCATGAAGGCAGATAGATCTATGTGTTCCAATATAAAAAAAAAAAAAGCATTATTAATAAATGATTGTGCTCTGAATATATATAAAATTCCTTCCCGGTATCGCTCAATCTGCAGAACGCTCAATCTGTCCTTGAGACGCAAAAATGTCGAGGTCCTTTGTCTGAATGCTCTGTGTGTACCACATCTATCGATTTATGTCTCCTCCCATCTCCAATTAGGTTTAAATGTACAGTTTATTGTGAAAGCTTATAGTTATATTACTTCTCCATTAGCCAGAGTGCAGCTACATGATAGCATAATAGCCTGTGTCATGTGCAGTCGAGTAAGTCACAGTGGATTTGAACACATCAGATTAAGGCAACTAGGATGCTGTTATGCCATTCTTACCACATCTTAATTACGTATAAGTGCCTCTCTTCTTAATGGTTGCTGGAATTGTGCTTCATTAATAATGAACAATACATTTTGCTAAAAAAAATAAAATCATAATATGATAACACATCGGATACTGGTGTGATAGTAATCATTTCCCAATAAGAGACAACCGAGGTGTAGATGGGTGTTCATGCCTTCCTGAAAGGATGAGTGTTATGGGCTGTAGCTAAGCCACATTCACTTTGGGGCAATTTGCAGGTTTGCTAAACACTAAATCTGTGGGAGTAATGGAGCAAGCTGAGGACATGCTGCAGTCTCAGACGCCATTTAGTTTAATTAGCAATGACATTTCCTGCCACGGCCGATCTCTCAGGAAATGCAGTCAAAATTCCATTAATCCATTACGTTTCCAATTGCATTGTGCTGGCTAACTTCAGCATGCAAAATGGAGAACATCAGAACAGTAAATATCAGTGTCACTCTGGTAGAATGCCAGGAACTCATTATGCACTGTGAGGTTTTGGGTTTTTTTTTTTTTTTTGTTAGAGTGCTTACATAATGGTTTCAAGAAATTCTTTATTATTTTAAAACCTATTGTCTCTCTTATGTTAAGTGCTGTGTGAAAGCAAGTGGGTTTTTCTTTTCTCTTTGGAAAAGGCAATGACAGAGGATAATAGGTAAGATAAATGTGGTGAACTTAGGATCAATTACATTTAATGAGCTTCTCCAGCTGTAAGTGAGCAGTCATGACCTCAATATATTGAATAGGATTTAGGATAAAATCCGGCCACCTCCGAGTTTCATACACACTATCGTCATTTAGCTTGGCATACTATAACAATGTCATGACTGCTCAGTTTTGGAAAATGAATAAATGTTTAAAGCATGGTTTGGCAAATTACAGGCTGAACTCCAGGATGTGCACCACCTAATTCAAATTTCCCTTTGGGCGAAAGAGAAAAAAAACATGGCATGTACTGCGTATACTGCTTACATAGAGTTATCATCTTATCAGTCATACATATTCTCCTTGGATGGCAGGAGAACTGTTTTTTTTTTAAAAATACAACAGATGGCTATGTAAATCGAGTCAAGAGGCAGTAGGTTATGTCCAGTTCATAGAAGTCCATAATATCAGTAGTATGCATGATCCCATAGGCAATAAACTCTATATTTCAGGAGCTGTGAAGCTTGTGTTGAAAATGACCTGTCGGCATTAAAGCTGGGATTCTGGGAAATCGAAGAAGAAGCTGTTCCATACTTTGAAATGCTGAGGTCTTACTGTATTATTCTCAGCTCGTGTAGAGCAGGAGCATCAAACTCAGGTGCTGGAATCCCACAGAGATGTGTTTTCAGTATTTTAACACATTACATTCTGCACATGAAGGCCTTGGTAAATAGCTGATGGGTTTGTGTTCAATGAGGTAGGTGCTAATGTTTTTCCTCCCAGTTGTTTGCACACTGAAACCGAAGGCAACCAGTGATATGATTTTTGTCCCAGAAAACATATCCCAGGGGTATATAGTGCAGTTTCCTGAATCAGATACAACTATCATCAAAGTGACTGAAAAATATGACCCCAAGTGTACCTTCAAGTACAATTTGCAAAATGAGCCTCTGAACGTTTTAAATGGCAAGTTTATTGAATTACTTAATTATATTGATTTAATTATTCATTTTCAAAAAGACTATTACAGATGTACATATTTTAATATCTGGAAAACAAAAGTCATAAATAAGTGATAAGCAGCACCTTTTATCAATACATTAGTCTAGACTTTTATTGTATATCAGTTGTCTCCGTTGTCTCCAAATCTTTAATACTTTGGTGTAATCATTATTCGTCTGTGGCGTAAAATCTTAAAAATTTCTTTGCACATTATTTCATATTCAGCTTATAGAGACATGTGAAGATCCTATTCTTTTGAGTGCTGTATATTATTTTACCATGGCACATAGACTCAGCACATTAGTGCTCAGTCTATGTGCCATTTGCCTCGCACCTCCGGGGTTGGGGGTTTGAACCGTGCCTCCGCCCTAT